>CM060909.1:636482127-637082127 GCA_030737875.1 Allium sativum
ATTATGAGTTTACTTACTACTCTGGCTGCTAATGGGTTACATTTTCCATTACAAAGTAGATTGCCAGTACCTAACTGAACCCAGTCTCAAATCACACCATCACATTTCATAGAAATAAGGATGTGTAGCCAATTTTTATGTGGGTATCCATACATATCTTTTTAGTTGATACATGTTGCATCTTGTGAAACTCCTTTTCATGTTTTAAAAATAGTTAAATACATAAGAAAACAATTTGTGTTGGTGTGGACAAGCGTCAAGATTCCCTTACTGTAAGTTTCAAACAACAATTACCTTTTATATTGAAACCAACCCTTTGGATTTAAAATGTTCATCTACTTCCTATGCTAACATTTCCCTAAGCCAATTACAGTTAAATTTATAGCTAAAATAAGATTGGATAATTCTAAGAAAAGAAGTGAGAGACTAAACAAGAAAAAAAAACATCGTTGAGACACCTTGTTTGATTTTAAAATTTGAAATTGTTAAGGAAGGTAGTTTCGTATATAAGCTATAGTACTTCATTTTCTTCATTGCATTGTAGTGGTCCTTATGTGCCAACATGTTTCAAGACCTGTACTTCTTTCACATTTGGATATGTGAGTAACTTAACATTTGTTTATGCTTGACCTGTACGAGAGCATTTGGTCTCGTTCTTTACATAATGTTATATGAGAACTTGTTGTGCACAATGTCACAAACAAAACTGGAATATCAAAGTCTAACATGAAATGTAGAAAACTAGAAAATTTATTTGCACTCTTCTACATTTCTGTTCACGTCTTCCTCCTTGCCCAGTTCGTATTTGTATTTGAATTGAAGTAAAATGCATGACTGAATTTTATTTGTGCATATGTTTCAAGTTTTGAACATAATCAGCAAACTAAAGTATTAATTTATGCATGTGAATTACTCCTTCTTGCATGTTTACTCTACTGTAACTTACGCCAACTTGAGCGTTAAGAGTACCTTAAAGGAGGACTGGAAAAAATTATGTTATAGTAAGAAGATTAACATGGACCTTATAAGGCCTAAGAGAACCACAAAGAGAGCTGTCAGGTTGTTAGACCAAGAAGGCAGTGGAAACAATATCTGAAAAAGTATAGCAAATTTACCGAATTATTAGGAAATTATAAAATAATTAAATTAATTAATAAATTAATTAATCTTTAATATGTTGCATGCGTGTTTTGATTAACTACTTTATTTCAGTACTTATTGAAGTTGTTTACTTGAGCAAAGATTAATCCTGACTCCAGTGTTTTATGTTTTTGCACGGAACGCTCGGGTCAAACCCGAGCAGTACAGATTTAAAGATTATAGCTCAGGATTTTGAAGATTGGCAAAGCTAAGGATTCCAAAAACGACGCACTCTGAAGTCTTAAACAGTAAATATTTTTCTGTATTTAAACTGCATTTTCAATTCCACTATATGTAGAATTCTTGTATCAAAAAATATTCTGATTATGTATAAAAGTTATTTTTACTATTTAATACTGTGTTATTTATTTATTCTATGTTTTCTGTGTTGATTCTGTCTTTAAACTCTGTAATCTAAATAACGATCCATCAATTTGAACGTATTGAGTTGGTTTAATTATCAATTTGAAGCGGTTAAAAGGCGAAACATTACAAGTGGTATCAGAGCTTTGGTTTATTCAAAGCTTAGCTTATCGGGTTTGAATGAATGGATCGACAATACCAAAAGGATTTTGGAAATTAAAAGGTTTTGAAAATAATTTTTGAAAGTGAAATATATTTGGAAAGGAAAATTATTTTGAAAAATACTATTTTTAAAATTTGTATTTTGAAACTAATATAGCCGAAGCAAAAATTTATTTTGAAATTTAAAATTCTTTTCAGAATCCCCAGTCTTCAGAATCTAAATTTGGTAGAGCCAGTTCTTCGATATAATCTCCTTACGTTTGAATCTCAAATCCATTATCAAACGATACCTTAAGGAGAATAAGTATAATAGAATCGACGAATCAATTTCTGTAATCGTGTATTTTAGAAATCAAGGACGACTGAAATTTATTGGAAATAAATTTCAGGTGAGAAACTTGAATGGAAAGGGAAATTTGAAATCGTTTAAAAGATGAAACAATGAATTCTATTTTGATATTCAGAATATAAATCAATGATAATAGAATCAAAAGGTTGTAATTGGAATTTGACTATGTTAAATTTTATTACTAATTTATTTAGAGCTTGGCAAACATAAATTATAATTGGTTTCAAATCAATGATGTATAATCGAATATATGGATTCGGTAGTAAGTTATAAACTTGTTAGTTAATTAACAAGAAGTGAATTATGAACATGATTTATAAATGAAGAGAAATACGAAGAAAGATTTTAATGAGAATTGAACCTATATTGAACAGAATTTATTTGATGTGACGAGTTCAGATTTCGATAAAAAGAATAATATTTACCTTTTAGAAGGTAATGGCATTTGAAAGCAAATACGTTGTAGACGAAATTGGAAATAGAGGAAATGGAGTTGGCCAGTGTGATGAGATTATTCTGAAGTTTAGAATATAAATCAAATGAGATTTTTTCCGAAGTCTGGAATATATTATGGGAAAAGAGATTATCCGAAGGAAGTTATTCATGGGAGTCAATTATGTCGAATTTCAGGAAAATGCTACTTACTTTCCGTTTTAATTAAAAAGTTAATATATGATTAATTAATTGTTATGTAATCAGATTAAAGAGTAAAGTATATTTTTAAATATACAATTTTTGGAAGGCATGAATTATTAAAGTGAATTCTGAAGTTGAATTCGAAAGTTATGAGAATAAATGTTTTCTTGGTATTCGAAGCTGTGAACTTGATCTATTTCGAAGTTAATAATGTTGTTCAGTTAAGGCATGAGAGGTAAATATACCCCAACTTGATTGACTTCATTGTTGACTAAGAAATAGTTAAGATTCGATAAAAAGAGTTATTTAAGTGAAGTAAGTTAATGAGTGTCAATAGTTAGGTGGGAATAACAATGTTCTATTTAACATCTGCTTTAATACAAATAACGAATTTAGAGATGTTTACCATGAGAACAAAATATATTTTCTATTGAAAATAAAGATTTGTGAATGTTTGGAAATGTTTTCCAATGGTAATAAGTGATTTTCTATAAATATGATAATTGGAAACCTTCTTCAAAGTAACAGGATTTAACAGATTTTGATAAATTAGAATGTCAAGAACTGAAGAACAAAGAGCCGCACAGCGGGAATGATGGTCGACGGAATGTAAGAGAAGTGGATTGGTAAACTGAATTCGAGAATTGTGAAAGAAACGATTGGATAAGAAATTAAGAATGGAGTTAAGGAATTTAGAAATTGGCTGGAGATTAGTTAAGTTGAATAATTTCCTGAGTGTTGATCTGATGTTGGTTTCGGCCTTCGGGGTTGATACTTAGGGAGTTGTTCACTTGCTAATTTATAGTCGAAGGATGTGAATGTGAAGGAGTGATAATGCGTGAAGGAGAAGTTTGTGACAAGAATAAAAATTATCGAATTTTGAGAGAAGAAAGATGTGAATGAAGTGAGGAACTTAGTAATTGGAAAATTAGGGGAAAATTTGATTTATAAATCCGAGTTTGAAAGGATATCGATTATCTGAATTGATTGAGAGTTGAAAACTAGAATTTTGAAATTCAGATGGATATTATGGGTTTTCGATTTTGTATATTGAATATAGAAGTTTTCGGAAACTTATATGGAGAAGTGTATATAAGAATATAGAAAATTTGGAAACTACTGAATTGAAAGGTAATTGATTTGAGATGAAATCTTATGCCACTACACCATAGATGACATATCGCAATGAAAATCCATGGTATTGCTAGCTACAATGTTGCTATTGCTATGCTGTTTTTTGTCTATTGCAACGCACGCTTTACTGTGTTAGCATATATATCAACATGTGTTGCAGTACCCGGGTGAATAAAATTATCAATCCACATCAATATGATCCAACGGTCCAGGTTAGTGGCCCACGTCAATCAAATTTTCCCTTCACCCCTTAACTACTTTGCTCCAAATTTTCATTTTCCTGCTAAAACATAATTCATGCTATTTTCCTTTGTTTCCTTTTCATTTGGATCCCTAATTTTCTTTCATCCCAAATTTCTAAATTAGATCCAAAATCAGCTCCTTCCAATTTCGTTCCTTTTTCGCGATGGAATCAGCTCCTTCCAATCAAATCGAATCCAAAATCAGCTCTTTCCAATCAAATCCAAAATCAATACTTCTACGCCACTCCCAACCGTGACAGCGATTACCTTCAATGACCGTTTCCGGCTGTCTCTTCACTAGGTATCATGAGTATGATGAAATTGTTCTAATTGCAACATTTAAAACCGTAACTCCAAAGTCCTCCACTCGATTCTCTTTAATTTGGGTAAATTGTTATGACCTGGATCCGATTTCAAGGTAAAATCGATTTTTGTGTTCTGGTGTGATGTTTTAATTTGCGAACTGTTTTACTCTTCTACCGGTAATCAGCTTTTTCGTTCTTGCGTTCATTGATTTTGTACAGTGATCCATCGAACCCTTCTTTCTAGGAACATTTCTTTAAGAGAATGACAGTGCTTTCCAGTATCCTATTACATTAAAAGCTCCAAAGGGGTTTTGTTCTTATAATGGAAGTAGTTGCTGTAACCCATAAAATGATGCCGACTTGAGAAAAGTATGCATCTTTGGATATGTCGGATTCTGAATATGCATGTCTTGTTCAATCAATTCTTTGTGATGTAAGTCCATATTTGCTTTACATGCCTATCTTGCTCAATGTTAAGCACTTTGACTTAATTTTTTTGTTATCATGTGATTGTTTTGAACATATCATCAATATTTCCCCCCTTTTTTCTTTATATATTCTGAAGCATAGTATGTAATGGATGCTTCCTGACATGTGGATTAAGTAAAATATTAGCATTCTAGCCTAGCTACCTTGTTTATTTTGGGTAGACTTGCTTATGGAACCTCCCAGAAATAACATATACTAGGATTTGGAGTGAATAATGCCAAATTTACTAAAATTATCGCTTCAGGTATTTTAATCCAGTCAGTAAAATTACTTTAACCAATCTACATTCTGCTACTGTTTTGAAGATGGAAAGTATATGATGCCGGTAAATATAACATAAACATATATTATTTTAGCTGATTGTTAAGGGAACTACATTTTTGGAATAAGGGGAACAATTCTACTTGAATTGGCAATAGTAAAAATGTTAAGGAATGCCATGATCTGGAAGGGTCTTGACCCATTTTTTTAATCATTTATACCTTTAAAGCAAATTTGGTGACATACCATAAATTTTTTGAAAGATAAATGATACAAGCCGGCCAATAAATCTACTGAAATAATATGTTATTTTCGATAAATTTACTGAAAAATGATACAAGCCTGCCTTTAACAGAATTAAAGAGTTTGAATTTACTATTTTATCTACTTGTGTGCTGCTTGGCATGCATAAAAATATTGTACCATGTTTGAAATTGTGCAAGGATGGTATAAAAGAAATCTATTTTTAGGTTTATTTTTTTTTAAATTTTTTTTCCCTTTTTTGGCTTATTTTGCAGGTTTTTTAGTGCTGACTGGCCCTTGTGGGTGCTTGATATACAGGATAATTGAGTTAACAGATCACAACAAAATGATATTCACATGTATTATTTATCTTAATCACTAGTGTATGCATTTTTTATGGGTTGCCAAATATCAAATTGGATGATAGCACCAAAATACGATTGTTGTTTGGTGACTATCGGATATGGTTATTAAAACTATGCAAGGAAAAGCAGGATTATTTTCCATTGGGTGATGCCAAGGTCTGACATTAGTGAGTTCTTTGTTCACCCATCCAGGGTAGAAAGTTTGTTAAATACAAGTGATGTAGAGATCTTACTTTGAAAATAGGTTTGGAGGTATCCTATACATGTTTGGAAGTATCGTATACTTTGAAAATGGAACGTAATATCCTTAGAATTTTCAAATATTAAGTTTATTGTAACGAACCGGGATTTTCGACTCCGAAAATCAACATCAAACTATCATGTTGACCATTCAGACATCGAACATTCCAGATCATTAATAGAAAGAAGTTAGAGGGTGAGAATAGATAAGATAGAAATATGAGAATAGAAGAAGAAGAAACAACACCACAGAGTCTCACATCGCAGCGGAACAAAATATAATACAGAAATAAATCTTTACTAAAAGCTTTTAAAATACTTACAATATCAGAGTACACATCTGGACAGTGATAATCTGTCCTCATACAACACACAGCGGAATACTAGTAATATCATACGTCTGGACTCTTCCAGCTCGTCTCTTCACAGCAGTCGATAACCTGAACCTGTACAACCCGGCCTAACCCGAGCATTTACAAACACCGGGTCAGTCTGGTGAACCAGAGTGAGATAAACTCGCACAGTAATAAGGGTAAATCATCCAATCATGATTTTAGAGTTCAAATCCTTTCAAAAGAAAAGGATAATCGTAAGACCAAATCCACACATAAACACGGACGGTTTTTACCTTACGATAACCCAAAACACTTTTGAAATCAATATCTTTTCTGATATTATAATAATGTCTAAATACAAGTAAATAGAATCTAGTAGAACGCTTGCATCTCACGCTCCACATATATAGTATACAATTCAAAACCCCAGGCGCTTATTGGAGATTGGGTTCCAACTTGACAAGGTATGGGACCACCTGCCGATAGTGTATCTCTAGAGACGAATACACTGGGTTCAACAAGAACTTCTTGCAACCCGGCCCTCACATGACCGACCACTCATTTCGCTTGAGTGTATCGAATGTATATCACCGACGGTTGGGATCAGCAACCGTCTCCCGACAAGGGACAGCATCGAAACATAGATTTAAGAAACAAATAGGATTTCCTCTAGATAGGTGATCATACACCCTAATGGGAGCGACCCACATAGCCATGCTGCCTGCCCGATTTTTGTCATTCCCCGGTTGATGAGGCTTGAGGTCAGAATTACTCTTGATCATCAGGTCGTCATTTACTTTGAATGCCACATCGTCAAATCCATCAGATATCACTAATTGATATCCACAAAAATACTCTAGCTGAAAGCTAGAGAATGGCAATTCCCTGCCAACAACTATCGTACGTTTGAAGAAATCAACGTACGTGACCCTTTGGAAATACTCTGTCAGACATTTGTCCATATACGTCATCCAGGAACAGGATGAACCGAAGGCACTCTCCTACCGCATCCATATAGGAATCACCCCATGGATCAGTAGCGAGTAGTCCTTGCAACCCGTAGATTCTAATCACGACAGAATCACAGTTTATCTCTGCTTGCCAGGCAGAGAACATTAGTGGTCCTTCCGTTTATGAAGATCCCCGGTCTTCAATGCTCCATCTCGATCATCTTCTGAGATCTCCACGTATTTGTTGGACGGAATGGTTTTCGAATATAAATTCGATCCCGGTCTTTCCATATCAACAATCGTATTGGTCAGATTTGATAGTCGGTGTTTTAACTATAAAAAAAATAATCAGTGTTCAAACATGACACTACACTGAGTTCACTGGTTAAGTATTCAGTATCACCTGGCCTTTAACAAACTGGTTTACTTTTGTTAAATTAAAACTTCTAATTCTTTTAATATTTCAAATACGATATTTGAATACTTGCTTCGTATACCCTTCAAATTTCCACCAACATCGCCTTATTATTTCTCGAATGGAAATAATAAATTATCGCCAGACTCTGTTACGATTACCAACTAATATCATCTTCAGATAATCTTGATGTTGCTCAAGTTGGGGTATTTTAATTACCTCTCAGACCTTGATTAACAACGTTCTCACCTTCAGATAAATATAAGTTATAATCAACCCAATATTTTATTCCAGTCGCCTTTTAAATTCTATTCGACCATTTCCAATTTGGAAATCTTATTTTCATTCCCTTTTTCTTAATTTTATTCAAGTACCGTTAATATAAAATTAACGCTTCAACTTTATACCTTATTTACATAACCTTGGTTTATTATAAACCTTTTAACTTAATTTCAAATAATTAAGTAACATTTATTTCAAGATATCGTCTTTGCTTGAAATCCTCTTTGTAACATCGTTATAAAAATTTCGGGTTTTAAATATAAAACCCGTTCACTAATTCCCTTCACCATCTCTTTGATTTCATTTCACTATGATTACTTTCGAAAAGTAATTCTCTAAATTATTATTAATTAAAATAATAATTTCTTTCGATTATCAACTACTTCAGTCATTAAATCTTTATCAACTAAAGTAAATGGTAAATCTCTTTAAAAACCTTATTAAATTTCAAACAATATTCATTTAACTAATTTTAATCAAAACACATGGATTTGATAATCAAATTCAAATTCAAACGGTCGATTAAATTCACTTAAACTGTGGTTATTCTACTAACCCATTCCAAATAAATTCCCACTTTAAATGATTTAAAATTAAATCAATTTAAATAAATTCCATTTATTGGTTTCTTTACCAACCAAGTATCAAAGTTTAACCAGTCGATTCATTTCTTATTCTCTTACTGGTAAAATCTGATTAACATCAGTATTTATTCTATAAAATAAATTAATATCAAATTGAAGTTTGAATAAACAAAATATTTATTTCTCTTTAATAACTTTTATTCAAAACCATATATTTAAAAATCTAACTTCAGTTATAAAATAAATTTTATAATTTCAGCTCTATCGATTCACCTGACGGTGAATCAATATCTATAACCCGATTGATTTTAAAGGCCATACTCTGCCAAACACTTAACCAATATCACCAATTGGTTTAAACCAAACAGATGTTGAATATTCAGTCAATAATCAACCATCAAATCAATCACACAAACAGATTAGTTCATATATGAGAATATGAAAATAAATAATACATTTGAGGAATCCGGTTGGATCCCTCCAACCTGTTCTTCCCTGTATTCAAATGGTTATCTCAAATCAGACCATTCAGTTTTGTTTAACTGATAACACTAAATAGCAACCATTCAACATCAACCACAAGCAATTCAAACAATTTAACCATTTACACACGTTTATAAATAAACGTGACCAACCAAGGTGAGTTACCTTTATTGGAACCAATCGTTAAAAATAACGATTTGATATTTCACTGAAATTAAACACAGTTTAATTTCATCGTTTAAATCAACAGTTAAATAGATAACTAGCAAGGCAGTCAACCATTGGCAAACAGGGCACACAAAATAAAAACACCCAATTTATATAAAATATAAAAAGGGTAACTGAGTGAGTTTAACTCACCTTGAATTTCCATTCCACTGTTTAATCGGCTCGTTTCAGTTAAATTAAAGAAGTGTTTAATTTAACTGAAAATCCCATCTGATTCAAACCGCCTCCAGATCAGTTCGTTGATGTAGTGCACGTCACTGTGGCTCTAACGACACCTTGTTTGTCCAACTCTGATCACACACGAATGAGTTATGAAAATTAAAATCTAACGTTCTAATTATATTTGAATTATTTCTAAGGTGTTTTAATTTTGACTGATTACATTTGTAAAAAGAATGTGGTCTTCCGTTTTTCTCCCGGACGTTCTCAGCAGGTCCTGAATGCCTGCAACAAGTTTATACTCAAGTTAATACACGAAAAATTTAATTAGCTTAATTCCTAAGTTTTTTTTTCTTTTAATAAATTTACTAAATAAAAATAAAATTTTGGTTTTAAAAACTAGTGACTGAACTACTCTTTCAGGTTTCCGTTCTTCCTTACTTTGAACCCTTAACTCACGTACTAGATTTCCCTTTTTCTTTCTAACACTATCACCTAAATAATTAATTTCTAATTTATATTAACTAAATATTTATCACCTTGGTTTTCACAGTTCAACAGGCGTATACCCCCTTTCGTTCTTCATTTCCACCACCCGGTCCTTTCACAATTCTTCATTTCTGCAAACACGTTCCTCTCTACCTAATCACTACTGCATGCCTTCCGACAAAACACACTCCAAGCTGCACGCTGTCTCTTTTCTACTCAATGGTTTGAAACTGCACCCCACACCATACTGTGCTTCACGTCCCCTCTCTTTACTTCTCTCCCCAACGTCCCTGTACTCCTCCATTCTTCCCTTCCTTCCCTAAACTGCTCACGGCAGTTCTCCCTTTTTTTTTTTTTTTTTCTGATGGTTACCCTTTGAACAATTTACTCCACCGAGTATTCTTCCACCAAGCATTGCCGCAAGGAGCTCCAGCCCACTGGAACCCACACCACTTCTCCGCCCAGTACATGCTGACGCCCCCCTCTTCTCTTTTTTTTTTTTTTTTTTTTTTTTTTTTGTAAAGGGACTCACGGTTTTGTCTCCAGTAGAGAAGTGGATGAGAGAAAATAGAGCAGCATGTATGTTTATATAGGAAAAAGAACCGTGAGCAGCAAGGCAATATAGAAGATAGGTCTGCTGATAAATTAGAGTAGGGTGTGTCTCGAGGGTCTACTTGGTCCGCACGGTGTTACAGATAGGCAGACAGGAAAAGAAATGTCCAGGCGCCAGCAAAGAAATGAGAGCAGTGAATGTCGGTGCGTTCTTTTAATTCATTCAAAGCTTGGTCGACTGAGTTTTCAATATTTGTGTGACGAACGATTTCTGTTTACTGATAAAAGAGCTATTCTTGGTGTAAAAAGGTATTCCGGACCCAATGGGACAAGTTTCGTCGAAATCCGAGGTCGTATGGAAAATTTTCCTTTATGAAACCAGAAATGAACACGCGTTTAATTTTTCCACGGTCACCAGATAAATCAAATCCACTTGAAACTGCGAATATCGACAATAACTTTTCGATACGAACCCAACGGCACTAATTTCGTCGCATTCTGAGACTGTTGCCCCGGTAAGCTGTTTTTACCCCGAACCGCTATACCCCTTTTAACACCAAATTTTCCAGTCTCTAAAAATAACAAACTATATACTTTTTCTGACTCTAATCGACGATACGAACTCAACGGAACTGGTTTCATGGCCTAATTCGATCATCTGCTCCAGTTACATTCAAATATCCTTTTATTAATTTAATTGTACTGAACGAGCGTTTATGGCTACCGTGACCGCATACGACATCGGTTTTCCACGCCACTCACCACCGTACAATAATTTAACGATACGGTTCTAATGAAACTGATTTCATCGAAATCTGAGTCCGTTTGCAAAATGGCCATTTTAAAGGCCTATAATTTAATAACGAATTTCCATAGCGACTATTTCAAAATTTGATTTGGCCATAAATATCAAACTATAACACGAAATCTGGATTTTTCTCTTTCATATGAAAATTATTGTCAATACGGTTCCAACGTGTCTTGTTGCACAGAAATCCGACTTATATCGAATCCTGTATTCTCAGTTGAAGTTCAAAACTCTAATTTACGAACTGCACGCCATTTTCAAGCTCGAATTATAATATATATAAATTATAACGTTCAACTTCGTTTTTAATAACGAATTAAATATTAAACTCCATCGAGATTCCAAATAAAATATTTAAAACTAATTTAAATATTCATATTCAAATGGTCGAAAAACACGGGTCGTTACATTTATTTTTTGCACAGTTTGAATTAAGTGGTAGAACTACTGATGCTTTGTCTTAGAGCTTTGGCAATTACAAAAGCCAAGATGAAGGAGATTAGAGCTCTCTTTTACAATTGAGGTAACTTCTTTATTGTTGTGTAAATTTATGTTTTTGTCCATTTACACTCGTGATGTTTTTCATTTGTGAAATAAAAGTGAAGCTTTATGTGTTTGATGTGTTCATTTATATTTACATAGATGATTTTTAGCTTGTAATGCACTGGAAGTGGGCTAAAAAGGAATAAAAACTGGTTCCATACATTGTTGGGTTTTTTTTCTTGTTAGTGCATCAAACCTATTTCTATTGTATACTTCTTTTGGGCATGCAATATTGTTTTCGTTTTTATTCTCGGTAAGCATAATTCATTTTTGTCTTCTGTCTAGCATTTCCATGTACACCTATTATATTGGACTATACTCATCCATGAACTAATTTTGTTCCTAAGCCATATGGTCCTTTTTTATTAGTTGATGTATCAAATATTTTATTATATGGAATGTTATATCTCCTTTCATTCAGAAAGAGACTACCGTTGATAAATTAGAAGAAGCAACAGCAAAAGATGACCAGCATTTAAGTCATCTAATTGGAATATGTGAAGGTTGGCCACATAATCTGATTGGAATATGTAGAAGAAGCAGCAGCAAAAGATGACCAGCATTTGTTTGCAGCTACACATAATCAAATTGGTATGAATATTGATTTGAAGGTATGAGTATGGAATATCTGACTCTACATATTTACACTCTTCTTTTATGACATATCTATTAGTGGTTCTTCTTTTAAAAAATTTCCTATTTGAAGGTAGTAGTTTATATAATCACTTTCGTGTATTTTTTTCTTGCTTATGGTTGTGTGTGAGAGTCTGTATATGGGTGAATCGAGAGACAATGTAGTGAGGAATGTATGTAAATATGAAATATACCGGTGACATCAAAAAATTTGTACCATTTGAAATGTTGAAATAAAGTATTTATTTGAATAAAATACTGTGTTTGAATTCTGGTTATAATAATAAATATTATAATATTATGATAATTTTGATTAATAGCAGTTGAGGTATAATTACTTTTAACAGTTGTAAAACAAATTTTAACAACTGCTAGAAACAGTTGTAAAAAGGGTTGACTTTATTACGATTGCCAGCTGTACTGCACATATTACAACTGTTTTTGACAGTTGTGAAAGGTTTTTTTTTTGTTCTATTGGTACCTGTGGCAACACCTGTACTGATGTTACCATAGGGTCGCAAAGGTGTTGCCTTTGACTCTAAGACAACGCGGCAAAAGGCAACCCCGAAAAAGTGTTGCCACATATCATTTTCTGCCTACAGCAACACTTTTTGGCACCTATTGCATCACTTCTCTGGGGTTGCTATAGGCCTTCTGTGACATAATGTACAATAGAATTTACATAAAAATGAGATGTTTGAAAAGATGATTTGAGAGAAAATCTTATGTAAGATGATACAAGTATGAATTTTGAGGAATATGAAATGAAGTACTATATGTTTTCAAGTAAAGGTAAGGGAAGTACCTTCCTTTTCCTTTGAATTTCGAGCTTAGTGAGATGTGCTGTTGCTAGTGGTAGGTTATCCAGACATAAAACTCGATTCGTCATTATTCCTGGAAGAACACGACCATGTAGCGAAATTCACAGGGCTGTAGATATCATATGGAAGATGAATCTTTCTTGGGGGAACCAAGCATAACCACTGTGTCTGTTGCGATCTACAGTCGCGATAATGGCGTAATCCACAGAGCTATGAAAGATTACGGGTATGAATGTTTCCTGAGGGAATCTGGGGTAACCATCGTGTACCTGCGGTCCACATGGCAAATCTACAAGTGAAAGAGATGTAACCACTAGAGTTACTAAAGGTAGAATGGAGTCATGCGATGTTTGTGATATCCTAGTGATGTGGAGCTACCAGTTTGATGTAGCATTGTGTCTTAATGACTTGATTTGTCTTCGTGACTGGATTTGTCTTCGTGACTTGACGTGTCTTAGTGATTTGATTGGTCCTTGTAATTTGATTTAACTTCATTTGGTAATTTGTTTTCGTGATTCTAAGATAGAGCAGTTAACGCTCAGTGACCTCAGTTTTTCTTTTGATTCTTAAATATCTTTCATTGATCTGTCCATGAGGAAATTTGCCAGGAAGTGATTTCCTACGGATACAGATGTTTTCTGAGGGATCGAAATGAAACCATTATGTGTCTGCGATTCATGAACAATCAAAATATCAATATCAGATTGGTACTTTCCGTATCTATTATTAAAAGGAATTTTTGAATACTTTCACTGGGAGTTGAGGCAAGGATATTTAGTACTTGAAGATTTTAGTCATGCGCCTGACCAGCATATGCCTAACGTCTGTCAGAACGACAATAAACTTTTCAAACTTCGAGTTACAAAGTATTTTTAAATAATTAATTTGAAATTAAAATAAACCTAATTTAATAAGTTAAAAAAAGGAATTTCAGAGTAATAGTACAAATATTTTATGTATAAAAGTTATAAAAAGATTCTGGTTTTTGGAAATTTTCAAGGCAACGATTTGTCAATTTGTGACTTCTAGAGATATTATTTACACTCTTAATAAGTGTTCGAAAAGACTAAATGTATTGAATGTAAGAAGATGTTGTTGAATTTGGATTGTAAAGAATAAATGCAACGATGAATAAGTTGACATATGAGGTTTATAAAGAAATATTTTGAAATGCCTAAATTCAACTTATGCAGGATTTGAAATTCAAGAAGAGATTGGTTTTGAAAAGAAATTTGATTTTTCGAGTTAATTAAATCTGATGAATAAGTAAGGAGAACTGATGACTTAAATATCGATATTAAATTTAGTTGTGGAAAATTTACACATAAATATGAAATTTTGAAATATACAGTAGTATAACTTTAACGGTCTGTCCTTTTCGGGGATGAAAAGTTTTAAAGGGGGAAGATTGTAACGTCCCAGAAATTTTGACAACTGGAATATGGAATTAATTAATGAATAAACGATTAATAATCTATTTTATATTGATACATGAATTAAAATCAAATGTATTTTTTGAGTATAAGTTGAATTCAATATTTAATTTAGAACGGTTAGTTAGAAATCAAATATTTATTGTTGCATATTTGGATTGAATTTGGTTGGATAATTGAATTGAATTTGAAAATCGACTGAAAATAGAAATGGTTGAACTTAAAAATAAATGTTATTAACGTCAAATAAATTGGAGAATTTTATTTGTTGGAAATATATGGAAATTAGCTTAGATATGTGTGTATTTGTGTATATTAAGAAATCGAAATTTAATGAATGGAGTTGTTGGTGGACAAACGAAATAAAATCACTAAACGGTTAAATAATTTAAAAATAAAACAACAGTGTACACAAACGGAGTTGGGTTACAATTAAATTAATTTTATTGAATTCAGAACACTGAAACGAAGAGGCACGTATAATTTTCGTCGCGTTTAGAAAGCGTATTGGTGGTACGAGTTTAGGGCATTTCGGGGTGATTCGCAGTAAAATTTATTATTAAGTTAAATTTAAAGTATAACCTCACTGAAATAACACTACGACAACCTACCATTGAAAATGCACAGACTCTTTATACCTATTGAAATTACGTTGATCCTATCCCCAATTTTTACATCTATAAAAATCCTCTCATCCATGGCCGAAAGATAAATAAATCATTTTCCTCCCTTCCATTTTATTTCCAGAAGAAAGCCAATTCAAAAAAATAAAAATAAATCGAAACCTTCCACAAACCAAAGAAACAATGGCAGTAGAATCAATTTCCACCTCCTCAAAGTCGCCTTAAATTGAAGCCAGTGCGCGACACCGTCGAAGCCACCATCCTCGTTGCCTTCGCAACCAAGGTCAACATGTCACGTCGCTACTTCAAGTCGAGAGCATAATTCAAGTTCGCCTAAAACCAATTGTCATCGCCTAAAAAGCCAGGTTACTGATAGCATCAGATTCAAACCTAGGCCGTTGTCTAAAGGTGAGTTATCTTACGATTTCATTATTCAAAATTCAATGACAATTTACACTAGAAATAGGATAGGGATCAGTGTGTTTGCACTGTCTAATTTTCGTAGTTTTACCCCATGCATGAATTTGTTGAGTTATGTGTTACTGCATATTTGGGCCGAGAGTTGTTGCAAGACCTAACCACTTGTCTGCTTGATCATGCATTGCCTTGCTATAAATTTTACTTGGGGTCATTGTTGCCGTGACAATGTTGCTGGCTGGAATTTTTTGATCACTGTACCGTTGTCGCTTGTTTGTTATAAGAATGAAAGAT
The DNA here is from genome assembly GCA_030737875.1 of Allium sativum. Lineage (NCBI taxonomy): Eukaryota > Viridiplantae > Streptophyta > Magnoliopsida > Asparagales > Amaryllidaceae > Allium > Allium sativum. Next base: position 636,498,106 of record CM060909.1, read on the forward strand.
TTTGGAATATTAGGAGTTGAGAAGTAAAACTTAAAAATGTAAATAAAATAGGAAGGAAAGCATTTGTGATTAGAATTATAAGGCCATATACTTCATACTGGTGTGCTTCCATATACTTAATGTACCTACATACGAAAATGAGTTTCTATCCTAGCCTATCTATAATTTTGTAAAGATGAAATGCATAACTGCATTCATGCCCGTGCCTTGTTAATGAGAAAATAAAATTTTACTATTTACACCTTTTAGCATGAAATGTTATAGATAAACAATATCATACTCGTAAACATTAAAAGCTCATTACCAACTATGAGTTTACTTACAATCTGGTTGCTAATGGGTTACATTTTCCATTACAAAGTAGATTGCCAGTACCTAACTGAACCCAGTCTCAATTCACATGATCACATTTCTTAGAAATAAGGATGTGCAGCCAATTTTTATGTGGGTATGCGTACATATCTTTTAAGTTGATATGTATTGCATCTTGTGAAACTCCTTGCCATGTTTTAAAAACAGTTAAATACATAAGAAAACAATTTGTGTTGGTGTGGACAAGCATCAAGATTCCCGTATAGTAAGTTTCGAACACCAGTTACCTTTTATATTGAAACTAACCCTTTGCGTTTAATAATGTTCATCCATTGCTTATGTTAACATTTACCTAAGCCAATTATAGTTAAACTTATAGGTAAAATAAGATTGGATAATTCTAAGAAAAGAAGTGAGAGACTAAACAAGAAAAAAAGCATCGTCAAGACATCTTGTTTGATTTTAAAATTTTGAAATTGTTAAGGAAGGTAGTTTCATATATAAGCTACAGTACTTCATTTTCTTCATTGCATTGTAGTGGTCCTTGTGTGCCAACATGTTCTAAGACATGTACTGCTTTCACATTTGGATATGTGAATAACTTAATATTTGTTTATGCTAGCCTATATGGGAGCATTTGGTCTCGTTCTTTACTTGATGTTACATGAGAACTTGTTGTGCACAATCTCACAAACAAAATAGTAATATCAAATCTGACATGAAATGAAATGTAGAAAAATAAAAAAATTATTTGTACTTTTATACGTTTCAGTTCACGTCTTCCTCCTTGCCTTGTTCGTACTTGTATTTGAATTGAAATAAAATGCATGACTGAATTTTATTTATGCATGTGCTTCAAGTTTTGAACATAATCAGCAAACTAAAGTATTAATTTATGCATGTGAATTACTCCTTCTTGCATGTTTACTCTACTGTAACTTACGCCAACTTGAGCGCTAAGAGTCCCTTCAAGGACGACTGGAAAAAATTATGTTATAGAAAGAAGATTGGCATGGACATTATAAGGACTAAGAGAACCACTAAGATAGCTGTCGGGTTGTTAGACCAAGAAGGCAGTGGAAACAATATCTGAGATAGTATATCAAATGTACTGAATTATTAGGAAATTATAAAATAATTAAATTAATTAAGCTTTAATATGTTGCATGCGTGTTTCAATTAACTATCCTATTTCAGTATTTATTGAAGTTGTTTACTTGAGCAAAGATTAATCTTGACTCTAGTGTTTTATATTTTTGCAGGGAACTCTCGGCTCAGACCCGAGCAGTACAGATTTAAAGACTACAGCTTAGGATTTTGAAGACTGGCAAAGCTAGAGATTCCAAAGACGGCGCACTCCGAAGTTTTTAATAGTAAATATTTTTCAGTATATAAACTGTATTTTCAATTCCGCTGTATATAAAATTCTTGTATAAAAAATATTCTGATTATATATAAAAGTTATTTTTACTGTTTAATACAATGTTATTTATTTATTCTGTGTTTTCTGTGTTGATTTTGTCTTTAAACTTTGTAAGATAAATAACGATCCATCGATTTGAACTTTTTGAGTTGGTTCAATTACCAATTTGAAGCGGTCAAAAAGGCTGGACATTACACGAGTGTTGCAGATTTTAGAAATTTTCTAGCTATCGATGTTAGAAGCACGTGATGATGCGCTCGCTTTGGTTTTTTCTTCCGTTTTTTATTTTATTTTTAAAATGTATGTATAAATCTTCCATTGTAAATATAATTTTGTATAAACTTTGATAATTTTGTAATAAAAATTCCATTGTGAGATATTGTTGTCTTTTCTGTTCTTTGATTCTGTGTGTATATTCTAATTAAACCCTGTAAGCTAAATAATAATATATCGTTTTGAAGGTTTTGATTTGGTTTAATTACCGACTTGGAACGATCAAAAAGGCAGGTTGTCACATGTGGTATTAGCGCTTTAGTTAAACAAGGATCATCTTATTGGGTTTAAAAACTCATTAAAGATAGGATAGCGATATCCTAGAATAAGTGGAATTGAAACAAGAATCATTGTAGAGAGAGCGTATTTTGAAGATATAAATTAATTGAATTAAATAAATAGTTTGAAAAGTGTAATTATTTGAAATACACTGTATAATAAGCATTTTTGAGGATTTGTAATAACCCGCATTGGCAGAGGTATTATAATTAATTTTATTTAATTATATAAATAGTGATGTAGTGAATTAAATGGTCATGGAATTAAATAATGATGAATATTTAACTAAAATAATAAATTAAGTAATATAGTTAATTCTGAAATAATCAGAGTTGGTTGAAATGACGATATGGTGTGAACCGGATCATCTGTAATATTTAATTCAGCTTGGAATTGAATTTGAATAACGAATATATTATATAAATGATAGTTTGAACATAGAATTATAATATAATTAAAATCAAACTTGAAATGGCGCTGCAGTTCATAAATTGGCGATTCGAACTTCAACTGAATGTACAGGATTCGTTTTAAGCTGGATTTCTGTGAAACAAGAAACGTGTGGAGCTGGTAGAGTATATCTTTCTAGTGAAAGAGAAAAATCGGGATTTCGTTGTGTAGATTTTGATGTACATCCAAATCAAATTTTAGAAAAGTCGCTGTGGAATTCCTTTATAATTTATAAAGGAATTATTTATATTTTAAAAAGGAATTTCAATATAAATCGAATATCGGGTTGACCCAGAAGTGAATATCAAGTTAGAAATTCATATAGAAATATTCTAGAGCTATATGATATTCTTTTGTGAATATATACGAGAATATTTATTCTTAAATATTAAATTTAATTGTTTTAAATATATTTATATATTTAAAAGGGTTATTTAGGGCTTTAAAAATAGCCAGTTTTGCAAACGACCTCAGAATTCGACGAAACCAATTTTGTTGGATCCGTAATATTAAATTATTGTTAGATTTCAGTTTTCATGATTTTTGAAGTCAGTATATGGCCGTACCGATTTTTAAAGTGAAAAACAATCAGTATTTTGATGGTTAAAAATACGCTGTGTGAGCATACAGAGTCGGAATTTAACGAAATCAATTTCGTTGGGACTTTAATGTCGAACTCTAGCTACATGTCAAGTTTCCTGATTTTTAGGTATCATGTGCGATCACATGAAATTTTAAAAGGCAAGAACGAGTAAGAAATAAAAATAATAATAAAATATGTGGACCTAGACATGGCCACATTATCATCTTTGTCAGCCTCACAAATCAATCTCATCCCCTTATATAATTTCCTCTAGCTGCCACTGTTTTTTAGTTTACAATAGAACACTTCCATCTTCTAAAATCAAATTAAATTCATACAAATATTTATAAATTACAACAAGCAAGGAAATGGACTCAATAACGCAACAACTTCAATTCTATACCGAAACTTCAGGGTGCGCATTCATTTTCTGGATTCCCAATATGAACAGCGACGGTCTTTGGAGCTAGGGTTCCTCATTGTGGATTTTTGAAGCATTTATACTCGATTTCAAGCGAGTTTTCGAGATCCTTAGAAGAAATAGAACCTGCGTGTTAATTTTTGGTGGAATTGGTGATGTAAGATGTCGATGATGCTTGCTCTACCATGTCTTGAGAAGGCCGGATCGCGAATAACGGGGACTGCTCGAGTTCGACCTAAAGGGGATGGTTGGAAGGAGGATTCGAAAAGAAGAATGAGGGTGTTGATGGATTTTGATTTCATTGTTGATAGTAGGAGCAGTGGAGGTTGTAAAGCACGGAAATGGTGAAAGGGCGATGAGCGGATTTCTGTGTTGGTTGATTCGGGAAGAAGAGATTCAAGGGGCGGGTTGGATTCTAATTGGGCTGAAGTAATAAAATAAGGCCCGTTTGAATATGAAATTCAAGTTTTATTTTTAATTTTGTGTATTAACTTGTTAATTCAATAACTTGATCATACAATATCAGATTTACGAACCGTAAGATGCTTTGGAATCGTATGGACGGACACTACCCAATGGAACTGACTAGGAGTGGAGTGGAGCTCGTTTGAATTTACGGCGAAATAAATTTTTTGATTCAAATCGAACAACAGTTTATCGTTCTTTAACGATGAACTGCCAAAGTGAGTAAATCTCACCAACTCTGAACAGTTTATAATTTCATGTTGTATTTTTAGAACTGTTAAATATTGGCTGATTGACTGTGTGTTGACTGTTTGATTGAACTGCTAGTCAGTTAGTTGAATTTCTATATTGATTCTGTTTAACAGAATATATCATATTGAAATGAAAGTGATGTTATATTTTATTGTTTAACATCTGTGGATGCAAGAAAACATGTTGGAGGAATCCGACTGGATTCCTCAACATTTATTTATTGTTTTCATATATTGTGAAATATGATGTGATGTATATCTGTTATGGGTTATGTGTGTTAGAATGATGTTGATCATTGTTATTCGATATTTTAAATATCATAAAAAACCCTGGGATGTAAAAAGAATTATTTCAATGTATATTGAAATAAAGGGATTTATAAAATCAATAGATTTTATAAAAGGAAATATTTCGAAAGTAAATAAAAGGAAATTGTTTATAAAACGAATAGAGTTTTATAAAAGGGAAAAATGTTGATAAAACGAATAGAATAAAGGAATATTTATTTAGGAAATAAATAGGATTATAAAAGGAGTTAATCAACCGTAGTTTATCAAAAGGAGTTAATCAACCGTAGTTTATCAGAAGGAGTTAATCAACCGTAGTTTGTCAAAGGGAGTTAATCGAATATAGTATTCGAAAGTAAGCAAATCGAATTAGTTATTCGAATAAGAGTTAAACACAATATAGTTTATTCGAATAAAGTAAAAGGAGTTAATCGAATATAGTTTATTCGAATAGAGTAAAAGTAGTTAATCGAATATATAGTTTATTCAAATAGAATAAAGGAGTTAATCAAATATAGTTTATTCGAATAGAGTAAAAGGAGTTAATCGAACATATAGTTTATTCAAATAGAATTAAAAGAGTTATCGAATATAGTTTATTCGATAGGAGTTAAGTGAATAGAGTTAGAGTTAAATCAAAAGAGTTAAGTGAATAGAATAAATTGAATACAGTTATCGAATATACCTTATCGAAGGAAAGAATTATCGAATAGAAAAGATTTGAAAGAGAGTTATGTAAGGAAGTTTGTTAAAGAATTAAAAGGGTGAACTTTGTCTATTTCAAGGTTAGAAACGTTGTTCAGTTAAGGTCTAAGAGGTAGTATTACCCCAACTTGATTGACTTCATTTTTAACTAAGGAATGGTTAAGGTTCGATAGTAAAGGATGGTTAAGTGTATTTAGTAATTAAAGGAAATGGTTTGAGTTGGCATCGCGATGGTTTGTTTAAACATCTATCTAAGTCCAATGAAGAAGCTTTGGAAATTTTTTCCAAATAAGAAACCAGAAATGTTATCTAATAAAGAAAACAAGAAGTGGAAATGTTTTCCATTGTTAATAACGTATATTTTCCAAATTTAGAAAATAAGAAATATTGAATATAGGGAAACAGGAGATAAGTAAATTAAGGAAATAAAGAGATAAATGTTGAATGATGATTGATCGATATAAATTTCCATTTGGAAATAATACCGTTGTTTGCACACCTGTTTTTCTTCGATAGTTAAATCATAGACTATCGAAGTTTTGACCATTTTAACATTGTTAATATGAAGAGACCGATTGGATTATTATCCAAAGAACCACTCTATATTGGCATAAGCGTTGCGAATCATATATGCCAAAGGAAATTGAAGACGGAGTTACGCAAGGGCTATCCTATTTATAGAATAGTGCCTTCGGTTCATCCTGTTCCTTGATGACTTGTATGGACGGATGTCTGACAGAGTATTTCCAGACGATCACGTATATTGATTTCTCCAACCATACCAAGAGTGAAAGCGGAGAAGGAAACTTCTTTTAGCTAACACATAATGTATGGTTGAGGACGTCAATCGGTGATTTGATGGATTTGACAATGTGGCATTCAAAGTGAATCTGGTGTGATGATAAAGCGTAGCTTCTAGCCTACATCCGGTAAATGACAAAAATCGGGCATGCAGCATGGCTAAGTCGGTCGCACCGAAGTAGGGTGTATAATCACCTGATCTAGAGTTTCATTTACTTCTAAAAATCTATTGTTGATGCTGTCCCATTGGGGAAACGGTTGTTGATCCCAACTGTTGGTGATATACATTCGATACACTCAAGCGAAATGAGTGGTCGGTCATGTGTGGCCGGGTTGCAAGATGTTCTTGTTGAACCCAGTGTATTCCTTTCTAGAGGTACACTAGCGAAAGGTGGTTCCATACCTTGTCATAGTTGGAAATCCATTACCCAATACGTGCTTGCGGTTTTGATTGTATACTATATATGTAGAACGTGAGATGAAAGGATTTCTGCTAGATGATTCTTATATTGTGGTTGATAGACATTACTATAATATCAAAAGGTTTTTGATATAAAGATAATTTGGATTCTCATAAGGGAAAAACCCATTCCATTATACGGCGTGGTCTTATGAGATATCGTTTACTTGTTCAAACTGTTTTAACCTGTTTTACTCATACCAGTCCCATGACTGACCCGGAGTTTATTTTGTTTTATTTCCCTAAACTCTTGGGTGCCTAAAATTGTACGGGCAGTCAAGTAGTCGGGATTTACAGATATACTGGAAGAGCTTGGGGCAAGAGGCTTCAGGATTATATAGCTATAGTTATTTCCGCTGTGTTGTAAGTGCTGTACTTTGATAATGATATGTATATTCCAGTACAGATTTGTATTTCAAAGTTATGTTACGAAATATATTTATTCATTCCGCTATGGGATTCGTGTTACTCTGATATTGTGTTCTTCTTCTTCTATTCTAAGTTTCTATCTTATCTATCCTCGCCCTCTAATATCTTTCACTAATGACCGGTATTTTTCGACGTTTGGTTAGTCATCATTGAGTTTATGGCGATAACCAAAGTCGTCAAAAACCAGGGTCATTACAGTTGGTATCAGAGCTTAAGTTAAGTGAATTACCTTGGCTCTGTGGCGTGACTCAGTAGAGATAGGGTTAGTAATACCCTAGATTGAGCTGAGTGTATATATACGAGTGAACGTATTTGTTATTGATATAAAAAATTGTTTTATATTGTGGTGATTTATTGGTTGAGTTATTTATGAGTTCTCGTCGATCAGTTTGATCCACTGTATCGGTATGAGTTTATAAACACTCGAATACGATGGGTCGACACGATATGTTTTGAAAAGAGGGTAAATTAAAATAAGTTTAACCAAGGTATATCTTGATATAGAGAAGATATATATATATATCAAAATTATAATATAGTGGATATATTGGTTGTTATTATAATCGAGTAAGATTATAAATTAAATGGTTATGTAAATAACCAATCAGAATTCATATAAGTGAAACACGTGAAATCGAATGAGTTGAATCTGAAAATTTAAACCAGGAATTGAATTAAAACTCTGGAGAATTGGATAAGTGTTTGTAAATGGATTTGGATTTAAAATAAGGAAATTTTAAGATCCTGGGAGATTTTAAATTGTTTTACAAGTAGTGTGAATTATATTTTGAAATGAATTTCAAGGTGGAAATGTTTAGAAATGGCTTTATAGTATTGAACTCACTTCGATCGCTTGAAAATAGATTCTGATGATGACAGCTGCATCATCAGTATTCATTTTCGAGTTGTAAGTGACGAATTACTACCAGAGATATTGTTTTGAATTTGTTTTGGGAAAGACAAGTTGTGTTGAATTTCAAAATGGGATTTATAATATAGAATTTGAATTTTTAAATAGATTTGAAATATTAACTTGTTTTAAAAGAAATAAAACAAGAAGTTCCTTTATAAACGAAGTTTATAAATAGTTCTTTTATAAACGAAGTTTATAAATGAAGTGAAAAGAATTATCATTGGATAACTCAGAAATAAAAATACAAGTGTGAAATTGAAAGGGAAATCTATTTTCCAAAGGTAGAAATATCGATTTCAAAAGGAATTGAAATCGAAACTTATTTAAAGAATGAATAAAGAAAGTTTGAAAAGGAATTTGAATAAAGGAAGTTCAAACATAGAATTTAAATAAGAAAATTCAAAGGGGATTTGAATATAGAAAATTCAAAGGGGATTTGAATATAGAAATTCAAATGAGATTTGAATAAAGAAGATTTAAATAATGGAAAATTGAATATAGAATTCATATAGAGTAATAATAGGATTTGAATATAGAAATTCAAAGGGAGTTTGAATATATGAAATTCAATGGAATTGATATAGAATTTGAATATAGAAATTCAAATGGAATTTGAATATAGAAATTCAAATATAGAAAATATAAAGGAATTCAAATATAGGATTTGAATATATAGAATTTGAATATAGAATTCAAATGGAATTTAAACAATAGAATTTGAATATATAGGATTTGAATATAGAAATTCAAATGGGATTTATAATATATAGAATTTGAATAATAGAATTTGATATATAGATTTGAATAATAGAAGTGATATAAAATTTGAATAGAAGTTTAATAGAATTAACTAAGTCGAAGAGGAATTAGTTAATCGAGTTTTGAGTTTTGAAGTTGAACTTTGAAAGGTGAATTGGATTTGTAAATGGATATTCGAAATCGAATATAGAACTTAAATTTGATATTTGGATTCAAATTAGTTAATAAGCAAGTTAAAATATATTTGAACATGTCATGTTCAAATATAAAAATGAAATAGACCAAAGAGTTAATTAACAAATTGAGTTAAAACGATCAGGTATAGTTAAAATAGATTGGGCAGGTATATATATACATGAGATAGGTATGGATAAGGTATGAAGGTATATAAATAGAATGCTCGATGAAAAGGTATGTATTTAATTCATATATGAGATTTTATGCACCGTATCGGCTAGCCGCTTGGCTTTTTCTTTTTCTTTTGGATTGGTGGGAGCCATGGGAGGCTATTTGAAATATCCCGATGCTCCCGGTACAAAGGAGGTTATGGCGATTTTTTCCGGGAATTTAAGGAGTTAGAATATTTTTAAGATAATTTGATAGTTAAAAATCAACGTATCGATGTATATATAGAAGTCGATAAGGAAACGAACTTAGAAATAGAATAGTAAAATCAAAAAGGAAGACTAAGAATAAAATCTAGTAAGAATAGGAAGAGGAAGCGTATACGTGTTTAAAAGTGAATAAGTAGTTGTATGGTATTGATTATTCGAGTAAGTAGTCATATCTGTTTTGACATGATAAATGTTATTCAGTCAAGGTTTGAGAGGTAGTTATACCCCAACTTGATTGATTTCATTATTAACAAATAAATAGTAAGATTTCAGGCTCGAAGATCAATGTTGAATAAGAGTTAGTTGAATATAATATTTGGGTTGTCGTAACGCTGTTTTACACAACATCCGTTTTAACCCAAATAAGTGTAAAACTTGGAAATATAATAAAGAATATTTCCTAAGTATAGAAATAAACGAGATCGAAAAAGAGATAAGTAATTGGAACATTTTCCAATTATAAATAGCATATATTTTCCAAAGTTTAGAAAATAAAGGAAGGCGATATTCAGAAATGTTTTCCAAATAATATAAAAGGCCAATATGGTTATTGAAAATATTTGGTTAACAAATATTGATAAAGAAATAGAGAAATGATTTAACTAATGGAATATTAACTAAGGGCTCAGTGATATGTTCGAAAGGAAAATTTTATTTTTGAAAAGAGTAAACTGTTTGAAAACTCCCAAGGAAAGACTGTTTGAATTAAAAACAAATTTAACAAAAATTTGTGAAAGCAAAATTTGATTTAAAGTATAGCCAGTAAAGTGGTGACTGAGATTGAATTAGAACGATATCAAGACAAATTGGATTGTGGGATTCAAATTTGAAGTGTAATGTGATAATCAAGTTAAGGATTCGGGATCAAGAACGAAACTTGAGTTTGAAATGAAAATTTGGCTTGGTAAAAGTGAATGGTTGTGTTGGAGATAAAAGTGATTTCAGAATTTGATTGGGATAACAATGGTATATGCTGAGTTGATAGCATATGGAAGTAATAGAGTTGATATGCCCGAAAAAAAGGTACAAGTTTATATTTCATATGATATGAGATTTTGATGAGCCGAATTGGCAAGCTGCTTGGCTGTTTGATTTTCTTTTGGGTTGGAGATGGCCTAGAGATGCGAGTTGTGGTTTTACCGATAGGGCTGTACAAAGGAGGTTATGGCGAAATTTTTCGAAAAAAATTAAGGAGTTAGAAAATTTTCAAGATTTTTGAAAATTTTCGTTGATAAGAATAATTAATATTTTAATTAAAATTTAATTGGTTCAGTTGAAACTGAAGTTAAGAAGTGAATAAATATGTTCTAACCAGTCGATAGGGTCGTTCTCTACCTCAGCAATTTCGAGGACGAAATTATTTTAAGTGGGGAAGATTGTAATGACCCGCATTGGCAGAGGTATTATAATTAATTTTATTTAATTATATAAATAGTGATATAGTGAACTAAATGGTCGTGGAATTAAATAATGATGAATATTTAATTAAAATAATAAATTAAATAATATATTTAATTCTGAAATAATCAGAGTTGGCTGAAATGACGATATGGTGTGAACCGGATCATCTGTAATATTTAATTTAGCTTAGAATTGAATTTGAATAACGAATATATTGTATAAACGACAGTTTGAACATAGAATTATAATATAATTAAAATCGAGCTTGAAATGGCGCTGCAGTTCGTAAATTGGCGATTCGAACTTCAACTGAATGTTCATGATTCGTTTTAAGCCGGATTTCTGTGAAACAAGAAACGTGTGGAGCTGGTAGAGTATATCTTTCTGGTGAAAGAGAAAAATCGGGATTTCGTCGTGTAGATTTTGATGTACGTCCAAATCAAATTTTAGAAAAGTCGTTGTGGAATTCCTTTATAATTTATAAAGGAATTATTTATATTTTAAAAAGGAATTTCAATATAAATCGAATATCAGGTTGACCCGGAAGTGAATATCAAGTTAGAAATTCATATAGAAATATTCTAGAGCTGTATGATAATCTGTTGTGAATATATACGAGAATATTTATTTTTAAATATTAAATTTAATTGTTTTAAATATATTCGTATATTTAAAAGGGTTATTTAGGGCTTTAAAAATAGCCAGTTTTGCAAACGACCTCAAAATTCGACGAAACAAATTTTGTTGGATCCACAATATTAAATTATTGTTAGATTTCAGTTTTCGTGATTTTTGAAGTCAGTATATGGCCGTACCGATTTTTAAAGTGAAAAAAAATCAGTATTTTGAAGGTTAAAAATACGCTGTGTGAGCATACAGAGTCGGAATTTGACGAAACCAATTTCGTTGGGACTGTAATGTCGAACTGTGACGAGAAATAATTTCGCTCGGTCCGAACCAGTCGCTAAACCGACCCAGACCGTTCGAAACGCCTGATCATTATGAGAACACGACAAAATAGAACACAAACGGAAGAACATTTCATTGTATATTACAACAATGCATCAGATTACAAGAATATACAGAGTATAAATGAATATACATTATACAGAAATATCAGAGATTTAAATTACATTTAAATACATAGCAGCGGAAAATAATACAATACACAACTAGAGGAGATATACGGATACAAAGCTTTCCGGATATCATTCCAGTTGTAAACCAGGATCCTGTGAATATAAATCTGCAAAACCAAAACTACTAGCTGCCCGTATCAAAATAGGGGCACCCAGAGTTTAGGTTAAAACAATAAACTCCAGATCAGTCATGTGACTGGTGTGAGAACTAAAACAGTTATTAATCTTTATTTTTAAAGTTAGGTAAATCAAGGGACCACGCCGTATAACACGGAACGGGTTTCCTCCCAAGAACACCAGTGCATAAAACAACAGCGCAATGCTAAATAAAGAAAAATGAAGCTATTATAAGACCCAGGTCCCATCACACAATGCAACGCAAGCCGGAGGATAGGGTTTTTACCTTATAATAGCCAAGAATGCTTGATACGTTTAAAACAAATCATTTGATACCTTTATAAGTGCATAGTGTATAAAACAACTTCAAATCATAAGTATCAATCATAGGCGGCATGAGCGTCCCATGCCACTATGTCGCCATATATAGGTTATACAATCAAAATTGCAAAGTCACGTATTTGGAAATTGGGTTTCCATCTATGAACCAAGGCAAAAGATAGTCCTCAACCGATTCGAGACGCTCTAGCCCGCCCCTCAGGATTAGAGCTCGGGTGACCCTTGGATCGTCAGGGCCGGTCCACCGATGTGGATTAAAATGCCTGAACGTGCGTTTCCCCACCCTTTGGGGTGTAAATGAGCCAACGAATGGCTCCATCGGACCCGGATCATCCGATCTAACCGAGGCGCCTCGCAACAGCAACAACCACGTAGGTGAAAAGTATATAAATGTCAGGGCTGGTAGGTTACTGACACCACCCTAGCTAGAAAGAAACGCATGCCCTCCCTGAGGTCCTCTCCCGTTTTTGGTTCACAACCGGGGTGTGAAACTCGCGAAGCAAACGCTACACAAAGCTACGCCACAAAGGTCGTGCTTCGATCATCAACCACAAGACTTTGCTTTTCAACAGAAGCCTCGATCAATTTCCACTAAGGCATGCCACACAGGCAATTCACTCCATGCATTTGATATCCATCAATATATAACCCCTGAGCTCGTACGTCTCAGAGAAGGGCGTTAAGCAAGAGAATAAATTCTCCGCCGCCAAATAGATATATATTTAATAGAGATAAATCACACGGACTAAAATCCAATGTCAGACACACAGTCCATTTACAAGTCCGTTCTGGGTCTGAACGAAACCGGAGGCACCTAGTACCCCACATATCCATCGATCTCCAAGCACGTCTGGACGATCACCAACTGTTTCCATCTTCTTGGGTGTACAGCCCAATCAAGATCATCAGTAATCACCCGAACGACGTGAAGACCTCTGGTCTTCGACCATCGTCTTCATCTTCGACTTATCGTCGTATCAGTTATTCAGAATGGGATAAACCCGGTCTTTCCGAATAACTCGCGTATATTTTAAATAAGTGTTACACAAACACAACATACGCCTCATTCCAATTCATCAATCACTAACCGTAAATTAATCAAGAGAATAATTCCCCAAATATTAACCCCGAAGGCCGAAACCAACATCAGATCAATATCCAGAAAACCATTCTGCTTAGCTAACCGACAGTTAGTTCCTAAATTTCACATTCATATGGAAAGGTTCCCATTAATTTTGTCAAATATAAATTCTTTATATTTATTCTTTAATCTATCCTTTTGAATTTCGATTCAACTAGTCGGGATTAACGAAACTTACCGAAGTAATCATTTGTTTTAATTTCCCAATCCCAACCTATTCATCCCATGAAGTAAAACTGGTAATACTTCATGTCTAACACCACAGTGTTATCGGTAAATTCAATTACCATTTCACGTTCAAATCTAATTAAAGATTTAACTATCGCCTGGAGTAAAACTGGTGATACTCCATTTCGATTGTTTCAATCTAATTAAAGATTCATTAAAACTCCACTTAGTTTTAATCATTAACTGGGTTAAAGAATCGGTGTCATTTAAAACACGGTTCATGATAAACCCAAAATCTCATTCATCAATTATCGGGTTAAAGAACAAGTGTTATTTAAAACACTGTTCACGATGAACCCAAAAATCAATATCAATTCAATTTCAATTAAATATTATTTAATTGGTACACTTCATTAAATCTAAATAAAAAGATTTAATCTTTTCTCAACTGGGTTCAAGAACGGTGTTAGTCAAGACACCATTCACGACAAACCCAAATCACATTTGATATTCAATACAAGGCTCTGAATAGAAAATATATCGACCTATATTCAATATCAAATTCTACGATTAACAAATGTCGTATTGGAAATAACGATATAAATATATATCTTTCAAATTTCCATAACAACATCTGTATAATCACGAATTCCAACATCGAAATATTCCGAAGACAATTTCGATTCAAATCCACTCCAATGCAATCATTGGAAATTCTGGTTATTTTTAAAACCCTTTTCAAATTCAATTTATTTATTTAAAAATAAATAGAATTATAATTCTAGTCCAAACTAGTTCATTTCAATAAAAATCTATTTTTATCTCTTCAAATATGGAGTTTTTCATCCCAATCCTTTCTAAATCATTTCTTATGATTTTACACAAATTATTACTATTTTTAATAATTTTATCAAGGCCCGTACAGTCGATTTCCATCAACGGTCATCGAACTGCACTTACAACGACCTTTTTCAAATTTGATTTGGACATAATTCCAAATCCAACCGTTAGATTTCAAATTTCTAATATTCGTTAAAAAGCTCTTTTCGATACGAACCTAACGGTTCCGGTTTCAGGAGAATCCGACGGTCGGATCTCCCGTAATATCCGTTCGAAGTCAATGGTCGAAATTCGCGAACTACCGCGGCACAGCGCGTTCTATTCAGGCCATTATATTATATATATAATATATATAATATATACTTCGTCGATTTCCTTTAAAACGTGCTTTATAAATCGTTTTAAATTTATTTTCAAAACGGTTTCATCTTCATATTCAATTTCAAATCAAAATTGAACATTCCAATATAAATTCGTTTTAAATTCTTTTCAAATTCATTTCAATTCAATTTCAATTCGAATTCATTTATATTCAATTTCAATTCGAATTCAATTCTATTCAGTTTCAATTCGAATTCGTTTATATTCAATTTCAATTCGAATTCAATTCTATTCAGTTTCAATTCGAAATCATTTATATTCAATTTCAATTCGAATTCAATTTTATCCAGTTTCAATTCGAATTCATTTATATTCAATTTCAATTCGAATTCAATTCTATTTAGTTTCAATTCGAATTCATTTATATTCAATTTCAATTCGAATTCAATTCTATTCAGTTTCAATTCGAATTTCTATTCTTTTCAAAATATTAGATTTTGAATTCACTTTCGATATTCATTATAAAATGAATAAAATCGATATAAATATCGTTCACGTCAAAATGGCGTCAATCTAATCAACACGGCTTCATATATTGATATTTTCAAATATTCCATTTCAAATATTTCTATTTCAAATATTTCTATTTCAAATATTTCTATTTCAAAGCTGGAATGAGGCCCAATCAATTACCATATAATGTTAATTATATGGATTTTCTACAACACATGTACATATCAACAACGATAAATAATCAACCATCATCCAAAGTGCATTCTACACTGTATAAGCATCAAATATAAATATTCAACGCTTATAACAGCCTGTCAATCAATCGGTCGACATACAACTAAACAATCGGGATTAGTGTACGTCAAATATCATCCCAATACCCATGTGGGGTTTCAAGCAATCAAACACAGATTTTTATTCGTGCAGTTGGGCGATGTGTAAAATTTATCGTCCCAATCAATGTCCTTCAAATAGGTGTACATAAACAAACCGTCCGGTTTGTAAATGAATATTTATTTATTCACATTCACGTTAAAAATTATATTTTTAACGATCAAACTATTTTATTCAACCTATGAATATTCTATTCGATTCATTTATTAAATAAAATGTTATCTTTATTTTTCTAACTTATTTTTAGACAATTTCGGCGGCATAACGGCACGATACTAGAAACGGGACAAGGCCTAGCCTTATCCCCGGTCTAGTGAAGGCCCACGCCATTCACACATCAATCGAATCAATCTCATTTCACCAAACAATTCAATTCAAACCAAATAATCTAACCAACTACACAACCAAACAATTAAACAAACAAGCCATCCATGGTCTGTGGATGACGGGTGTCGGGTGCTGCTAAGCACCGTTTGCATCCCAGTATATATATAACTAGAAAAAGAAATTGAAGAGTGAGAAGTTCTCACCGATTAGCTAATCCAACGCCACGACTCTTCTTCGCAGAAAATCTTCGCCATTCGCCCTTCGTCACTTTCTTTGCCCGTATTCTCTACATATGTAAAAATTGAATTTTTACTTTGCTATTCAATATATAAAAATCGAATTTTTACTTTGCTATTCAATATATAAAAATCGAATTTATACTTCGCTATTCAATATATAAAAATCGAATTTTTACTTCGCTATTCAATATATAAAAATCGAATTTTTACTTCGCTATTCAATATATAAAAATCAAAATTTTACTTCGCTATTCAATATATAAAAATCGAATTTTTACTTCGCTATTCAATATATAAAAATCGAATTTTTACTTCGCTATTCAATATATAAAAATCGAATTTTTTACTTCGCTATTCAATATATAAAAATCGAATTTTTACTTCGCTATTCAATATATAAAAATCGAATTTTTACTTTGCTATTCAATATATAAAAATCGAATTTTTACTTCGCTATTCAATATATAAAAATCGGTTCTTTTTCAATTACATTACTTCCAAAAACCATATTTTTATATAACTAAAACCATAACCTTTTATAGCTAAAAATTTATGACCTTACGTAATTAAAGATCGTATTTTTAGCTATGTAAAAATCTAATCTTTTCTATTTTAAAAATCTAATCTTTTCTATTTTAAAAATCTAATCTTTTCTATTTTAAAAATATGATCTTTTCTATTTTAAAAATATGATCTTTTCTATTTTAAAAATATGATCCTTGCTTGTCTAAAAATCAAACCTTTCCTATTTTCAAAATCCGAAGTTTCTTCATATAAAAATTCAGTCTTTCTTCATATAAAAATTATATTTTTAAGGTTATACAAAAAAAAAACTGAAAAAGATAAACAATTTAAATGTGAATTAATAAGTAAAACTCACCGAATTGGAGGGGGAAAGGTCGCCGAGCTGAGGAGGTCGTGTGGGTGGCGGATGGTGGCGCTACAGGTGGGGGTGGCTCGACGGTAGGGTGTCGCGGTTATGGATTTGCGGGCGGTGGCGATTTGCAGCGGAGGAGGGGGTTTAATATGTGGAAATTCGAACGGAAGAGGGGGGTGCTGGCGCGAGGCCAACGACGACGGTGGCCCTCTGGTGTGGCGGCGACTGTGCTTCGCGGTGGGCTAGGGTTGATTGGGGAGGGCTGTGAGGAGGTGAACGCGAGGACTGAGGTGAGAGGGGAGTTGGACGAAGGTGAAGGAGATGGAGGCGCGGGGTGCTGACCGCCGGCGAACGACGGTGGAGGAGGTGAAGGCGACGGGAGGTGGTTTAGAAAGGAGCGCGATATTTTTTCTCTTTTTTTTATTTCTGACATAGTTTATGAGAGAGAGAGAGAGAGAGGTGAGTGTATATTATATAATTATTTTATTTTATTTTATTAAAAAGGTTGACTTTTTATTTGAACTCGAAATCAAGCCCACCGACTGTCGTCCATAGTGTTTCACCCCCATTCCAAACACAATGGGATATGTCACGAAGGCCAATTCGATCGTTACGATCAGTTTTTTGTCAAAATCAAAATATAACTCTATATATTGAATTCGAACGTGCATTTCAATTTATTGGGGTCACATACTAACTCGAAAAATCCCAGAAAAATATTTTCTAGCTTCGTATTGACGATACGGTCCTAACAAAACTAGTTTCGTCGAATTCTGAGACCGTTGGAAAAATGGCCATTTTCCAGTCGATTAAAATCAACTGAAACTGGTAAAACGCGTTTTCCTTTGCCACGCTCACATATTGATTCGAAAAATTATGAAAATTGAAGCTAGAAATAATTTGACATCACGGACCCAACAAAAGTGGTTTCGTCGAAATCCGAGGTCGTTTGCAAAATTCCCATTTTTAAGGGCCTGAATTCCATAGCGACTATTCAGAATTTTCAACTGGACATATCTTTTGATTCCCGCTATGAAATCTTGATTTTTCGGATTCGTTGGAAAGATAGCCACTATTAGATTCCATTATTTTTGGTTTCACTAAAATCCGGTTTGTTTTGCACCCGGTACGTTCAATTGAAATTTGAAATCGAATTATCGAACTACCCGCCATTTTCAATTCTATTTATAATTATATATAATTATTTATATTCTAACGACGACGTATATAATATATACATTCGAATTCTATTCAAAATGAATTTCTCGTCGATATGATTTAAAATAATTCATTTTAAATAATCAAAATTTGCTAAAATTACCAAAATAAAAATTTTAAACTGGCCTAGATTTTCGGGTTGTTACAATCTCCCCACTTAAAACTTTTCGTCCCCGAAAAGGAACAAAGCCGAAAGTTGTTTCACAAATCAACTCAACTTCCATTATTTTGATTACGGCTTAAGTTCTTCAACTTTTCAGTTTCTAAGAACCTTTCAAATTTTTTCAAAAATTTGGCTAACACCCTATATTTTCGAAAAATTTCGCCATAACCTCCCCTGCACCGGGAGCCCGGGGAAAATCCCGAAATTGCCATACAGGCCTTCTGATCTCAAAAAGAAAAAGAAAAAGCCAAGCGGCTAGCCAATAGGCTCATAAAATCATCATCACCCAAACAAAATAGTAAATTATGTAGTAAACATGTACTTATTTGTCGGGCAAACAAATTTTATTCTCTGCTCTAGCCTCCTTGCTATGACCTGTTCAATGTAAGCACATGTATATGCAAGCAAATTCGACCAATTTTCAATATAATTCAATATGTTATTTAATAAGGCTAAATGGTTAAAAATTAGCAAACAAATAAACAAACAACACTAACATCAATCAATTAGTGAATTAGAGTTTCAAATTCATAATTTTGATACATATAAAAAATCATGTTTTGATGCCAAATCACAACAATAGGCCTTATCTAATTTTTGGTTCTCACACCAGTCAATAGGAAATATATAGATATCTCACTTTCGTCGCTCGAATATAAATACTGGCGATGGTGCCCCGTCACCAGAATTATCCCCGGGCAACTAGAGTATGATTCTATAACTATCCAATACATTAAAACTTCGAATACACGTTTGCAAGACGTATATGCAAAATCTTTATATATCGGATTGTCCCGATCAATATAGAATAAATAATCAAATACGAATAGTTGATTTAAATTTTCAAAACAAAAATCGTTTTCATTTTAAAAATATACTCTTCACACTCGTTCTAGGATTCTACTGATCCCATCTCTAACGAGTCATTCTAATTGGATATTACTAATCCAATATCTGGTGAATTCTTTCGTATGGTTCTAATGTGCCTTGTTCTCTGCTTTGTAAACCAAAGCTCCGATACCAAATGTGACGAGAAAGAATTTCGCTTGGTCCGAACCAGTCGCTAAACCGACGCAGACCGTTCGAAACGCTTGATCGTTATGAGAACACGACAAAATAGAACGCAGACGGAAGAACATTTCATTGTATATTACAACAATGCATCAAATTACAAGAATATACAGAGTATAAATGAATATACATTACACAGAAATATCAGAGAATTAAATTACATTTAAATACATAGCAGCGGAAAATAATACAATACACAACTAGAGGAGATATACGGATACAAAGCTTTCCGGATATCATTCGAGCTGTAAATCAGGATCCTGTGAATATAAATCTGCAAAACCAAAACTACTAGCTGCCCGTGTCAAAATAGGGGCACCGAGAGTTTAGGTTAAAACAATAAACTCCAGGTCAGTCATGTGACTGGTGTGAGAACTAAAACAGTTATTAATCTTTATTTTTAAAGTTAGGTAAATCAAGGGACCACGCCGTATAACACGGAACGGGTTTCCTCCCAAGAACACCAGTGCATAAAACAATAGCGCAGTGCTAAATAAAGAAAAATGAAGCTATTATAAGACCCAGGTCCCATCACACAATGCAACGCAAGCCGGAGGATAGGGTTTTTACCTTATAATAGCCAAGAATGCTTGATACGTTTAAAACAAATCATTTGATACCTTTATAAGTGCATAGTGTATAAAACAACTTCAAATCATAAGTATCAATCATAGGCGGCATGAGCGTCCCATGCCACTATGTCGCCATATATAGGTTATACAATCAAAATCGCAAAGTCACGCATTTGGAAATTGGGTTTCCATCTATGAACCGAGGCAAAAGATAGTCCTCAACCGATTCGAGACGCTCTAGCCCGCCCCTCAGGATCAGAGCTCGAGTGACCCTTGGATCGTCAGGGCCGGTCCACCGAGGTGGATTAAAATGCCTGAATATGCGTTTCCCCACCCTTTGGGGTGTAAATGAGCCAACGAATGGCTCCATCGGACCCGGATCGTCCAATCTAACCGAGGCGCCTCGCAACAGCAACAACCACATAGGTGAAAAGTATATAAATGTCAGGGCTGGTAGGTCACTGACACCACCCTAGCTAGAAAGAAACGCATGCCCTCCCTGAGGTCCTCTCCCGTTTTTGGTTCACAACCGGGGTGCGAAACTCGCGAAGCAAACGTTACACAAAGCTACGCCACAAAGGCCGTGCTTCGATCATCAACCTCAAGACTTTGCTTTTCAACAAAAGCCTCGATCAATTTCCACTTAGGCATGCCACACAGGCAATTCACTCCATGCGTTTGATATCCATCAATATATAACCCCTGAGCTCGTACGTCTCAGAGAAGGGTGTTAAGCAAGAGAATAAATTCTCCGCCGCCAAACAAATATATATTTAATAGAGATCAATCACACGGACTAAAATCCAATGTCAGACACACAGTCCATTTACAAGTCCGTTCTGGGTCTGAACGAAACCGGAGGCACCTAGTACCCCGCATATCCATCGATCTCCAAGCACGTCTGGACGATCACCAACTGTTTCCATCTTCTTGGGTGTACAGCCCAATCAAGATCATCAGTAATCACCCAAACGACGTGAAGATCTCTGGTCTTCGACCATCGTCTTCATCTTCGACTTATCGTCTTATCAGTTATTCAGAATGGGATAAACCCGGTCTTTCCGAATAACTCGCGTATATTTTAAATAAGTGTTACACAAACACAACATACGCCTCATTCCAATTCATCAGTCACTAACCGTAAATTAATCAAGAGAATAATTCCCCAAATATTAACCCCGAAGGCCGAAACTAACATCAGATCAATATCCAGAAAACCATCCTGCTTAGCTAACCGACAGTTAGTTCCTAAATTTCACATTCATATGGAAAGGTTCCCATTAATTTTGTCAAAGATAAATTCTTTATATTTATTCTTTAATCTATCCTTTTGAATTTCGATTCAACTAGTCGGGATTAATGAAACTTACCGAAGTAATCATTTGTTTTAATTACCTAATCCCAACCTATTCATCCCATGAAGTAAAACTGGTAATACTTCATATCTAACACCACGATGTTATCGGTAAATTCAATTACCATTTCACGTTCAAATCTAATTAAAGATTTAACTATCGCCTAGAGTAAAACTGGTGATACTCCATTTCGATTGTTTCAATCTAATTAAAGATTCATTAAAACCCTACTTAGTTTTAATTGTTAAATGGGTTAAAGAATGTGTCATTTAAAACACGGTTCACGATAAACCCAAAATCACATTCATTAATTATCGGGTTAAAGAACAAGTGTTATTTAAAACACTGTTCACGATAAACCCAAAAATCAATATCAATTCAATTTCAATTAAATATTATTTAATTGGTACACTTCATTAAATCTAAATAAAAAGATTTAATCTTTTCTCAACTGGGTTCAAGAACGGTGTTAGTCAAGACACCATTCACGACAAACCCAAATCACATTTGATATTCAATACAAGGCTCTGAATAGAAAATGTATCGGCCTATATTCAATATCAAATTCTACGATTAACAAATGTCGTATTGGAAATAACGATATAAATATATATCTTTCAAATTTCCATAACAACATCTGTATAATCACGAATTCCAACATCGAAATATTCCAAAGACAATTTCGATTCAAATCCACTCCAATGCAATCATTGGAAATTCTGGTTATTTTTAAAACTCTTTTCAAATTCAATTTATTTATTTAAAAATAAATAGAATTATAATTCTAGTTCAAAACTAGTTCATTTCGATAAAAATCTATTTTTATCTCTTCAAATATGGAGTTTTTCATTCCAATCCTTTCTAAATCATTTCTTATGATTTTACACAAATTATTACGATTTTTAATAATTTTATCAAGGCCCGTACAGTCGATTTCCATCAACGGTCATCGAACTGCACTTACATCGACCTTTTTCAAATTTGATTTGGACATAATTCCAAATCCAACCGTTAGATTTCAAATTTCTAATATTCGTTAAAAAGCTCTTTTTGGTACGAACCCAACGGTTCCGGTTTCAGGAGAATCCGACGGTCGGATCTCCCGTAATATCCGTTCGAAGTCAATGGTCGAAATTCGCGAATTGCCGCAGCGCAGCGCGTTCTATTAAGGCCATTATATTATATATATAATATATACTTCGTCGATTTCCTTTAAAACGTGCTTTATAAATCGTTTTAAATTTATTTTCAAAACGGTTTCATCTTCATATTCAATTTCAAATCAAAATTGAACATTCCAATATAAATTCGTTTTAAATTCTTTTCAAATTGATTTCAAATTCATTTCAATTCAATTTCAATTCGAATTCATTTATATTCAATTTCAATTCGAATTCAATTCTATTCAGTTTCAATTCGAATTCATTTATATTCAATTTCAATTCGAATTCAATTCTATTCAGTTTCAATTCGAATTCATTTATATTCAATTTCAATTAGAATTCAATTTTATTCAGTTTCAATTCGAATTCATTTATATTTAATTTCAATTCGAATTCAATTCTATTCAGTTTCAATTCGAATTCATTTATATTCAATTTCAATTCGAATTCAATTCTATTCAGTTTCAATTTGAATTTCTATTCTTTTCAAAATATTAGATTTTGAAATCACTTTCGATATTCATTATAAAATGAATAAAATCGATATAAATATCGTTCACGTCAAAATGGCGTCAATCTAATCAACACGGCTTCATATATTGATATTTTCAAATAGTCCATTTCGAATATTTCTATTTCAAATATTTCTATTTCAAATATTTCTATTTCAAAGCTGGAATGAGGCCCAATCAATTACCATATAATGTTAATTATATGGATTTTCTACAACACATGTACAAATCAACAACGATGAATAATCAACCATCATCCAAAGTGCATTCTACACTGTATAAGCATCAAATATAAATATTCAACGCTTATAATAGCCTGTCAATCAATCGATCGACATACAACTAAACAATCGGGATTAGTGTACATCAAATATCATCCCAATACCCGTGTGGGGTTTCAAGCAATCAAACACAGATTTTTATTCGTGCAGTTGGGCGATGTGTAAAATTTATCGTCCCAATCAATGTCCTTCAAATAGGTGTACATAAACAAACCGTCCGGTTTGTAAATGAATATTTATTTATTCACATTCACGTTAAAAATTATATTTTTAACGATCAAACTATTTTATTCAACCTATGAATATTCTATTCGGTTCATTTATTAAATAAAATGTTATCTTTATTTTTCTAACTTATTTTTAGAATATTTCGGCGGCATAACGGCACGATACTAGAAACGGGACAAGGCCTAGCCTTATCCCCGGTCTAGTGAAGGCCCACGCCATTCACACATCAATCGAATCAATCTCATTTCACCAAACAATTCAATTCAAACCAAATAATCTAACCAACTACACAACCAAACAATTAAACAAACAAGCCATCCATGGTCTGTGGATGACGGGTGTCGGGTGCTGCTAAGCACCGTCTGCATCCTAGTATATATATAACTAGAAAAAGAAATTGAAGAGTGAGAAGTTCTCACCGATTAGCTAATCCAACGCCACGACTCTTCTTCACAGAAAATCTTCGCCACTCGCCCTTCGTCACTTTCTTTGCCCGTATTCTCTACATATGTAAAAATTGAATTTTTACTTTGCTATTCAATATATAAAAATCGAATTTTTACTTTGCTATTCAATATATAAAAATCGAATTTTTACTTCGCTATTCAATATATAAAAATCGAAATTTTACTTTGCTACTCAATATATAAAAATCGAATTTTTACTTTGCTATTCAATATATAAAAATTGAATTTTTACTTTGCTGTTCAATATATAAAAATCGAATTTTTACTTCGCTGTTCAATATATAAAAATCGAATTTTTACTTCGCTATTCAATATATAAAAATCGAATTTTTACTTCGCTATTCAATATATAAAAATCGAATTTTTACTTCGCTATTCAATATATAAAAATCGAATTTTACTTCGCTATTCAATATATAAAAATCGAATTTTTACTTTGCTATTCAATATATAAAAATCAAATTTTTACTTCGCTATTCAATATATAAAAATCGGTTCTTTTTCAATTATATTACTCTCAAAAACCATATTTTTATATAACTAAAACCATAACCTTTTATAGCAAAAAATTTATAACCTTACGTAATTAAATATCGTACTTTTAGCTATGTAAAAATCTAATCTTTTCTATTTTAAAAATCTAATCTTTTCTATTTTAAAAATCTAATCTTTTCTATTTTAAAAATCTAATCTTTTCTATTTTAAAAATCTAATCTTTTCTATTTTAAAAATATGATCTTTTCTATTCTAAAAATATGATCTTTGCTCGTCTAAAAATCAAACCTTTCCTATTTTCAAAATCCGAAGTTTCTTCATATAAAAATTCATTCTTTCTTCATATAAAGTTTATATTTTTAAGGTTATACAAAAAAAACTGAAAAAGATAAATAATTTAAATGTGAATTAATAAGTAAAACTCACCAAATTGGAGGGGGGAAAGGTCGCCGAGCTGAGGAGGTCGTGTGGGTGGCAGATGGTGGCGCTGCAGGTGGGGGTGGCTCGACGGTGGTGTGTCGCGGTTATGGATTTGCAGGCGGTGGCGATTTGCAGCGGAGGAGGGGGTTTAAGCTGTGGAAATTCGAACGGAAGAGGGGGGTGCTGGCGCGAGGCCAACGGCGGCGGTGGCCCTCTGGTGCGGCGGCGACTGTGCTTCGCGGTGGGCTAGGGTTGATTGGGGAGGGCTGTGAGGAGGTGAACGCGAGGACTGAGGTGAGAGGGGAGTTGGACGAAGGTGAAGGAGATGGAGGCGTGGGGTGCTGACCGCCGGCGAACGACGGTGGGTGGAGGAGGTGGTTTAGAAAGGAGCGCGATATTTTTTATTTCTGACCTAGTTTATGAGAGAGAGAGAGGTGAGTGTATATTATATAATTATTTTATTAAAAAGGTTGACTTTTTATTTGAACTCGAAATCAAGCCCACCGACTGTCGTCCATAGTGTTTCACCCCCATTCCAAACACAATGGGATATGTCACGAAGGCCAATTCGATCGTTACAATCAGTTTTTTTGTCAAAATCATGATATAACTCTATATATTGAATTCGAACGCGCATTTCAATTTACTGGGGTCACATACTAACTCGAAAAATCCCAGAAAAATATTTTCTAGCTTCGTATTGACGATACGGTCCTAACAAAACTAGTTTCGTCGAATTCTGAGACCGTTGGAAAAATGGCCATTTTCCAGTCGATTAAAATCAACTGAAACTGGTCAAACGCGTTTTCCTTTTCCATGCTCACATATTGATTCGAAAAATTATGAAAATTGGAATCTAGCAATAATTTGACATCACGGACCCAACAAAAGTGGTTTCGTCGAAATCCGAGGTCGTTTGCAAAATTCCCATTTTTAAGGGCCTGAATTCCATAGCGACTATTCAGAATTTTCAACTGGACATATCTTTTGATTCCCGCTATGGAAGCTTGATTTTTCGGATTCGTTGGAAAGATAGCCACTATTAGATTCCATTATTTTTCGTTTCACTAAAATCCGGTTTGTTTTGCACCCGGTACGTTCAATTGAAGTTTGAAATCGAATTATCGAACTACCGCGCCATTTTCAATTATATTTATAATTATATATAATTATTTATATTCTAACGACGACGTGTATATATTATACGTTCGAATTCTATTCAAAATAAATTTCTCGTCGATATTATTTAAAATAATTCATTTTAAATAATCAAAATTCGCTAAAATTGCCAAAATTAAAATTTTAAACTGGCCCAGATTTTCGGGTTGTTACACGAACTCTAGCTACATGTCAAGTTTCCTGATTTTTAGGTATCGTGTGTGATCACACGAAATTTTAAAAGGCAAGAACGAGTAAGACATAAAAATAAAAATAAAATATGTGGACCTAGACATGGCCACACCATCATCTTTGTCAGCCTCACAAATCAATCTCATCCCCTTATATAATTTCCTCAAGTCGCCACTGTTCTTTGGTTTACAATAGAACACTTCCATCTTCTAAAATCAAATTAAATTCATGCAAATATTTATAAATTACAACAAGCAAGGAAATGGACTCAGTAACGCAACAGCTTCAATTCTAGACGAAACTTCAGGATGCGCATTCACTTTCTGGATTCCCAATATGAACAACGACGGTCTTTGGAGCTAGGGTTCCTCATTGTGGATTTTTGAAGCATTTATACTCGATTTCAAGGGAGTTTTCGAGCTCCTTAGAAGAAATAGAACCTGCGTGTTAATTTTTGGTGGAATTGGTGATGTAAGATGTCGATGATGCTTGCTCTACCGTGTCTTGAGAAGGCCGGATCGCGAATAACGGGGACTGCTCGAGTTCGAGCTGAAGGGGATGGTTGGAAGGAGGATTCGAAAAGAAGAATGAGGGTGTTGATGGATTTTGATTTCGTGGATGATAGTAGGAGCAGTGGGGGTTGCAAATCACGGAAATGGTGAAAGGGTGATGAGCGGATTTCTGTGTTGGTTGATTCGGGAAGAAGAGATTCAAGGGGCGGGTTGGATTCTAATTGGGCTAGAGTAATAAGATAAGGCCCGTTTGAAAATAAAATTCAAGTTATATTTTAAATTTTGTGTATTAACTTGTTAATTCAATAACTTGATCATACGATATCAGATTGACGAACCGTAAGATGCTTTGGGATCGTATGGACGGACACTACCCAATGGAACTGACTGGGAGTGGAGTGGAGCTCGTTTGAATTTACGGCGAAATAAATTGTTTGATTAAAATCAAATAACAGTTTATCGTTCTTTAACGATGAACTGCCAAAGTGAGTAAATCTCACCAACTCTGAACAGTTTATAATTTCATGTTGTAATTTTAGAACTGTTAAATATTGGCTGATTGACTGTGTGTTGACTGTTTGATTGAACTGCGAGTCAGTTAGTTGAATTTCTATGTTAATTCTGTTTAACAGAATATGTCATATTGAAATGAAAGTGATGTTATATTTTATTGTTTAACATCTGTGGATGCAGGGAAACAGGTTGGAGGAATCCGACAGGATTCCTCAACATTTATTTACTGTTTTCATATATTGTGATATATGATGTGATGTATATCTGTTATGGGTTATGTGTGTTAGAATGATGTTGATCATTGTTATTCGATATTTTAAATATCATAAAAGACCCTGGGATGTAAAAAGAATTATTTCAATGTATATTGAAATAAAGGGATTTTATAAAATCAATAGATTTTATAAAAAGGAAATATTTCGAAAGTAAATAAAAGGAAATTGTTTATAAAACGAATAGAGTTTTCTAAAAGGGAAAAATGTTGATAAAACGAATAGAATAAAGGAATATTTATTTAGGAAATAAATAGGATTATAAAAGGAGTTAATCAACCGTAGTTTATGATCAGAAGGAGTTAATCAACCGTAGTTTACCAAAAGGAGTTAATCAACCGCAGTTTGTCAAAGGGAGTTAATCGAATATAGTATTCGAAAGTAAGCAAATCGAATTAGTTATTCTAATAAGAGTTAAACACAATACAGTATATTCAAATAAAGTAAAAGGAGTTAATCGAATATAGTTTATTCGAATAGAGTAAAAGGAGTTAATCGAATATATAGTTTATTCAAATAGAATAAAGGAGTTAATCGAATATAGTTTATTCGAATAGAGTAAAAGGAGTTAATCGAATATATAGTTTATTCAAATAAAATTAAAAGAGTTGTCGAATATAGTTTATTCGATAGGAGTTAAGTGAATAGAGTAAGAGTTAAATCAAAAGAGTTAAGTGAATAGAATAAATTGAATACAGTTATCGAATATACCTTATCGAAGGAAAGAATTATCGAATAGAAAAGATTTGAAAGAGAGTTACGTAAGGAAGTTTGTTAAAGAATTAGAAGGGTGAACTTTGTCTATTTCAAGGTTAGAAACGTTGTTCAGTTAATGTCCGAGAGGTAGTATTACCCCAACTTGATTGACTTCATTTTTAACTAAGGAATGGTTAAGGTTCGATAGTAAAGGATGGTTAAGTGAATTTAGTAATTAAAGGAAATGGTTTGAGTTGGCATCGCGATGGTTTGTTTAAACATCTGTCTAAGTCCAATGAAGAAGCTTTGGAAATATTTTCCAAATAAGAAACCAGAAATGTTTTCTAATAAAGAAAACAAGAAATGGAAATGTTTTCCATTGTTAATAATGTATATTTTCCAAATTTAGAAAATAAGAAATATTGAATATAGGGAAACAGAAGATAAGTAAATTAATGAAATAAAGAGATAAATGTTGAATGATGTTTGATCGATATAAATTTCCATTTGGAAATAATATCGTTGTTTGCACACCCGTTTTTCTTCGATAGTTAAATCACAGACTATAAAAGTTTTGACCATTTTAACGTTGTTAATATGGAGAGACCGGTTGGATTATTATCCAAAGAACCACTCTGTATTGGCATAAGCGTTGCGAATCATATATGCCAAAGGAAATTGAAGACGGAGTTATGCAAGGGCTATCCTGTTTACAGAATAGTGCCTTTGGTTCATCCTCTTCCTGGATGACTTGTATTGACAGATGTCTGACAGAGTATTTCCAGACGATCACGTATACTGATTTCTCCAACTGTACCAAGAGTGAAAGCGGAGAAGGAAACTTCTTTTAGCTAACACATAATGTATGGTTGAAGACGTCAATCAGTGATTTGATGGACTTGACGATGTGGGATTCAAAGTGAATCTGGTGTGATGATAAAGCGTAGCTTCTGGCCTCACATCCGGTAAATGACAGAAATCGGGCAGGCAGCATGGCTAAGTCGGTCGCACCGAAGTAGGGTGTATAATCACCTGATCTAGAGTTTCATTTACTTCTAAAAATCTATTGTTGATGATGTCCCATTCGGGAAACGGTTGCTGATCCCAACTGTTGGTGATATACATTCGATACACTCAAGCGAAATGAGTGGTCGGTCATGTGTGGTCGGGTTGCAAGATGTTCTTGTTGAACCCAGTGTATTCCTTTCTAGAGGTACACTAGCGAAAGGTGGTTCCATACCTTGTCATAGTTGGAAATCCATTACCCAATATGTGCTTGCGGTTTTGATTGTATACTATATACGTAGAACGTGAGATGAAAGCGTTTCTGCTAGATGATTATTATATTGTGTTTGATAGACATTATTATAATATCAAAAGGTTTTTGATATAATGATAATTTGGATTCTCATAAGGGAAAATCCCATTCCGTTATATGGCGTGGTCTTATGAGATATCGTTTACTTGTTCAAACTGTTTTAACCTGTTTTACTCATACCGGTCCCATGACTGACCCAGAGTTTATTTTGTTTTGTTTCCCTAAACTCTTGGGTGCCTAAATTTGTACAGGCAGTCAAGTAGTCGGGATTTACAGATATACTGGAAGAGCTTGGAGCAGGAGGCTTCAGGATTATATAGCTATAGTTATTTCCGCTGTGTTGTAAGTGTTGTACTTTGATAATGATATGTATATTCCAGTACAGATTTGTATTTCAAAGTTATGTTATGAAATATATTTATTCGTTCCGCTGTGAGATTCGTGTTACTCTGATATTGTGTTCTTCTTCTTCTTCTATTATAAGTTTCTATCTTATCTATCCTCACCCTCTAATTTCTTTCACTAATGACTGGTATTTTTCGACGTTTGGTTAGTCATCATTGAGTTTATGGCGATAACCAAAGTCGTCAAAAACCCCGGTCATTACAGTATTTTATTGACGTCAAGGTTGGACTGTCAAGTATGTAACGATTTGAATATATACCTAATTAGCATATATATGAAGTCCAACATATATTAGATAATTATAGAATCACATTCCAGTTGCATGAAGATAATTATATTGATCGATCGATCGTCATCAGTATTTATTTCCGAGTTTTGAAAATAGGATGACTATATGGTTCTGATTGTGACGTCGAGAAATACTTGAAACCATTTAGATAAGTATTTGAAATTGTTTAGATAAAATTTTAATAAAACATTTTGATAAATTAATATGAACTGTAATACATAAGCAAAATTTAAAATATTAGTTATGTATTCATGGTTTGCAAAGTATAAATTTAATTTGCAAATGAAATAAGATGTAATACGGAATAATTTGAATAGTGATGAATGTTTTGAAAATATATTTCTACCTTTTCTCTTGTTGCTGTGTTTTTTTTCCCTTGACCTTCCATCAATATGTTGCTTATCATTTAATTATTCTATTTGTGCTTGAATTTTGAACTGTCCAATTCTTATCCTTGAATCCTTTGCCTTGCATCGACCAATCCATGGACAAGTGAGATTTTGAAAAGAAATATTTATTTGAGAATTTGGTTCCCAATGTTTTTGAAATCGATTTCTAATGTTATGGAATTAATATTTGGAAACAAAATAGTCGAGATAGCATATACTAGATCAGAGCAGCGCAGCGAAGCATGGAGATAGTTTCAAATAAAATTGTTCCAAGTTATTTTTCGACTATTCGAATAGTGTAGCTTTCCCTTTTCAATAAGATTTAAATGTTTGAAACTTGAATGACTAAAATACTATATTACTTTGTAAATGATTATTGGGAAAGAAATCTGAAACAGGAAACATATATGACTACATATATCTCTTGGAAATATTATCTTATATGTAATTGTTGGAAATATTATTTCAAGAATGTTTCGAAATAATCTGAAGTTTATTTGTATGATAGCTTGATATGGATTATAAATTGAAATGGTTTATAAAATTTATGGTTTAAATTGCCAAGTCCTCAATTTAAGTTAAATTGTATTGTAAATTGATTAGAATTGTATTTTCCAATTATTTGGAATGTGATAATGGTTTATAAAGTGTTTTGTAAACATAGAATGTTCGATGACTTGAAATCCCGATATTTTAAAGAAAAAAAAATATATGATTTGAAACTATTTGTAAATTATAGTTACGAAATAATTTATAACTTCGGGATATAAATTGAAATGCTTTGTTACTAAGATTCGAGTAACCCATGACTAAAGAAAGGTATGACGTGGGTGTAAGTCCTTGATGATGGTCTACTCTGGGGTCTAGAGAGATGTCATTTATTTCTATCAATACATGTGTAGGCCATACCTAATGGCCTTATAATTGGGAGAAACCACTCTACTTGGGGCATAAACATTGTTATGTCATTTTATCATAAAATATTTGAATTTTCGAAATGATTTTTTGTTCTGAAATCCCCAAGCAAGTATGATTTGATATGAAAAATGCAGTAGTTTGCATGATTTCAAAATAAAATCGGGATCTTAAGTCGAAGGAATTATTTTGATTTCAAGTTTTAATGTGATTTTGATAAAAGTAGCTTGGATGAGTTTAAAGTTATAAGAAAATTTCAAGTTTTTAAAAATCCTATTGTTTATTTTGTTTTAAATTAAATCTAGTACTGGTAAACATTTGGTTTCATATACATGTATGATTTTAACAATCTCTCCTTTTTTAGGATGAAAAGCCTTAAAGGGGGAGACTGTAACGAAGAAGAAAAATTTGGCATTTAAAATATAGAGCTAATTTAATTCAGTGTGGAAATAAATGTTTATACTTGAAATTTATTTAGAATTTCAAATCTATTCTATGAAAATTGGTTTTGAATTGATTTTTATAAGTGTGAATTTAATTTTTGATCTTTGAATCTAAATTTGTTTTGTTAAATTTTAAATATATTAATATTTTAAAATAATTGAAATATGTTGTTGAGAAATTATAGTTTTGATTTTTCAAATGGTTACTTAGGTATTTAATTTAAACAAATTTGTTTAGTTGAATTTGGATTTAAATTAAAATTTAGATATGTATTTGAAAGTATTAAATATACTAGTACTATGTGTGTATATATATATATATAGCATAATATTTGGTATCTATACTTAGAAAAATTATTTTTTTATTTGGGTACTCCACTTGTTCTAATTTGTTGAATAATTATGCCACTTGTCCAAAACATGTCTGAAATAGGGACATTTATGAAGATTTGTTGTAGAAATTATACACCTGGCATTATTATGTTTACACCGCCCCTCTTCCTTTATTTTTCTTCGTTCATTTTTGTTTCATTTCTCATTCCTCTAGCCAAAAATCAATTCTTCCCCTTTTCAATTTAATGTCCTCCTTTCTCGAATCTATTTTGGTCGCCTCCTCCCAAAATCTCTTGTTCGATTGCAATCCCTCCACTATCGCATACCTTCTCACTCAGTTGCCACCATCGTGCGCCAACCAGATCTTGCATGCCATGCTTCAGCGCTGGTCAGACCACCGCAGCCTCCGTCGTTCTTTCTCGTCGTTGTATAAGTGAGTATAAACTCATGATTTATCTTTATTCAAGCATATTAATTTCGACAGAAATTAGGATATATATTGTAACGACCCAGAAAATCTGAACCAATTTAAAATTTTTAAATTGGCTAAAATAATGGATTTTAAATATTTAAAATAAATATTTTAAATAATGGCAATGGAAAGTGAGTTTGAATCGACAATTGAAAGCAAATATAATTAATTATAATTATAAACAAGGCCTGAAAAGGCGCTGCAGTTTCAAAAATTGAATTCAAAGTTTGTCGGACTGTACCGGGTGCAAAACAAAACGGATTTTAGTGAAACTAAAAATATTTAAATCTGTTGGTGAATACCTTTCTAACAAATCTGAAAAATCGAATTTTCATAGCGGGAAGCAAAAGTTATGGCCAAATGAATTTTCAGAAAGGTCGCTATGGAATTTATATAGCCCGTGAAATTGGCCATTTTGCATACGACCTCGGAATTCGACGAAACCACTTTTGTTGGATCCGGGATGTGAAGTTATTGCTAGGTTTCAAATTTCATAATTTTTGAAGCTAATATGTGAGCGTGGCAAAGGAAAATGTGTTTTGGTCAATTACAGTTAAATTGGATCGACCAGAAATGGGCCTTTTTGCAAACGGTCTCAGAATTCGACGAAACTAGTTTTGTTGGGACCGTATCGTCAAAACATAGCTAGATTTATTTTTTTGGAATTTTTCGAATCAGTTTGTGGCCCTGGCAAATTGAAATGTACGTTCAAATCAAAGATTGAATGTTTTATATTTTAATTTGAAGGAAAACTGACAGAAACAGTCGAATGTGCCTACGAAACATATCCCATTGTGTTCGAAATGGGGGTAAAACGCTAGGGACGACAGTCGTTGGGTTTGAATTGGTGTTCGTCTGTGTAAGGGGTATTTTAGAGATTTTAAAATATATAAATAAAAAATCTATTGGGCCACTCAACACTCTCTCTCCCCGTCTTCTCCGAAACCCCTCGAACCAACGGTGGCAGCTCTTCGTTTCTTCTCCCCTTGTTTTCTCCTCCTCCACACGATAAAAGCCAGTGCCCCGGTTAAGTTTTTTGTAGAGAACCCTCCCCTCTTCACATCCATACTGGTCTCGCCGTTTATCGTTGTGTATATTGGTGGAACCAACCCCAGGAACTCACGCCGTTCGAGCCCCCAGAACTCCTCCACCGTACCACCGAGTTCCTTCGTTCTCTGGCAGGAGGCGCACCACTCCTAGTCGGATGTTGGGGTGGTAGTTGATCGGGGTGACGACGATGTGGGTGGCCAGAAACCTAAACCCTAGGTTTGAACAAAACTGAGAGGTATACGATTTATTTTATATAAACTTTTTTCCACAATTAAAACCATTGCAAACTTCTAAAAATCGTTTCTTTTTCGTTTCCTGTCGAATTTCAGTGAAACAAGAGACGCCGGGACCGTGTGGACGTCTTCTACATTTTAGAAGAGACCGCATATTTTTCTGAGCCTTCTGCTATTTTTGGTGGAGAGGAACCCAATGTGAGATTTCTAATTTATAAACGATATGGAAAACGACGATGTATAAATTATATAGTCGATGTATGAGTTATATAAGCATTGTACACCTCTTGTATAAGCATTGTATAAGTTGTATGTTCGATGTATAAGTTATATATGCGTTGTGAAAATTATATATGTGTTGAAATAGAAGTGAATTGCTATATATATATATATATATATATATATATATATATATATATATATATATATATACGCCCCTCGTCCACAAACCATGGACGATATTTATTGATTGTGATTGGTGTGAAAATTGATTGATAGCGAATGGTTGTTTGGGATTGTTTGTGGTTGATATTGATTGATTGTGGTTGAAAAATAACCGTTTGTGGTTGAGAAATATTTGGTTGAAACCACATAGGATTAGTTTGTGGAAACGAAATAAATATATACATGCCGCCTGCGTGCGAACTAGATGCATGATCCCCATTGTCAAAAACCGCGAGGTTTTAAGGTAGAGCGAGGAGCCGTACTAGGGACGGTCCCGGTTTTAACTACCCTGCCGTTATGCTGTCGAAATTTTGAATAATGTTCATGTGTTTGAATTACTTTCATTTGCTGAAACTATATTTATTCGTTGAATAGAAAACCTTCATGTGTTGAATCGATATTCATTCGTTGAATTGAAATTCATGTGTTGAATGGTATTCGTGTTTTAAATATAAAAATCACATTTTTTTCTATATATAGAAACTATAGAAAACCTTCATGTGTTGAATCGATATTCATTCGTTGAATTGAAATTCATGTGTTGAATGGTATTCATATTTTGAAATAAATTGTTTTATAATAAAAATCACCTTTTTATCATCTATATGAACTATGTAAAATGACCTTGTTTTGAAATAAATTGTTTTACAATAAAAATCCTATTTTTATCACCTATATAAACTATATAAAATAACAGTGTTTTGAAATGAATTGTTTTACAATAAAAATCACATTTTTTTTATTATATACATGAATTGTTGAAATGTGAAGTGTTAAAAATAGCCACCCGTTCAAATAAATATGCATGAGATGAAATATTCATTAATTAGCTAATGATATGATTTTTGCCTATGCATGCAACGTTAGAATGAATGGTGTTTTTTTAAACCAAATGAAATCAAATATGAAGTTGAATGGAAAATGATAAGTGATAAGAACTGTATATATGTACATGCATATTTATTGAACAGGTTATAGCAAAGGGGCTAGAGAAGAGGAATAAAATTTTGTGCCCGACAAATAGGTACACATTTACTGTTTTGTTTGGGTGATGATTTTATGAGCCTGTTGGCTAGCCGCTTGGCTTTTTCTTTTCTTTTTGACATGAGACGCCCGTGTGGCTATTTGGGAATTTTTCCCGCCCCTCCCGCACAAAGGAGGTCATGGCGAAATTTTCCAAAATCTAAAGGCGTTAGTGAAATATTTGAAGTGAAAACGATATTGAAATTGTTGAATGAACTATATTTATATAAATATATAAATATAAATAAAATTAAAACGAAACATGGCCGTGCAGTTCGTGTTTTGAAACCGTGATTTCAAACAACTAGTGCGGGAAATCCGACCATTGGATTTTCCCGAAACCGCAACCGTTGGGTTCGCCTTGGAAATATCTTTCCAACGGCACCAACTTTGTAAAAATCCAACGGTTGGATTTTTTGGAATGTTTAATTCAAATCTGAAGAAAAACAGCGCCAGAAACGATTATATATATATATATATATATATATATATATATATATATATTTATTTAATCGAATAACGGCGCTACAGTTCGTATTTTGAAATCGAAATTACAAACGATTGTACCGGGAGATCCGACCGTCGGATTTTCCCGAAACTGGAACCGTTGGATTTGTTTTGAAAAGACCTTTCAAATGATGTAAATTTTGTGAAGATCCAACGGTTAGATTTTCAGATATGTGTAAATCAAATCTGAAGAAAAACAGCGCCACAGCCGCGTTATGGCCCGGAGCGCCATTTTGACTAAATTGGCTATTTTAAAATAAATAAAAATAATGATAAATTGTTATATAATATCATAAACAATATGGAATGGAAATAAGCTGAATTTGCTCGATTTATGCGGGTTTTGATGGTTGAATGTGTTTGGTGTGAAAAGTACATTAAAGAGCAAATTGGTGTTGGCGATTGATTTAACCATTGAAATAAGTTGATTTGAAATTCTAAAAATACGTGAATTATTTGAAAAGGCCGAGTTAATCCTCATTTCAAATAATTGACCGACAATCGAAAGTCGAAGATGAAGGCGGTGGTCGAAGACCGGAGATCTTCACCTCGTTTGGATGGTAACCGAGGTCCTGATTGGGAGGCATCCCGAAATATGGATAATGAGTGGTGATCGTCCAGACGTACGTGGTGATCGATGGGTTTGCGAGGTATTTAGTGCCTCCGGTATCGTTCAGACCCAGAACGGACTTTAAAATGGACTGTATGTCTGACATTGGATTTTATTCTGTGTTGACTGATCTCTATTAAATATACATCTGTTTGGCGGCGGAGAATTTATTCTTTTGCTTAACGCCCTTCTCTGAGGCGCGCGAGCTCAGAGGTTGTGTATCGATGGACATCAGTCGCATGGCATGAATTGCTAGTGTGGCATGCCTAAGTGGCGAATGATCAGGGCTTCTTTTGAGAAGCAAAGTCTTGTAGTGATGATCAAAGCACCGCCTGTGTGGCGTAGCTTTGTGTATAATGTGAATTCGCGAGCCTCACACCCCGGTATGAACCAGAAACGGGAGAAGGACCTCAGGGAGGGCATGCGTTTCTTTCTACCTAGGGTGGTGTCAGTGACCTACTAGCCCTGACATTTATATACTTTTCACCTGTGTGGTTGTTGCTGTTGCGAGGCGCCTCGGTTTGATCGGACGATCCGGGTCTGATGGAGTCATTCGTTGGCTCGTTTACGCCCCAAACGGCGGGGAAACGTATTGTTCAGGCATAATAATCCACATCGGTGGACCGACCCTGTCGCTCCAAGGCTTGCCTGCGTGCTTGCCTATGGCTCGGGCTAGAGAGTCACAAATTCGGTAAGGACTATCTTTTGCCTTGGTTCATGACGGAAATCCAATTTCCAAATACGACATCATGCGGTTCTGATTGTATATATATTTGGCGACATAGTGGCATGGGACGCTCATGTCGTCTATGATTGATAGTTATGATTTGAAATTATTTTTTTTGAAACAAATAAACACTAGTAATAATATCAAATGCTTTTGTTTTATTCGTATCAAGCATATTTTGGCTGTTATAAGGTAAAAACTCTATCCTCCGGTTTGCGTTGCATTGTGTGATGGGAACTGAGTCTTATAATGGCCTCATTTTTATAAAAAGCATTGCGATGTTTAAAAGAAAGATTTGTTTTAAAGCACTGGCAATCCAATGGAGAAAACCCGTTCCACGAAAGTGGCGTGGTCCTATGACTAGCCATATTATAAATGTGTTGAGTAGATTTCTCATACCAGTCCCATGACTGACTCGTAGTTTGTTTCACTTTCAAACTCGGGTGCCCCTTTTTCTACACGGGCAGCCTTGTATTCAGGTTTAGCTGGTTCTTTCTGGGTAGCTGGAGCTGAAGATGGATTCTATCATTTATCATTTTTTTATGTTGTTCAGCTCCTATTGTACATTATGTTTGTTTTCCGCTGTAGACATATATGTATAGTTGAACTGTATTTGTACTAAGTATGATCCTGTATACTGTGTAACTCTGATGATTACTTTTATCCAGTATATTCTATTGTTCATTATCTGGTGTATTTAATTATTCCTATTCTTCTATTATCT
This sequence comes from Allium sativum, assembly GCA_030737875.1. Lineage (NCBI taxonomy): Eukaryota > Viridiplantae > Streptophyta > Magnoliopsida > Asparagales > Amaryllidaceae > Allium > Allium sativum. The sequence goes on from CM060909.1 coordinate 636,536,517, forward strand.
GTTTGTGTTATATTCCACGGATTACCCTTGCCACCGTCAGTACGGGGTTTGGGGTTGTCTCATTTGGTATCAGAGCTTTGGTTAAGCTTAGTTCTGGAATATAACATATTAACGAACTCATCAGAAATAGAACCAGTAGTGTTCTAGGACGGGTAAATCTATACAGATAGGATCAGCAGTATCCTAGTATGAGTAAAGCAGAATGAAATTACACCTCGATAGACACATTTACATTTGAAGTATTTGTTTCTATATTTTGAAATATCTTTTCTGTGACCTGACACTTGATCTGCCATTTGCAGAAGAACTAGAAAATGAGTGCCAGAAACAGAAGAAGTAATACTGACCCAGATATTGAAGCCCTATATATGAAATATAGAAATCTGGGTGGAAAGCCATTCTCGGGCGAAGAATCTATTATGAGAACACAAGCTTGGATTCGTTCGGCTGAGAAAATCTTTGAAGCATTAAAGATGAGGGATGACCAGAAAAGATTACTGGCCTCCTGGGCACAAGAAGACGAAGCTTTGTTCTGGTGGGATTCGGTTATTAAGGATAATCCAGAAGGCGATATCACCTGGGGTAGATTCAAAGTGATTTTCGTGGAAAGATTTACTCCTCCCGAAGCGACCGAGCGATTATGCGATGAATTTTCTTATCTGATACAAGGAGATATGACAATCCCAGAATATCATAAGAAATTCAACGAACTTTCTCACTTTGCTCCTCATCTAATTCAAAATCCGAAGAGGAAGAATTTGAGATTCATCAATGGGCTTCAAAGGAAATACCAGAATAAAGTATTGGGGCATGTGAAGCTTCCTTTTCCAGAAATGATTTATATGGCTTATCAATATGAAGGTCTAGATATGAAAGGTATGTTACAAAATGAAGAGGAAGTCAGCTCTAGTAATAGAATTGAGTCTGAAACTAATCATCCTGAGGCAAGTACAACGTCTGAGGTCAGTAAGGAGCCCAGTGCCAAGAGGAAAAGGGCCAAATCTGAGAAGAAACCAGTATGACAACTGTATGCTCTAACTGCAATAAGCAAGGACATCTCTCGATAAGTTGCCGATCTCTAAAGAAACCAAAAAGGGATGAATCTAAATCCAAGAATAAGTTTCAAGTGACCCGAGAGTGCAATCTTTGTCATAAGACTGGTCATATAAAGAGAGACTGCTGGTGTTGAAAAAGACCAAAACGGTTCAAGTAAATGCAGTAGCAGAAACCTCAGCACCCTCAGATAGTCAGGGAAGGTCAGATGTTTTAGAAGGCACACTTAATGTCAAAAATATTCCAGTTAAAGTACAGTTTGACACAGGCGCGTCACGAAGCTTCATTTCGAAGGATGCAGCTAAGAAACTGGATTTGAATTTGAAAAAGCTCAAGGAACCAATGACTGTCCAGAATCCGGTTGGGGGTTCCATCGATCTCAGTTGGGTTTGTGTAGTACCTGTCTCTTTCTCCTGCTATAAATTCCCTACTGTCTCCATCGTCATGAATTTTAAGGAGTTTGATCTTATATTGGGGTTGGATTGGCTAACCAAATATGAAACTGAGGTTAGATGCGCCGAGAGAGTGGTTAAAGCAAAGGCCCAATCGGGGAATTATATAACCATACCATGTGAAGGCCCGACTTCAAATAGAAAAGATTTCTGGTCAGCTCTCGATGTTTCTCCAGCTCAAATAGAAAATCTCCCAGAAGTCATAGAGAATATTTCTGACCTCATCAAAGACATTCCTGTCGTCAAGAACTATGCGGATGTGTTCGAAGAAGTTGTTCGCTTACCTCCGCAGAGAGAAATAGATTTCAAAATTGCTTTAATTCCGAATGCAAGGCCGGTAGTTCACGCTATTCGAAGAATGTCCTTGAAAGAGAAAGAGGAATTAGACAATCAGACACGACAGCTAGTACGGAAAGGTCTGATCAGGCCTAGTTTCTCTGATTGGGGAGCAACAGTGGTTTTTGTCCCAAAATCTGACGGTACTCTACGGTTATGTGTGGATTATCGTGATTTGAACAAGCAGACAATAAAGAACAAATATCCATTGCCGTGAATAGATGATTTGTTGGATCATCTAAATGGAGCACAAGTATTTTCATGAATGGACCTAGCTACAGGTTTCCATCAACTTCGAATTGACGAAGAGTGTGTTCCAATGACGGCATTTAGAGGTCCCGACTTATTCTACGAGTGGTTAGTAATGCCGTTCGGCTTATATAACGCTCCTGCTTACTTCGTCGATCTGATGAATAGAGTGTTCAGAGGAGTTTTGAATAAATTTGTTCTGGTTTTTATTAATGATATTCTAATCTTCTCTAAATCAAAGGCCGAACATGAAAAGCATCTGGAACAGGTTCTAGAAATTCTGAGACGGAATGTGTTAAAAGCCAAATTTTCCAAATGTATCTTCTGGCAAGTTGAAGTGAAATTTCTGGGCCACGTCGTATCGAAAGAAGGAATCGCTGTGGATCCAAGCAAAATCACAGCTATTCAGAATTGGAAACAGCCCAGTACCCCCACTGAAGTCCGCAGTTTTCTCGGATTGGCTTGTTATTACCGGAAATTCGTTAAAGACTTTTCGTAGATATCTGGTCACTTAACGAAGCTTACAAAGAAACATTCTAAATTCAAGTGGACTCCAGAATGTGAAGAGGCTTTTGAAGAGCTAAAGTTAAGATTAACGACTGCTCCAGTGTTAACCATCATCGATGGCAATCAGGATTTGAAAGTCTGGACTGATGCTTCTAGAGAAGGCCTTGGTGCAGTGTTAATGCAAACGGGCTAGGTGATTGCTTATGCTAGCTGCCAACTGAAGCCACATGAGAAAAACTACGTCACTCATGATCTTGAGTTATTGGCCATAGTATTTGCCTTGAAATCTGGAGACACTATCTTCTGGGAGAGAGATTTGAACTATTTACAGATCATCAGTCGTTGAAGTATCTGTTCACCCAAAAAGTCCTAAATCTGAGGCAGCAACGTTGGCTAGAGTTCCTTGCAGCATACGACTTTGAGATTATATACACTCCAGGGAAGGCCAATGTCGTGGCCGATGCGTTAAGCCGAAAGAATGAAATGATCGCCAGTTTCATCATTGCGACGTCTTTGATTGACAAGATATCGGCTCTGCAAAAAGACGACCAATTCATCAAAGGAATGAGTCAACGAATTCGTGAAGGCAATGCTTCGGACTTCCAGCTCGACAGCGAAGGGATTCTGAGGTTAGGAGGACGAATTTGTGTTCCAGAAATTCCTAAACTCAGAAGAGATGTGCTTGATGAATGCCACAAGTCTAAGCTCAGTATCCATCCGGGTGTGAGTAAAATGTATAACGTTATCAAGCGCACATTCTGGTTGAAGTCGTTAAAAAGAGACCTCTCGATATATGTTAGTCGATGCCCTACTTGCCAGCTAGTCAAAAGCGACCAACAGAAACTAGCTGGATTATTGCAACCGCTAGACGTTCCAGGCTGGAAGTGGGAACATATTTCTACGGACTTCATAGATGGTCTGCCCAGAACCAGAAAGGGAAATGACAGTATTTGGGTGATCGTAGATCGCTTCACGAAGACCACCCATTTCATACCTGTCAGATCAAACAGAACTGCTCAGAGTCTGGCGCAGATTTACTTCAAGGAAATAGTTTGACTACATGGAGTGCCGCTCAGTATAGTCAGTGATAGAGATGCAATATTTACTAGCAAATTCTGGGAGGCATTTCAAGTCGAGCTAGGGACGAAGCTGAACTTGAGAACCGCTTATCATCCTCAGACAGACGGTCAGACTGAGAGGGTGAATCATATATTAGAAGATCTATTGCGGGCTTGTGTTCTAGATTTCGGTGGATCATGGGAAGACCATCTACATTTGGCTGAATTCTCATACAACAACAGTTACCAGGCGAGCATGACAATGTCTCCATTCGAAGCGTTGTATGGTAGACCGTGCCGATCTCCTGCTTGTTGGGTCGAACCTGGAAATAGACTTATGTTAGGGCCTGATATGATCCGAGAAGCTGCCGACAAAGTCGATATTATTAAGAGGCAATTAATGGCTGCTCAAAGATGACAAAAGAGCTACGTCGAAAGGAGAAGAAGAGATATATCCTTTGCAGTTGGCGACTAAGTATATTTGAAAGTATCGCCGATGAGAGGAGTAATCCGGTTCGGTAAAACTGGAAAGTTGGCGCCCAAATTCATTGGTCTGTTTCCTATTCTGGAACGGATCGGAACTCTCGCTTATAGGGTTAAATTGCCTGATTGGTTGCCTGGAGTCCATGATGTATTTCATATATCTCAACTTCGAAAGCATGTTCATGATCCAGACTTGATCGTGGAAGAAGCAGCTCAGCACGATATTGAAATTACTTCAGAACTAGCTGTGAGAAGAGAGCCGCTCAAGATCATCGGCAAAGAAAGCAAAGAGCTGAGGAACAAGAAGGTTCACTTGGTCAAAGTGCAATGGAGCGGAGATCCGCGAGATTGTACTTGGGAAATTGAGGAGAGCATTCAAAAAGCTTATCCTAGATGTCGAGTGGATATCTCTGATTGACTCCGGTGCAAGGTATATTTACCATACTTTACATCACCATTTAATTCTCTATTCTGTTGTTATTTTCTTTCCATGGATGTGCACTTTTAACTCTATAGTTTGAATGATTTTAAAAGGAGAATAGGAATTAATTTAAATGGTTTTGAAAAGTTAAAAACAAATTGCTTGTTGGTTGTGTTGTGTGATTGTAGATTAGATTAATTAAAATTATTGAAACGATAGTTAATTTAATCAACAATAGAATAATGTTAGAATTTATTCGATTATATCACACATTGAACTGATTAGAGAATAAATAGAAATATATATACATGTGTACTACATATGTTTGAACAGGTAAATGGATTAGCTGTTGAGTAAAGATTTTATTTACGTGCCCGACAAATAGGTAAACCTTAATGAGTTGGATGCGAAATATTATTATATCAACTCCTGTGAATGCCATTGGATGCAGATTGCTGGTTTTTCTGTGTGAAATAATAAACATCGCCGTAGGATAGTAACAATTAATTTTGAACTACATTACATGGCATACTTCAGAAGATAGGCATACTTCATCATATACCACATAAGCATTTGGAGCTTGTGTGACGAGGTGGAAGATTTACCATACGAGCGAGAGGCTTGTATGGCGATGACTATATTTTACAGGTTGAACTGATGACTGATATGGACTATTTAAATTGTAACGATTAAATTGCCAGATTAATAAAAACCCCACACGGGTCTGGAGTTGACAATAATCACATCTCTCTAGTTATTAGATACGGCACATGGACTATTTATTTCCCACACGGGGCAGGGTGACAAGAATTTATTCTCTGGAGTTATTATCAATACATGCTCCCCTGTAAACACCAGAATATATCACTATAAATATGTGTATGCTTATTAGGATTTATTGGGTACCTAATACGGCCCAATAAATTTCCAAACCCGTTCCCGTACAAAGGAGGTTATGGCGAAATTTTTCGAAAATTCCGGGTGTTAGCCAAATTTTTGAAGAATTTGAAAATTCTCAGAGACTGAAAAGTTGGAGAATGGAAGCCAGATCGAACGTAGAGTTGATTAATCAAACCACTTTCGACTTTGTTCCTTTTCGGGAACGAAAAGTTTTAAGTGGGGGAGATTGTAACGACCCAGAAAATCTGAACCAATTTATAATTTTTAAATTGGCTAAAATAATGGATTTTAAATATTTAAAATAAATATTTTAAATAATGGCAATGGAAAGTGAGTTTGAATCGACAATTGAAAGCGAATATAATTAATTATAATTATAAACAAGGCCTGAAAAGGCGCTGCAGTTTCAAAAATTGAATTCAAACTTTGTCGGACTGTACCGGGTGCAAAACAAAACGGATTTTAGTGAAACCAAAAATATTTAAATCTGTTGGTGAATACCTTTCTAACGAATCTGAAAAATCGAATTTTCATAGCGGAAGCAAAAGTTATGGCCAAATGAATTTTCAGAAAGGTCGCTATTGAATTTATATAGCCCGTGAAATTGGCCATTTTGCATACGACCTCAGAATTCAACGAAACCACTTTTGTTGGATCTGGGATGTGAAGTTATTGCTAGGTTTCAAATTTCATAATTTTTGAAGCTAATATGTGAGTGTGGCAAAGGAAAATGTGTTTTGGTCAATTATAGTTAAATTGGATCGACCAGAAATGGGCCTTTTTGCAAACGGTCTCAGAATTCGACGAAACTAGTTTTGTTGGGACCGTATCGTCAAAACATAGCTAGATTTATTTTTCTGGAAATTTTCGAATCAGTTTGTGGCCTTGGCAATTTGAAATGTACGTTCAAATCAAAGATTGAATGTTTTATATTTTAATTTGAAGGAAAACTGACTGAAACAGTCGAATGGGCCTACAAAACATATCCCATTGTGTTCGGAATGGTGGTAAAACGCTAGGGACGACAGTCGTTGGGTTTGAATTGGTGTTCGTCTGTGTAAGGGGTATTTTAGAGATTTTAAAATATATAAATAAATAAAAAAATCTATTGGGCCAGCTCGGCACTCTCTCTCCCCGTCTTCTCCGAAACCCCTTGAACCAATGGCGGCAGCTCTTCGTTTCTTCTCCCCTCGTTTTCTCCTCCTCCACGCGATAAAAGCCAGTGCCCCAGTTAAGTTTTTTGTAGAGAACCTTCCCCTCTTCACGTCCATACTGGTCTCGCCGTTTATCGTTGTGTATATTGGTGGAACCAACCCCAGGAACTCACGCCGTTCGAGCCCCCAGAACTCCTCCACCGTACCACCGAGTTCCTTCGTTCTCTGGCAGGAGGCGCGCCACTCCTAGTCGGATGTTGGGGTGGTAGTTGATCGGGGTGACGACGATGTGGGTGGCCAGAAACCTAAACCCTAGGTTTGAACAAAACCGAGAGGTATACGGTTTATTTTATATAAACTGTTTTCCACAATTAAAACCGTTGCAAACTTCTAAAAATCGTGTCTTTTTCGTTTCCTGTCGAATTTCAGTGAAACAAGAGACGCCGGGACCGTGTGGACGTCTTCTACATTTTAGAAGAGACCGCATATTTTTTTGAGCCTTCTGCTATTTTTGGTGGAGTGGAACCCAATATGAGATTTCTAATTTATAAACGATATGGAAAACAACGATGTATAAATTATATAGTCGATGTATGAGTTATATAAGCGTTGTACACCTCTTGTATAAGCATTGTATAAGTTGTATGTTCGATGTATAAGTTATATATGCGTTGTAAAAATTATATATGTGTTGAAATAGAAGTGAATTGCTATATATATATATATATACATATATATACATATATATATATATATACATATATATATATATATACATATATATATATATATATACGCCCCTCGTCCACAAACCATGGACGATATTTATTGATTGTGATTGGTGTGAAAATTGATTGATAGCGAATGGTTGTTTGGGATTGTTTGTGGTTGATATTGATTGATTGTGCTTGAAAAATACCCATTTGTGGTTGAGAAATATTTGGTTGAAACCACATAGGATTAGTTTGTGGAAACGAAATAAATATATACATGTCGCCTGCATGCGAACTAGATGCATGATCCCCATTGTCAAAAACCTCGAGGTTTTAAGGAAGAGCGAGGAGCCGTACTAGGGACGGTCCCGGTTTTAACTACCCTGCCGTTATGCTGCCGAAATTTTGAATAATGTTCATGTGTTTGAATTATTTTCATTTGCTGAAACTATATTTATTCGTTGAATAGAAAACCTTCATGTGTTGAATCGATATTCATTCGTTGAATTGAAATTCATGTGTTGAATGGTATTCGTGTTTTAAATATAAAAATCACATTTTTTTTCTATATATAGAAACTATAGAAAACCTTCATGTGTTGAATCGATATTCATTCGTTGAATTGAAATTCATGTGTTGAATGGTATTCATATTTTGAAATAAATTGTTTTATAATAAAAATCACCTTTTTATCATCTATATGAACTATGTAAAATGACCTTGTTTTGAAATAAATTGTTTTACAATAAAAATCCTATTTTTATCACCTATATAAACTATATAAAATAACAGTGTTTTGAAATGAATTGTTTTACAATAAAAATCACATTTTTTTATTATATACATGAATTGTTGAAATGTGAAGTGTTAAAAAAAGCCACCCGTTCAAATAAATATGCATGAGATGAACTATTCATTAATTAGCTAATGATATGATTTTTGCCTATGCATGCAACGTTAGAATGAATGGTGTTTTTTTAAACCAAATGAAATCAAATATGAAGTTGAATGGAAAATGATAAGTGATAAGAACTGTATATATGTACATGCATATTTATTGAACAGGTTATAGCAAAGGGGCTAGAGAAGAGGAATAAAATTTTGTGCCCGACAAATAGGTACACATTTACTGTTTTGTTTGGGTGATGATTTTATGAGCCTGTTGGCTAGCCGCTTGGCTTTTTCTTTTCTTTTTGACATGAGACGCCCATGTGGCTATTTGGGAATTTTTCCCGCCCCTCCCATACAAAGGAGGTTATGGCGAAATTTTCCAAAATCTAAAGGCGTTAGTGAAATATTTGAAGTGAAAACGATATTGAAATTGTTGAATGAACTATATTTATATAAATATATAAGTATAAATAAAATTAAAATGAAACGTGGCCGTGTAGTTCATGTTTTGAAACCGTGATTTCAAACAACTAGTGCGGGAAATCCGACCATTGGATTTTCCCGAAACCGCAACCATTGGGTTCGCCTTGGAAATTTCTTTCCAACGGCACCAACTTTGTAAAAATCCAACGGTTGGATTTTCTGGAATGTTTAATTCAAATCTCAAGAAAAAAAGCGCCAGAAACGATTATATTTGTATATATATATATATAAATATAATTATATTTAATCGAATAACGACGCTGCAGTTCGTATTTTGAAATCGAAATTTCAAACGATTGTACCAGGAGATCCGACCGTCGGATTTTCCCGAAACTGGAACCGTTGGATTCGTTTTTAAAATACCTTTCAAATGATGTAAATTTTGTGAAGATCCAACGGTTAGATTTTCAGATATGTGTAAATCAAATCTGAAGAAAAACAGCGCCACGGCCGCGTTATGGCCCAAAGCGCCGTTTTGACTAATATGGCTATTTTAAAATAAATAAAAATAGCAATAAATTATAATATAATATCATAAATGATATGGAATGGAAATAAGCTGAATGTGCTCGATTTATGTGGGTTTTGATGGTTGAATGTGTTTGGTGTGAAAAGTACATTAAAGAACAAATTGGTGTTGGCGATTGATTTAACCATTGAAATAAGTTGATTTGAAATTCTAAAAATACGTGAATTATTTGAAAAAGCCGAGTTAATCCTCATTTCAAATAATTGACCGACGATTGAAAGTCGAAGATGAAGGCGGTGGTCAAAGACCGGAGATCTTCACCTCGTTTGGATGGTAACCGAGGTCTTGATTGGGAGGCATCCCGAAATATGGATAATGAGTGGTGATCGTCCAGACGTACGTGGTGATCGATGGGTTTGCGAGGTATTTAGTGCCTCCGGTTTCATTCATACCCAGAACAGACTTGTAAATGGACTGTATGTCTGACATTGGATTTTATTCTGTGTTGTTTGATCTCTATTAAATATACATCTGTTTGGCGGCGGAGAATTTATTCTTTTGCTTAACGCCCTTCTCTGAGACGCGCGAGCTCAGAGGTTGTGTATTAATAGACATCAGTCGCATGGCATGAATTGCTAGTGTGGCATGCCTAAGCGGCGAATGATCAAGGTTTCTGTTGAAAAGCAAAGTCTTGTGGTGATGATCAAAGCACCGCCTGTGTGGCGTAACTTTGTGTATAATGTGAATTCGCGAGCCTCACACCCCGGTATGAACCAGAAACGGGAGAAGGACCTCGGGGAGGGCATGCGTTTCTTTCTAGCTAGGGTGGTGTTAGTGACCTACCAGCCCTGACATTTATATACTTTTCACCTGTGTGGTTGTTGCTGTTGCGAGGCGCTTCGGTTTGATCGGACGATCCGGGTCCGATGGAGTCATTCGTTGGCTCGTTTCCGCCCCAAAGGGCGGGGAAACGTATTGTTCAGGCATAATAATCCACATCTGTGGACCGGCCCTGTCGCTCCAAGGCTTGCCTGCGCGCTTGCCTGTGGCTCGGGCTAGAGAGTCACGAATTCGGTAAGGACTATCTTTTGCCTTGGTTCATGACGGAAATCCAATTTCCAAATACGACATCGTGCGGTTCTGATTGTATATATATTTGGCGACATAGTGGCATGGGACGCTCATGTCATCTATGATTGATAGTTATGACTTGAAATTGTTTTTTTTGAAACAAATAAACACTAGTAATAATATCAAATGCTTTTGTTTTATTCGTATCAAGCATATTTTGGCCGTTATAAGGTAAAAACTCTATCCTCCGGTTTGCGTTGCATTGTGTGATGGGAACTGAGTCTTATAATGGCCTCATTTTTATAAAAAGCATTGCGATGTTTAAAAGAAAGATTTGTTTTAAAGCACTGGCAATCCAATGGAGAAAACCCGTTCCACGAAAGTGGCGTGGTCCTGTGACTAGCCATATTATAAATGTGTTGAGTAGATTTCTCATACCAGTCCCATGACTGACTCGTAGTTTGTTTCACTTTCAAACTCGGGTGCCCCTTTTTCTACACGGGCAGCCTTGTATTCAGGTTTAGCTGTTTCTTTCTGGGTAGCTGGAGCTGAAGATGGATTCTATCATTTATCATTTTTTATGTTGTTCAGCTCCTATTGTACATTATGTTTGTTTTCCGCTGTAGACATATATGTATAGTTGAACTGTATTTGTACTAAGTATGATCCTGTATACTGTGTAACTCAGATGATTACTTTTATCCAGTATATTCTATTGTTCATTATCTGGTGTATTTAATTATTCCTATTCTGCTATTATCTGTTTCTGTGTTATATTCCACGGATTACCCTTGCCACCGTCAGTACGGGGTTTGGGGTCGTCTCATATATATATATATATATATATATATATATATATAAACTTAAGATAATTTACGGCTTTTGATTTGAACTGATACCCTGCTGTCTTGAGATTCTCACTTGATTCCGTTCATGCTGTCGGGGTTGTTGTGTTTTATCTTGATTACCTTGCCAAATGTGAGTGTTTGCTGCCTATACATACTCTCTTTTTTTTCCACATGTCTGGTTCCAGTAATTACCGAACTACACCTTACTGTTATTTCATGTAGCACTTTGGCATTCCATTATATTTGTTCTTCCGTGCCTTTTGAAAAGTGATTTTCTGTTAGATCTTCAGAAGAAATTTTATTTATAACAATTATCCAAAACTTTCATGTCAATATATAAATTTTAGTGCCTAAAATATGTGTGCTTGTAAGTAAACTTTGGAACACCTCATTCATTCTTTCAACTCATGGTGGCATTAAGCAAGTAACAACACAGTGTTGAACATAAGCTTTTGATATGTTTATTATACTAAAAATGGGTAGTTATTGTTGATATTCTGTTGGTAAACTTGGCTCTTGCCATGTCTGAAACTAAAGGATGATGACATATAGTTATATTTATGTCTTTCTAACCAGGAAATATGTCTTAAATTTTTGATATGTCAGAATAAAATAAATAGGCCATTTTTATTTGTTTACGCATGCATCTTCCCTTGTCCTTGAACCCTACAATGAAGTTACACCCATTTAGTGTTTAATCCGTGCTGGAATACATATACATACACCACCTAGAAGTTTATTTACTACAGCTTTTGGGGTTTCATTACCCAGGACTTCATTCCATTCGAATTTGGGATGCATTGTATTCCTATCGGTTTGGTTTCATTGGTTTGTTTCTGGTATAAGCTCTTTGTTATTATTTCCATTTAAAGTTGTTGTAGCATCCTCTTTCTTGTGCCTACTACTTTGGGAAAATGGGTATATACCCTATACGTTGTTGCCCTGTTTGGTCCATGACATTGAACTATAATTCGATAATCTGGACATTATTTTTGAAAGTATTGCTTCCTTTATTTACACAATTCTTTGCATGAAAACTTAATTATGGATATTCATGCATGGTGTTCTTTCCATTGCATGTAAACTTAGCTATGTTGGTAGTATTCAATTCAGCAGTCTAACTTCCTATAAAAGTCTTATTTAACTACTTTACATGATTTTTATTGAAATTAATTTACTTGAACAACGATTAATCCTGACCCCTAGTGTTTTATGTTTTTGCTTGGAACGCTCGAGTCAGATACGAGTGCTGCAAATTTTAGAGATTTTCTAGCTATCGAAGTTAGAAGCACGTGAAAATGCGCTTGATTTGATTTGTTCTTCCTTTTTTTAATTTTTAAAATGTATGTATAAATCTTCTGCTATTAATATTATTTTATATAAGCTCTGATATTTTTATAATAAAAATTCCGTTGTGAGATATTGTTTCCTTTTCTGTTCCATGATTCTATGTGTATGTTCTAATTAAACCCTGTAAGCTAAATAATAATATGTCGTTTTGAACGTTTTATGTTGGTTTAATTACCGACTTGGAGCGGTCAAAAAGGCAGGTAATCACATGTGGTATTAAATCACTACATTAGTTGGGAATTATAAAGTTAAATGCGATGCGGTAGCGACTTGGTGTCGACATTGCAACCAAGTAATTTGACATGTCATAACGAATAAGTGGTTTGATATTATTCGAAATGATTTAAAGAATTGTTTGATGAAGATTTAATTTTGAAAAGTTTAAAGCAAATAAATATTGTTGTGTCGTAAACTTAAGGTTTTTTAAATTTAACTTGATCTTGAACATAAACAATATTTTTAGAATACTCGCTCTTATAGGCAAGTTGAGGATTGGTTACAACCATCAAGTTGGAAATCTAAAATGACAAATGACGAGGCAATTTGATATTACAATTGACTTAGCAGACCTTATCGAAAAAAATTATGGCATGGCAACATTTTTATCAACTTAGAATCCGATGTAGATTGAGTGTATTCTAACTGATATGCTTTGTGAAAAGATGTTATAAGTTTTGAATTGTTGTGACTTGATATTTAGAATAAAACTTGTGCCTGGTATGAGCTGATTATTTGTAATTTTCAAACTTAATGAGCGAAGTAGTGGTTAAGACAAGGAGTTTAAAGATTTTTTGGCCATTAGTGTAAGCTAAACCTTCTACCCTAGTAAATAAATTGTTCGGATACATTATTATAAGGAAGTATTTTCTATATTTCTATTCAGAGCTTGTTTTTGTTGTTTGCATATGATATGTGATGCATGATGGATCGTTGGAGCATCCCTTAGGGTTTTGCTTCGAAGAATAAACACCTTCGAAAAAAATTTGTGGCTCTTTCGTTATCGATGTTTGGGCTTGCATCTACTCACTAGTCTATCGAGTGAGTCGAATTCTGATTTTCCACTCTTCTGAGCTTAGAGATGAGAAATTCAAAACTCAAGCTCATCTCATTTGTTGTTTATTTCATGTATGGATGTTATAGCTTATGTTGTACATTACTTGTCTCCATGGAAATTGCAAGGATGTAATTTTTGTAAGGGGAAATCCGTAACAACCCATGTTTTGGTGATTACCTACTATAACTAATAACAGTTAGAATATAAACATTGGGGTGATAATTAAGCAGGATACATCATTAATATTATTATTCGACTTAATTAATTGGGTAATATATTAAAAGTTGGTTTGTAAAATGTGGAAATTAATCACTTAAAGTGATAAATTGAGGCTTAGTGTAAATAAACGTAAATTAGTGATCAAGTGTTCAAACAAGGATTTGGGTGTGAAATAAACATTGTGGAAACTTTAAAATATTAATAAGTGTTAATAATGGTTCCAATATAGAAAAGTAAAAGGTTAAATGTTATAATGAGAGAAATTATTGGTCTTAAGCTCATTTAAAATATATCTTGGGAAACTTGTGTTTAATGCAAATGCGGTTTTATGAATTTGATGTTAAGTCTTGTTTATTATATGAATTTTGAGAAATGTGTACAAAAAAAATGTTAAAAAGAATTTTTTTGTTGAAAGCGTTAATAAAAACATAGAAAATGTGAATTTTGTGCATGTAAGGCAATTTGTGTATTAAATTTGGATAGTGAAGTACTCAATTCATGTGTTATGAAAAAATTTACACAAATTATGTTAGAATGTTTATATTTTGTGTAAAATGTTAAATTTGCTATAATTGGTAAATCTTAAGTGTTAAAAATATTTTTAAAAGTAAGATTTATAAATATTAATAGTGTTGTTGTAGTTAAAACAATGTAGTTGTGTGTAGAAAAGTGGTAAAACTTGGTTTAATTAAGTTAAATTAGTCTAACATAACCTAAATATGTGTTTAATAGCCTAAATAAGTGTTTAAGGACTTAATAGCCTAGCTATGGGCTTAATTATGCTAATTTGGGCCTTAATGATTTTGGTAAGGAAGATATTTCCAGAAACATAACGAGTGCATGTAGTTTTTTTTTGGAGATAATCTTCCTCTTTCTCTTTTGTCCAAAAAAACCAAACAAACAATGAAACTTAGAAAAACTTCATTGTAAATTGCAAAATTAGCCTCCTACTCACCTCTAATCACTAATTTGAGTTACTAATTCTATTTTACAGCAGCTAATCATGTAAAAGCTTAGTTACAATCCATTATTTCTAATTTTGATCTATGAATTTACTGTAAGCAGTTTTGCATGTATATGTAGTTGACAGTACAGGAGAAGAAGCTTCATTTTTTTTAGTAATTGAGCCTCCTAAAGCTTCAATCCGTCTTCCTTCTTGAGGTAGATCAAAAGTGAGGCAACCCTCATTCTTTCTAGCTTACTTCATCAAATATATGTATAAATTTGAGCTTAAACCCGGTGGGTTTCATTCAAAAGTTGTAGTTTTTAAAACATCAAAAAATCACAGGCTTGAACATTGTTTTGGCAATAACTTTTCATTTCTTATCTGAAATCAATTATCTTGGATATTCTGTAAAGCTTAGAACACGTTCTACAAGATTCATATTTTGAGTTTTTTATGATTTTGATGATAACTTGTTCAAATGTTTACTTTTGTACTACTGTTCCGAGAACAAAAATTGACAGTAACTCTTTGGTGAACTAAAACGAGATTGACCTTAAATTTTTCGTTTATTACTCGAATTCGATTATAATGAATGTTATGGAAATCTTAGAATATGTTCTATTAGTTTAATGTTTTTTGAGTTTTTTATGATTTTGTGTTTAACTTGTTTAAATTTGTACTTTTATACTATTGTCCTGAGATCAAAATTTGACAATAG
Organism: Allium sativum; assembly: GCA_030737875.1. Lineage (NCBI taxonomy): Eukaryota > Viridiplantae > Streptophyta > Magnoliopsida > Asparagales > Amaryllidaceae > Allium > Allium sativum. Next base: position 636,551,892 of record CM060909.1, read on the forward strand.
CTCTTTCTTGAATCTAAAACAAAATTGAGCCTAAATTTTTATTTCTTATTCGAATTCGATTATCTTAGATGTTATCAAAAACTTAGAACATGTTCTATAAGTTTCATGTTTCGTGTTTTCTATGATTTTGATGATAACTTGTTCAAATTTGTACTTTTATACTACTGTCTAAAGAGGAAAAATTGATAGTTGCTTTTTGTTGAAACTGAAATGAAATTGACCATAAATTTTTCTATTCGTACCCGAATTCGATTATATTGGATGTTATGGAAAGATTAAAATATGTTCTATAAGTTTAATGTTTTGAGTTTTCTATGATTTTGAGGTTAACTTGTTCGAATTTGTACTTTAATATTACTTTCTCAAAAGCAAAAATTGGCAGTGGCTCTTTGTGAATCCGATTGAGTTTACCTTGTTATTTTAATGATTTTAAAGCGGATTTTGATTCTATTTGGACAAACCAATATTGTACACAAATTTGTACCTCGTATTTGCAATTTTGTATCGTTGAGGATGACGTTTTTGTATTAAAATTTGATGTATCAATGACATATGCATGACTTTTATAAATTATTTTCGAAATGTTTTGAATAAAAAGTTTGGTTTTGAATAAAAAGTTTGGTTTTGAAAATAAATATTTTTAACCTAGTTATATGAATTTTATTAATATTTTTATTTAAACAAGGATTTTCAAACTATATGATTTTTAAAGATTTTTCGATAAATTCCGTTTTCCAAACAAATTTCTTAAAAGTGTAATTTTAAATAAAAATCGTACACATTTGCACCCTTTAAGACGACATGATAGTGGTCATATAATGTCGTATGAACCGCGATATGGAACGCGACGGCTAACCATATTATTCAATCCCAGATCCATCTAATAGAAGCTATAAACCTCAGTGATTCTCAATGTTTCAGTGATCCTTTGTGATATTCTGTGATTTTTGTGATTCTATGAATCTTAATGTTTCAGTTATCCTTTGAGGCTCTTTGTACTATTCTATGTTTTCCAATGATTTTCTGTGACTTTGGTGTTTTCCAGTGTGGAGGCGACTTTGAGTGCGTGTGAACCGTTAAGTGGCAACATATGTTATGGAACGCACGATTACCACTTTTTGAGTTAACATCTGAGGGTTTGTAACACAATTCTGTGTGATCGCCAGTACCAGACCTTTCAGTCAATTATGTGTGAACTCCGTGTGGACCTTCAGGTCAACCCTGTACGAACTGTATGGGCGTTCTAGTCATCTAGGTATCCTTCTGTGTGATATAGTACTGGCTATGGTTTTAAGCCATCCTGTGTGATATCATGTGCGTGCATAGCTTCGGCTTGCCACTCTCTGATGGACTCATATTCTGTTTTTCTATATTTTGTTTTTATTATTGATTTCACCTAGCAATTATTAATATTTGTGATTTCATTAGTGGTTTTAAACTCTTGTCGGAGTTTTGTGATTTACAAAATCCATGTTTTAGTGGTTTCTATGAATGTATGATTTACGAGATTTTGTGATTTCATCTTGTGGATTTCAAGGATACTCCTAAATCATTTTATAGGATTAAACCTTGTGGTAAGTTATGAGTATCATTCCTTTATGGTCTAAACAAATATTTCCCGTAAGGAATTATTCTTTATAACCTTTTACCGATTTTTTGATTCAAGTTAGACTGACCCGTGTGTGTTCCTCGGGTCAGACCGATTTGCAGGTTATGATCTTTTACCTCATGTTTAACAGTGTCATCCTTAGACCATCTCACCCGAAGCTGCTTTCTAGTTGTCTATTCACGTAAATGAGTTTTGTATTTATTCATTCATTAGATCATACTATATTAGTAAATGGTTTACTTGTATAACTTTTCGTATCTATAACACATGTATCAGTTGTACTCGGTGATTGTATTTATATGTATTATGTTCTATGATATATTTCTATAATGTATTAATGTAATTTGTTCTAAAAATGATCTTTAGCCATTGTAATTCTAGATTAGAAGCATTGAGTGCGCTGATCCACTTGGAATAATAAAAGAAAATTTTAATACACCTAGTCAATGTATTCCATACTCGTCTATTATTTAATTATGGATGGTAGCCCCTAACCAACCATATTCTCCACTTTATTAGACAATATTAAGATTTGGTGTAACACCCTGTATTTTTAATATAATTAAAAATAAAATAAAATATATAAAAATATGCTTATGATGGGTAAATAATGGTGATGCATAAGAAGAATTAATTAATACATGGAAGAGAAGAAAAATTAGTTCGATAACGATGTATGTGATGGAAAAGATAGTAAAATAAGGATAACTAATTCAAGAATTAGGTATTAGGTAAAATGGACATCACCATTGCGTTCCTCTCGGAAAAATACGCGAAATAGAGTCCGAGTTTTCGAAAATCGGAGTCCTATGACCAAGATATGGCCAAAACAAGATTTCAGCAGACTTTCTGGCAGACTGACCCAGGTCGACCATAGTGTCAACACTATAGTCGACCTGCCCCCCCAGGTCGACTATAGTGTCGACCCCCCCTCTATACAGGTCGACCTGGTCGGTCTGGGGTGGCCCAGAACCCATTTTTGAAGCCCTGGGATGATTTTTGATGGCCCCGATTGGTTTTAGGGTTAATCTGATGGCTGAAATGAGTTCCTACACCTATAAATACACCCTAAGACCTAGCCTCCTCTACACACAATTCTATTCTTCTACTTCTCTGCCACTGTTCTAAATAAAAATAAAAATGGCGTCGCTACTCTGTTGGAATCAAAACTAGAAGCTAATCAACATCAACCTAAGCAATTCAATTCAAATTAGAGATTAAAGCTTCTGCAACAATTCTGCAACAACTAAAGTTCTTTCTTTAATCCAATCAAGGTAAGTGCAGTTATTTTCCGATATAAATGTTAATTCTGATTGTGACATGAATTATAAATCTGAATCTGAGGTTATATCTGTTCTGTTCTATTTGGATCTATCATATTTTGTATCTTTTTCCTCTTTCTGTTCTATAGCCAGGCTACCACGAGCCTGAGCCAATCTCATAAGAGATTAACCAACGCTAAAATATTTGGGACAGTAAAATGAATGATGCATAAATTGGGCATGACCAATAGGTGACTGATTTGAGGAAAGAACATGGACTATAGCTAGAACAAAATCTGAGACATATGACTGGACATGTTATATTTATAACATAAATGGGTATTGAACATATGATTTGTGATAAAAAGAATATGGCTTAGGTATAAAGATTTACATGAGAGTAGGGCATCTATTAATGTAAATAAACACCTAAGTAAGGGATTTTTGGGATATATGACATGCATAGTAATAGATGGCTATATTTGGTATATAATCATATTGTGAATCATGACAATTATTTATGCATGTGAACTTAGGCAAGATATGTTTGTGAAACTTTAAGAAATGATTAAATCTATTATATTTCCTAATTTGCTAGTTTTGTTACATTGCCTAATCTGCTAATTCTGCTCTACTTCCTAGTCTGCTAGATCTGTTCATCTGCCAAATCTGTCATCTGCTAAGTCTATTGAAAATGCTAAATCTGCTAGTTTGCTTAATCTGATAAATCTGTTAAGTCGCCTAATCTGAAGAATCTGTTATCTGCTATATCTATTGAGTTGGTATAATTAGTCCGTTATTGACATAATCTGAATTAGCTATGAATAATTGACATGTATATTAGGCGTGGGTATAAATGGTAAATCATTAATTAATTGGCCGCAAAGATAAACATGGCTAACTCGAGGTTAGAATGAGTTTGCGGCGTAATTCTGCCCGGAACCGCCTGGCATATTCCAGTGGTCGCAAACAATAGGTTCTAATGTGAGAAGTTAGTCATAACGTGCCTGAAACCCGAGGATAGACTCAGTTTGCGACAGAAACCTGCCCAGAACCAACCGGCCTAACCAGTAGCCGCAAACTGTCAGTCTAATGTGAGAGGTTTGAGCATTAATATTTAATTAATGAAAATCTGAGATAATTATGATGTCTAAAACGTGTTGGGTAAGGTTAAACCAATTGGACCAATGAATCTGATAAACCCGTTTCGTGAATCCGTAGGCCCAATACAAAATTAGATAATCTGGAACCAGTTAATCTGTAAGCCTGTTAATTCGAACATCTGATCCATTAGTCTGAAAACCTGTTAACTTGATTGTCTGATCTGTGAACTAGTTAATCTAAATTTTGTATGTCTGAAACTTGTAGACAAGTTAAACTGAAATCTGTTAGTCTGGGGACACAAGGTTAGGAGGGGAAATACTTGTGTCATCTGTTGTTTGGGACCCATATTAGTCAGTAACCCTTTCTGGTATCAAAACTTTGACCCAACAGTAGGTAGGGTGCGGGCACGCTTACTGAACTAATTATAAGCGGTTCATTCTGATAATGGCGAGGGGTGTTGATGGTGCGTTCCAACCGGGTCATGTGCGTGCATGGATCCCGGTCTGCCTCTGAGGATGTAAGACGCCGTGACATCTATAAATAGGTCTGTGCCAATTGGTTGTCACTTTAGGGAGTGATACACCCTACTGTGGGGCCGACACAGGATATTTATGTATTAGGGAGCCGATCGCTTGGGGTAGGGTTTTAGGGTACACTTAGTTCTGTCTGTTTCTGTTGGTACCGTCTGTTTCTGTTGGGTGGCAACACCTGTCTATTTCTGCGTGGTACCGTCTGTTTGGGTGGTAAAGGCCCATTACTAGTGTACACCTAATTCTACATTCTGTTTCCGTAGGGATTAATCTGTTTCTGTTTCTGTTCGGGTGGTAAAGGCCCATTATCCGCATTCTGCTTCTGTCTGTTTCTGATCTGGTAGTAAAGGCCCACTATTAGCATTCTGTTTCTGTTAAATTATTCTGTACCCGTTTCTGTTTCAGTTTAGACATTAGGGTGACACCTAATTCTGTTAAACTAGTATTAGTGCAGAGAAGTGTAAAGAAATAGCTTAAATCATTCTGTTCTTCTGTTATATCTGCTACATCTGTTACAGTTATCTCTTATCCTGTTTTGCTTTCATGTCATTATTATTATTATTATCTGTTCATATGCTGAAAGTCACTGGACTTGCCAGACTTTATGTCTGACCCTTATTGTTTCGCCTCCTTTTCTTCCGTTTCCCCACAGGTTTTGTAGAAGGGAATACTCTAGCTTGATCAAGGTTTCTTCCACTTGCGGTGCTTAAAGTATGGCTTGTCTTCTTCTGTGGGGATTATGATTTTAAACTATGCATTCTGAAGGCTTTTGTACAAGACTGATATTTTGTACTTGAATTCTGATATTGTGATTTGAAAGGATGTAACCAAGCTTCTGTTTGAAATAAAGTTATAAATTTTCAAGTACTGTTTATCTGTCTTGTAGTATTCTGTTTCTGTTTACTAAAATGCTCCACCAAAGTTAAGGCATTCCCTTTGTGAGTGACCTTAACGGAGGTGGGGTGTTACACTTGGTATCAGAGCTGAAGGTTACCAGATTGGGTAAAGTTTTTGAAAACTATTTTCAAAAAGGCTTTAAAAGAATGTATTTTCAAAAGGAAAGTTTATTTTGAAAAAAACATAATCCCCAAAGCCATATATCTATTTTTTGATTCTCTGTCTGAATCCTTGTTTCCTTCTTTTTCTGAGTCTCCGGGGCTCCTGGCTTTCTTGGAGGTAACCTCATCGCGGCATGGTTCCGTAGGCTTGATAAGACTACGACACCTGTCAAATGGCAAATAAGCACCTGACTTCCATCTGTAGCCGCAGTAGTTACACCTACGGCTAATTTTCTTTCGAGCTTTGTAGGATTTTTCCGTGCGATGGAGGCAGCTTTCGAGGGACTGGTCAACGTGTTACACAAGCATAGTAAAGATGAGAAGGAGGGAGTTTGGCCAAGGAGCACAACCCAAAGATAAGAAAACCATGGATATGAACTTGGTTCAAAAAGGAGGAAAAAAGGAAACACAAAAGAAGGAAGAAAAGTCTAAAGATAAAGGAGGAGAAAAGTGCTCTACTTATGGAAGCTTGACTCAAGAGGAAGGACAGAGGACATGACCTACTTCGGGAAGGCAGGCGAATGCTCTCATAGTTGGTGGATAGGATAGAAGTAGGAAAATTTCCGTAGAGAGTTTAGTTTCCTTATATGATTATTGAGTTAGAACTCTTTCCGATTATGGCATTCTGATTCTGTAGTCAAGTCTCTGCACTTTAATACTAGTCTTGTTTCTGATCTGGTTATAGTCTCAAACCCCATAGGGGTTACGACTCATCTGTTGGTGATATGTAAAGACCCGTAACTTCCCCGTAAAGGAAAGCGTCGGATAGTTCGAGAACAAGCCACAACAGAACGCATACAGAAGAACGTTTCATTGTATATTACAACAATGCATCAGATTACAAGAATATACCGAGTATAATTGAATATTACACAGAAATATCAGAGATTTAAATTACATCTAAATACATAGCAGTGGAAAATAATACAATACACAACTAGAATGAGATATACGGATACAAAGCTTTCCGGATATCGTTCCAGCTGTAAACCAGGATCCTGTGAATATAAATCTGCAAAAACCAAAACTACTAGCTGCCCGTGTCAAAATAAGGGCACCCAGAGTTTAGGTTAAAACAATAAACTCCAGGTCAGTCATGGGACTGGTGTGAGAACTAAAACAGTTATAATTCTTTATTTTAAAGTTCGATAAATCAAGGGACCACGCCGTATAACACGGAACGGGTTTCCTCCCAAGAATACCAGTGCATAAAACAGCAGCGCAATGCTAAATAAAGAAAAATGAAGCTGTTATAAGACCCAGGTCCTATCACACAATGCAAACGCAAGCCGGGGGATAGGGTTTTCCCTTATAACAGCCAAAGAATGCTTGATACGGTTAAAACAAATCGTTTGATACTATTATAAGTGCATAGTGTATAAAACAACTTCAAATCATAAGTATCAATCATAGGCGGCATGAGCGTCCCATGCCACTATGTCGCCATATATAGGTTTACAAATAAAACCGCAAAGTCACGTATTTGGAAATTGGATTTCCGTCTATGAACCGAGGCAAAAGATAGTCCTCAACCGATTCGAGACTGCCTAGCCCGAGTCTCAGGATCAGAACGCATCGACCCTTGGAGCGACAGGGCCGGTCCACCGATGTGGATTAAACTTAAACCCTGGACACTGCATTTCGCCGCCCTTTGGGGCGTAAGCGAGCCAACGAATGACTCCATCGGACCCGGATCGTCCGATCTAACCGAGGCGCCTCGCAACAGCAACAACCACATAAGTCAAACTCGTCAGGGCGTGTAAAACCACTGACGCCACTTCTAGCTAGGAGGAAACGCAGGCCCTCCCTGAGGTCCGTCTCCCGTTTTTGGTTCATACCTAGTGTGAAACACGCGAGGTAAACGTTACACAAAGCTACGCCACAAAGGCCGTGCTTTGATCATCAACCACAAGACTTTGCTTTTCAACAGAAGCCTTGATCATTTGCATCTTAGCATGCCACACAGGCAAACCATCCTATGCAACCGATATCAGTCACACAGAATGAAATCCGATGTCAGACACACAGTCCATTTACAAGTCCGTTCTGGGTCTGAACGAAACCGGAGGCACCTAGTACCCCGCATATCCATCGATCTCCAAGTACGTCTGGACGATCACCAACTGTTTCCATCTTCTTGGGTGTACCGCCCAATCAAGATCATCAGTTACCACCCAAACGACGTGAAGACTTCCGGTCTTCGACCATCGTCTTCATCTTCGACTTATCGTCGTATCAGTTATTCAGAATGGGATAAACCCGGTCTTCCCGAATAACTCGCGTATATTTTATAAAAGTGTTACACAAACACAACATACGCCTCATTCCAATTCATTAGTCACTAACCGTAAATTAATCAAGAGAATAATCCCCCAAATATTAACCCCGAAGGCCGAAACCAACATCAGATCAATATCCAGAAAACCATTCTGCTTGGCTAACCGACAGTTAGTTTCTAAATTTCACATTCATAGGGAAAGATCCCCATTAATTTTATCAAAGATAAATTCATTGAATTTATTCTTTAATCTACTTTGAATATCAATTCAAAACTAGTCGGGATTAACGAACCTTACCGAAGTAATCATTTGTTTTAATTTCCCAATCCCAACCTATTCATCCCATGAAGTAAAACTGGTTATACTTCATATCTAACACCACAGTGTTATCGGTAAATTCAATTACCATTTCACGTTCAAATCTAATTAAAGATTTAACTATCGCCTGGAGCAAAACTGGTGATACTCCACTTTCGATCATTTCAATCTAATTAAAGATTCATTAAAACTCCACTTAGTTTTAATCTTCGACTGGGTTAAAGAATCAGTGTCATTTAAAACACGGTTCACGATAAACCCAAAATCACATTCATTAATTATCGGGTTAAAGAACGAGTGTTATTTAAAACACTGCTCACGATAAACCCAAAAATCAATATCGATTCAATTCCAATTAAATATTATTTAATTGGTACACTTCATTAAATCTAAATAAAAAGATTTAATCTTTTCTCAACTGGGTTCAAGAACAGTGTTAGTGAAGACACCATTCACGACAAACCCAAATCACATTTGATATTCAATACACGGCTCTGAATAGAAAATATATCGGCTTATATTCAATATCAAATTCTACGATTAACAAATGTCGTATTGGAAATAACGATAGAAATATCTACATCTTTCAAATTTCCATAACAACATCTGAATAATCCCGAATTCCAACATCGAAATATTCCGAAGACAGTTTCGATTCAAATCCACTCCAATGCAATCAATGGAAATTCTGGTTATTTTTAAAACCCTTTTCAAATTCAATTTATTTATTTAAAAATAAATAGAATTATAATTCTAGTTCAAAACTAGTTCATTTCGATAAAAATCTATTTTTATCTTTTCAAATATGGAGTTTTTCATCCCAAACTTTCACAAATCATTTCTTATGATTTTACACAAATTATTACTATTTTTAATAATTTTATCAAGGCCCGTACAGTCGATTTCCATTAACGGCCATCGAACTGCACTTACAGCGACCTTTTTCGAATTTGATTTGGACGTATCTCCAAATCCAACCGTTTGATTTCAAATTTCTAACATTCATTAGAAAGCTCTTTTCGATACGAACCCAACGGTTCCGGTTTTAGGAGAATCCGACGGTCGGATCTCCCGCAATGTCCGTTTGAAATAAATGGTCGAAATTCACGAACTGCCGCGGCGCGGCGCGTTCTATTCAGGCCATTATATTATATATATAATATATATAATATATACTTCGTCGATTCCTATTTAAAACGAATTATATAAATAGTTTTAAATTCGTTTCAAAAGCAATTTCAACTTCCATTTCAATTCAAATCAAAATTGAATTCTTCTTTATAAATTCGTTTTAAAATTCATTTCAATTCAAATTTCAATTCAATTTGAATTCGTTTCAATTCGCTTTCAATTCATTTCGAAATCGTTTTCAATTCAACTCATTTCGAAATCGTTTTCAATTCAATTCATTTCGAAATCGTTTTCAATTCATTTCGAAATCGTTTTCAATTCAATTTGAATTCGTTTTCAATTCATTTCATTTCGAAATCGTTTTCAATTCAATTTGAATTCGTTTTCAATTCATTTTATTTCGAAATCGTTTTCAATTCAATTTGAATTCGTTTTCAATTCATTTCATTTCGAAATCGTTTTCAATTCAATTTGAATTCGTTTTCAATTCATTTCATTTCGAAATCGTTTTCAATTCAATTTGAATTCGTTTTCAATTCATTTCAAAATATTCGATTTCGAAATCACTTTTCAATATTCATTTTTAAGATGAATAAAATCGATATAAATATCGTTCACGTCAAAATGGCGTCAATCTAATCAACACGGCTTCATAAATTTCTATTTTCAAATATTCTATTTCAAATATTTATTTTTCAAAATAGTTGTTATTATCAAAATATTTCGTTCAACACATGACCAATCTCAATGAATGAGTACTGTCAACACATGAACTTTTATTTTATATCGATAAAGATGTAAATTTTATTACTAAAATATTTCGTTCAACACATGACCAATCTCAATGAATGAGTACTGTCAACACATGAACTTTTATTTTATATCGATAAAGATGTAAATTTTATTACTAAAATATTTCGTTCAACACATGACCAATCTCAATGAATGAGTACTGTCAACACATGAACTTTTATTTTATAATATTCTTTATTTTTCAAATTGGAATGAGGCCCAATCAATTACCATATAAAGTTAATTATATGGATTTTCATACAACACATATATACAATTACATTGAAAAATAATCAACCATCAACCAAAGTGCACTACACTGTATAAGCATCAAATATAGATATTCAACGCTTATAACAGCCTGTCAATCAATCGATTGACATATTTAATCAATCAGGATGAGTGACATTCATATTTCATCCCAACACCCGTGTGGGGTTTTCAAACAATCAAACACCTATTTTATTTGTGCAATTGGGCGATGTGTAAAATTTATCGACCCAATCAATGTCATTCAAATAAGTGTACATAAACAAACCGTCTGGTTTGTAAATGAATATTTATTTATTCACATTCACGTTAAAAATTATATTTTTAACGATAAAACATTTTATTCCAACATATGAATTTCTATTCAATTCATTTATTCTATAAAAATGATATTTTTATTTTTCTAACTTATTTTAGAAAATTTCGGCGGCATAACGGCACGATACTAGAAACGGGACAAGGCCTAGCCTTATCCCCGGTCTAGTGAAGGCCCACGCCATTCACACATCAATCATATCAATTTCATCTCACCAAACAATTCAATTTCAACAAATAATCCAACTAATCTATGCAACCAAACAAACAAGTCCATGGTCTGTGGACGATTGTGTCGGGTGCTACTAAGCACCGTCTGCATCCTAGTATATATATAAAACTAGAAAGAAATTGAAAGGTGAGAAATTCTCACAGATAGCTATCCTAGCTCCACGGCTCTTCATTTGCAGAAGTCTTCGTCGTTTCGCCTTCTTGTCACCTTCTTCGTCCGTAGCCACTACATATATAAAAATCGAATTTTTTTCTTATGCTATTCAATATATAAAAATCATATTTTTCTTATGCTATTCTATATATAAAAATCATATTTTTCTTATGCTATTCAATATATAAAAATCATATTTTTCTTATGCTATTCAATATATAAAAATCATATTTTTACTTCGATTCGACGTTCAAATCTTTTTGAAGTTCAAAACCTTTTTCTTTTAAATAAGAATTAAATCTTTTTCTAATCAGTTTCTTGTTAAAATCGAAATCAGTTTTTATCTTTAAAATATAAATCAGTTTTTAACTTTAAAATATAAAACAGTTTTTATCTTTAAAATATAAATCAGTTTTTAACTTTAAAATGTAAAACAGTTTTTAAACTTTAAAATATAAAACAGTTTTTATCTTTAAAATATAAATCAGTTTTTAACTTTAAAATGTAAAACAGTTTTTAAACTTTAAAATGTAAAACAGTTTTTAAACTTTAAAATGTAAAACAGTTTTTAAACTTTAAAATGTAAAACAGTTTTTAAACTTTATAAAATTCAGTTTTTAACCTAAATAAAATTCAGTTTTTAACCTAAATAAAATTCAGTTTTTAACCTAAATAAAATTCAGTTTTTAGTTTTCATAAAAAAAATATCGAAATTAGTTTTAAACTCTAAAATAAAAATAAAAGTAAAACTTACATTTCTCGTCAGCAGGGGTGGAGGGCGTCGGATGCTCGACGCAGGGGAAGGGGCCCTACAGCGGCGGTCTCAGGCGAGGCGGTGGGTTGCGGGCGGCTCCAGCGAGCTTCAGGGTGGTCGGAGTGCCGCGTTGGCCGCTGGTGGGTCGGGATGGGTCGTGGTTCGAGGTGGGGGTCGGTCATCGTGGTGGGGTCGCCGTGCGCAGGCGGCGCGATGTACTAAGGGGGGGCGGCTGTCGATCTCGATTCGTTTCTCTTTTTTTTTTTTTTTTGATTTCTGAAATTATAAGGGGGGGGGCCATCGGTTAAAAGGGGGAGAAGATATTATATTTTTTTATTATTATTATTATTTAATTATTAAAAAGTTGACTTTTACATATGACCTCGAAACGAGGCCCACTGCCTGTCGTCCATAGCGTATTACCCCCATTCCGAACACAATGGGATATGTATCGCAAGCTGATTCGATTGTTACAATCAGTTTCCTTTTGAATTTTCACTTAAATCTCTATATTGAATTTTAAACGTACATTTCAAATTACCGGGGTCACATACTAACTAGAAAAATTCCAGAAAAATATTTTCTAGCTTCGTATTGACGATACGGTCCTAACAAAACTAGTTTCGTCGAATTCTGAGACCGTTGGAAAAATGGTCAATTTCCAGTCGATTAAAATCAACTGAAACTGGTCAAACGCGTTTTCCTTTGCCACGCTCACATATTGATTCGAAAAATTATGAAACTTGAAACCTAGCAATAGTTTGACATCACGGACCCAACAAAAGTGGTTTCGTCGAAATCCGAGGTCATTTGCAAAATGTCCATTTTTAAGGGCCTGAATTCCATAGCGACTATTCAGAATTTTCAACTGGACATATCTTTTGATTCCCGCTACGAACTTTTGATTTTTCGGATTCGTTGGAAAGATATTCACTATTAGATTCCATTATTTTTGGTTTCACTAAAATCCGGATTGTTTTGCACCCGGTACATTCAATGGAAGTTTGAAATCGAATTATCGAACTACCGCGCCATTTTCAATTCCATTTATAATTATATATAAATATTTATATTCTAACGACGACGTATATAATATAAACGTTCGAATTATATTCAAAACAAATTTCTCGTCAATATTATTTAAAATAATTCATTTTAAATAATCAAAATTCGCTAAAATTGCCAAAATAAAAATTTTAAACTGGCCCAGATTTTACGGGTTGTTACATGATAGGTTGGGGTTTGAGAGATATCTGTGTTAGGCGTCAAGTAGGACGCATACATTCTGGGTTTTATCATGCTTAAGAATCATTCGGTAATCTGATCTGTACTAGTAATCTGTAAATATCTGAATATTTCTGATAAGGTTAAGGTTTCCAGTTTTGACATTGTCTAAAGAGGGTAATCCTTAAAGTGTCAATTTGATGTTGGTTTCGGTCTTCGGGGCCGATACATAGGACCCATGCCTAATGGGAACCAAGTTTTTTTTCTATCTGTACTCGCTTCCATCATTCGACTGTATCCTTTCGATAGAATCTTCGAACTTTAGGTAGAAACTAATGGGTGTAAACATGTGTTTCAGACAAGTTATGTTTGATGGTTGCAAGTGGATGCAAGTGGTTGCTAGTGGTTGCCCGTGGATGCATATACACACACTAGGCACTAGATCGGCTCGAAAACACTCTCATACTGCATATGGATGTGTGAGCATTTTCAATTTTTGTGGATGCAAAATGATTGACTCAACACATGGATGTTGCATATGACTGAATGGTTATGCACTCATATAGAAATGATATGTATCGAGTAGGAAAATTGCATACATGTTGGACTCATGGCACTGGCATAATTCACATTAAGGAGGTCAACTGAATAAGTGGACCGCCTGATCTTTGCATTAGACAACGAACATATACACACACTTCTTGCATATGTTTATACAGCATTAGAAATCTCTTAAGGACAATGAATGCCTGTGATTGGTGATTGAGTAGATGGATGATTGGATGCTAGGACACATTCTTCTTAACCTGAAGATTTCGGGGACGAAATCCTTTAAGGAGGGGAGAATGTAACACCCCGTATTTTTAATATAATTAAAAATAAAATATATAAAAATATGCTTATGATGGGTAAATAATGGTGATGCATAAGAAGAATTAATTAATACATGGAAGAGAAGAAAAATTAGTTCGATAACGAGGTATGTAACGGAAAAGATAGTAAAATAAGGATAACTAATTCAAGAATCAGGAATTAGGTAAAATGGACATCACTATTGTGTTCCTCTTGGAAAAATACGCGAAATAGAGTCCGAGTTTTCGAAAACCGGAGTCCGTATGACCAAGGTATGGCCAAAATAAGATTTCAGTAGACTTTCTGGCAGACTGACCCAGGTCGACCATAGTGTCGACACTATAGTCGACCTGCCCCCCCCCCCCCCCAGGTCGACTATAGTGTCGACCCCCCCTCTGTACAGGTCGACCTGGTCGACCTGGGGTGGCCCAGAACCCATTTTTGAAGCCTTGGGATGATTTTTGATGGTCCGGATTGGTTTTAGGGTTAATCTAATGGCTGAAATGAGTTCCTACACCTATAAATTCACCCTAAGACCTAGCCTCCTCTACACACAATTCTATTCTTCATCTTCTCTGCCTTTGTTCTAAATAAAAATAAAAATGGCGTCGCTACTCTGCTAGAATCAAAACTAGAAGCTAATCAACATCAACCTAAGCAATTCAATTCAAATTAGAGATTAAAGATTCTGCAACAATTCTGCAACAACTAAAGTTCTTTCTTTAATCCGATCAAGGCAAGTGCAGTTATTTTTCGATATAAACGTTAATTCTGATTGTGACATGAATTATAAATCTGAATCTGAGGTTATATCTGTTCTATTTAGTTTGGATCTATCATATTTTGTATCTTTTTCCTCTTTCTGTTCTATAGCCAGGCTACCACGAGCCTGAGCCAATCTCATAAGAGATTAACGTACGCTAAAATATTTGGGACAGTAAAATGAATGATGCATAAATTGGGCATGACCAATAGGTGACTGATTTGAGGAAAGAACATGGACTATAGCTAGAACAAAATCTGAGACATATGACTGGACATGTTATATTTATAACATAAATGGGTATTGAACATATGATTTGTGATAAAAAGAATATGGCTTAGGTATAAATATTTACATAAGAGTAGGGCATCTATTAATGTAAATAAACACCTAAGTAAGGGATTTTTGGGATATATGACATGCATAGTAATAGATGGCTATATTTGGTATATAATCATATTGTGAATCATGACAATTATTTATGCATGTGAACTTACGCAAGATTTATAATTAGGCAAGATATGTTTGTGAAACTTTAAGAAATGATTAAATCTGTTATATTTGCCTAATTTTCTAGTTTTGTTACATTGCCTAATCTGCTAGTTCTGCTCTACTGCCTAGTCTGCTAGATCTGTTCATCTGCCAAATCTGTCATCTGCTAAGTCTGTTGAAAATGCTAAATCTGCTAGTTTGCTTAATCTGATAAATCCGTTAAGTCGCCTAGTCTGAAGAATCTGTTATCTGCTATATCTCTTGAGTTGGTATAATTAGTCCGCTATTGACATAATCTGAATTAGCTATGAATAATTGACATGTATATTAGGCGTGGGCATAAATGGTAAATCATTAATTAATTGGCCGCAAAGATAAACATGGCTAACTCGAGATTAGAATGAGTTTGCGGCGTAATTCTGCCCGGAACCGCCTGGCATATTCCAGTGGTCGCAAAAAATAGGTTCTAATGTGAGAAGTTAGTCATAACGTGCTTGAAACCCGAGGATAGACTCAGTTTGCGACAGAAACCTGCCCGGAACCAACCGGCCTAACCAGTAGCCGCAAACTGTCAGTCTAATGTGAGAGGTTTGAGCATTAATATTTAATTAACGAAAATATGAGATAATTATGATGTCTAAAACGTGTTGGGTAAGGTTAAACCAATTGGACCAATGAATCTGATAAACCCGTTTCGTGAATCCGTAGGCCCAATACAAAGTTAGATAATCTGGAACCAGTTAATCTGTAAGCCTGTTAATCCGAACATCTAATCCGTTAGTCTGAAAACCTGTTAACTTGATTGTCTGATCTGTGAACTAGTTAATCTAAATTTTGTATGTCTGAAACTTGTAGACAAGTTAAACTGAAATCTGTTAGTCTGGGGACACAAGGTTAGGAGGGGAATTACTTGTGTAACTGTTGTTTGGGACCCATAATAGTCAGTAACCCTTTCTAGTATCAAAACTTTGACCCAACAGTAGGTAGGGTCCGGGCACGCTTACTGAACTAATTATAAGCAGTTCATTCTGATAATGGCGAGGGGTGTTGATGGTGCGTTCCAACCGGGTCATGTGCGTGCATGGATCCCGGTCTGCCTCTGAGGATGTAAGACGCCATGACATCTGTAAATAGGTCTGTGCCAATTGGTTGTCACTTTAGGGAGTGATACACCCTACTGTGGGGCCGACACAGGATATTTATGTATTAGGGAGCCGATCGCTTGGGGTAGGGTTTTAGGGTACACTTAGTTCTGTCTGTTTCTGTTGGTACCGTCTGTTTCTGTTGGGTGGCAACACCTGTCTGTTTCTGCATGGTACCGTCTGTTTGGGTGGTAAAGGCCCATTACTAGTGTAGCGACCCGAACTTCCGCAGTCTCCGAAGAGATGAGAAAGAGCGAATTACTGTGAGGACAAGACAAAACAGAACGCAGACAGAAGAACATTTCATTGTTATTACAACAATTCCATCAGAATACAAGAATATACAGAGTATAAATGAATAAATTACATTCGATAAATATCAGAGATTACATTAAATTACATAGCAGCAAAAAATAATACAAAGCACAACTGAAGGTGGTATACGGATACAGAGCTTTCCGGATATCATTCCAGCTGTAAACCAGGATCCTGTGAATATAAATCTGCAAAACCAAAACTACTAGCTGCCCGTGCGGAAAATAGGGGCACCTAGAGTTTAGGTTAAAACAATAAACTCCAGGTCAGTCATGTGACTGGTGTGAGAACTAAAACAGTTATTTAAAGCTTTACTTTAAAAGAGTGTAATTCAAGGGACCACGCCGTATAACACGGAACGGGTTTCCTCCCAAGAATACCAGTGCATAGATTAAAGAACGCAATACTTTTTCGAAAAATGAAGCTATTATAAGACCCAGGTCCCATCACACAATGCAATGCAAGCCGGAGGATAGGGTTTTCCCTTATAATAGCCAAACATGCTTGGTACGTTTAAAACAAATCATTTGATACTATAATAAGTGTATAGTGTCAAAACAATTTCAATCATAAATATCAATCATAGGCGGCATAGCTACCATCTACTATGTCGCCATACTTGTTCTACAATTAAAGTTGAATTACACGTATTGGAAATTGGATTTTCGTCATGAGTCGAGGCAAGGGGCAAGATCCTCTCCGCTTCGAGACACTCTAGCAAATGCCTCGGGACTACACACTCTGGGCAACCCCGGATGCGGCTGGGCCGGTCCTCACTTACGTTAGAGGATTGGTTATGCCTGAACACACGTTTCCCGGTCCTTACAGACCTATAATCGAGGCGCCTCATTCCAACAACCACAAAGGTGAAAAGTATATAAATGTCAGGGCTGGTAAGTCACTGACACTACCAAAGCTAGAAAGAAACGTCGTGCTCTCCCAGCGGTCCGTATCCCGTTTTTAACTCATACCGAGGTGTGAGGCTCGCGAATTCACGCTATACACAAAGCTACGCCACAGAGGCCGTGCTTTGATCGTCAACCACAAGACTTTGCTTTTCAACAGAAGCATTGATCTATGCAACTCAGCGTGCCACACTGGCAGTTCATGCCATGCGATTGATGTCTATCGATATATAACCTCTAAGCTCGTACGTCTCAGAGAAGGGCGTTAAGCAAGAGAATAAATTCTCCGCCGCCAAACAGATATATATTTAATAGAAATCAATCAACACAGAATAAAATCCAATGTCAGACACACAATCCATTTACAAGTTCGTTCTGGGTCTGAACGAAACCGGAGGCACTTTCCTCGCATATCCATCCATCTCCAAGTACGTCTGGACGACCACCAACTGATTCCCTCATCTTGGGTGTACAACCCAATCAAGATCATCAGTAATCACCCAAACGATGTGAAAACTTCCGGTCTTCGACCACCGTCTTCATCTTCGACTTATCGTCGAATCAGTTATTCAGAATGGGTATAAACCCGGCCTTTCCGAACAACCCGCGTATATTAAAAACAAATGTCACACAAACTCAACATACGCCTCATTCCAATTCTGAATATTCTGTTATTTAAATATTCACATCTTTTGGGAAAGGTTCCCATTAATTTTATCCAAGAAAAATTCTTTAAAATTTATTCTTTAATCTTCTTTTGGATGTCATATCAAACCAAATTATGGTTTTCCCAACTAGTCGAGATTAGCGAACCACACCGAAGTAATTATTTATTTTATTTCCCAATCCCAACCTATTCATCCCATGAAGCAAAACTGGTAATACTCCATATCTAACACCACGGTGTTATTGGTAAAATTAATTACCATTTCACGTTCAAATCTAATTAAAGATTTAACTATCGCTTTGGAGCAAAACTGGTAATTTCCATTCTCGCTCATTTCTAAATTTGATAATTTAGATTATAGATTCACCTTTCAATCTAATTACAGATTCACTAAAACTCCTTTTACTGGGCTAAAGAATTAGGTGTTATTTAAAACACAGTTCACGACAAACCCAAATCACATTCTATTTATTATCGGGTTAAAGAACTAGTGTTATTTAAAACACCGTTCACGATAAACCCACAAATCAATTCTAGTTCAATTCAAATCAAATATATTAGGAATTTCGATTATTTAAAACCCCTTTTTTAAATCTAATTTATTTATTTAAAAAAAAATCGGGTTTTAAATTTAGTTCAATCTAGTTCATTTCGATAGAAATCTATTTTTATCTTTTCAAATATGGAGTTTTACATCCCAATTTCTCCCAAATCATTTCTTATGATTTTACACAAATTATTGATATTTTTAATAATTTTACCAAGGCCCGTACAGTCGATTTCCATCAACGGCTATCGAACTGCACTAACAACGACCTTTTTCAAATTTGATTTGGACGTATCTCCAATCCAACCGTTAGATTTCAAATTTCTAATATTCGTTAGAAATCTCTTTTCGATACGAACCCAACAGTTCCGGTTTTAGGAGAATCCGACGGTTGGATCTACCGTAATGTCCGTTTGAAATAAATGGTCGAAATTTACGAACTGCCGCGGCGCGGCGCGTTCTATTCAGGCCATTATATTATATATATAATATATATTTCGTCGATTTCTATTTAAAACGAATTTTATAAATAGTTTTTAAATTCGTTTCAAAATCAATTTCAACTTCCATTTCAATTCAAATCAAAATTGAATTTTTCCTTATAAATTCGTTTTAAAATTCATTTCTATTCAATTCAAATTTCAATTTGAATTCAATTCATTTTCAATTCAATTCGAATTCGTTTTCAATTCAATTCGAATTCGTTTTCAATTCAATTCAAATTCGTTTTCTATTCGATTCAATTCAAATTCGTTTTCTATTCGATTCAATTACAATTGGTTTTCTATTCGATTCAATTCAAATTCGTTTTCCATTCGATTCAATTCAAATTCGTTTTCTATTCGATTCAATTCAAATTCGTTTTCTATTCGATTCAATTCAAATTCGTTTTCTATTCGATTCAATTCAAATTCGTTTTCTATTCGATTCAATTCAAATTCGTTTTCTATTCGATTCAATTCAAATTCGTTTTCTATTCGATTCAATTCAAATTCGTTTTCTATTCGATTCAATTCAAATTCGTTTTCTATTCGATTCAATTCAAATTCGTTTTCTATTCGATTCAATTCAAATTCGTTTTCTATTCGATTCAATTCAAATTCGTTTTCTATTTGAATCAAATTCGTTATATATTCAATTGAAATCAAATTCGTTTCATTTTCTATTCGATTCAAATTTCAATTCAATTTATTCGATTTTGAAATCACTTTTAAATATTCATTTTTAAATGAATAAAATCGATATAAATATTGTTCACGTCAAAATGGCGTCAATCTAATCAACACGGCTTCATATATTTCTATTTTCAAATATTCTATTTAAAATATTTCTATTATCAAAATATTTGTTATTATCAAAATATCTCGTTCAACACATGACTAATCTCAACGGATGAGTACTGTCAACACATGAACCTTTATTTTATATTGATAAAGATGTAAATTTTATTATTAAAATATTTCATTCAACACATGACTAATCTCAACGGATGAGTACAGTCAACACATGAACCTTTATTTTATATTGATAAAGATGTAAATTTTATTATTAAAATATTTCGTTCAACACATGACTAATCTCAACGGATGAGTACTGTCAACACATGAACTTTTATTTTATATTGATAAAGATGTAAATTTTATTATTAAAATATTTCATTCAACACATGACTAATCCCAACGGATGAGTACTGTCAACACATGAACTTTTATTTTATAATATTCTTTATTTTCTAAATTGGAATGAGGCCCAATCAATCACCATATAATATTAATTATATGGATTTTCATACTTCACACGTATATAATGGCATTGAAAAATAATCAACCATCAACCAAAGTGCACTACACTGTATAAGCATCAAATATAGATATCTAACGCTTATAACAGCCTGTCAATCAATCAATCGATCGACATATTTAATAAATCAGGATGAGTGAACTTCATATTTCATCCCAACACCCGTGTGGGGTTTCAAACAATCAAACACAGATTTTAGTTGTGCAGTTGGGCGATGTGTAAAATTTGTCGACCCAATCAATGTCCTTCAAATAGGTGTACATAAACAAACCGTCTGGTTTGTAAATGAATATTTATTTATTCACATTCACTATATTCATATTCACGTTTAAAAATTATATTTTTAACGATAAAACATTTTATTTTAACATATGAATTTCTATTCAGTTCATTCTTTAAATAAAATGATATTCTTATTTTTCTAACTTATTTTAGAAAATTTCGACGGCATAACGGCACGATACTAGAACGGGACAAGGCCTAGCCTTATCCCCGGTCTAGTGAAGGCCCACGCCATTCACACATCAATCAATCCAATTTCATTTCATCAAACAAACAAATTTCAATCAAATACTCTAACTAATTTTTGCAATCAAACAAACAAGTCCATGGTCTGTGGACGATTGTGTCGGGTGCTACTAAACACCGTCTGCATCCTAGTATATATATATAACTAGAAAAAGAGATTGAAAGGTGAGAAATTCTCACCGATAGCTATCCAACTTCACGACACTTCATTTATAGAAATCCTCGCCATTCCCGCCTTTTGTCGCTTTCATTGCCCGTATTCACTACATATGTAAAATTGAGTTTTTTTTACTTCGCTATTCAATATATAAAAATCGAATTTTTATTTCGCTATATGGATAAAAATTCCATTTCAAAAATATAGATTCCACCTTTATAAAAATAAAGATTTCGCCTTTTCAAAAATATAGATTTCGCCTTTTCAAAAATATAGATTTCGCCTTTTCAAAAATATATATTTCGCCTTTTCAAAAATATAGATTTCGCCTTTTCAAAAATATAGATTTCGCCTTTATAAAAATAAAGATTTCTCCTTTTCTTTTCATCATTATAAAAATCACCACTTTATTTCAACGTTTATAAAATAAAAATCAGATTTTTATTTTGCTACATATACAAAGATGATATTTTTAATTCTCTACATAAACAAAAATCATATTTCTACTACTTCTACTTAATAAAGATTATATTTTTAATACTTTAAAAATATAAAAATCATATTTTTAATACTTTAAAAATATAAAAATCATATTTTTTTATTTGCTACTTCACACGAATAAAAATCAAACCTTTGTTTAAATTATCAGCTTTTATTTCTAACAAAAATAAACAAGGTCAGAAAAGAAAAGCAAAAGGGAAAAACTTACTTTGATTGGTTTCCTTAGGTGGGGGTTTCTTGCGTGCTAACATGAGGTGGAGGGGATGCGGTTGAAGGAGAAGAGGGGATCGAGGTGGGGCGCCAGGCGAGGGGAGGTCGGAGCCTGGGCTCGAGGTGGTGGTCGCGGGGAAACTCGGGGTAGGGTTGGGTTGCGTCGGGGGGGGGGGGGGGGAGGTTACGGTTGTGGAAGGGGGTGCGGTTTTCAAGAGGGGGAGAAGGAGCGAGACGCGAGGGCGAGGGGGGGTCTGCAGGAGATCGACGGCAGCGGGCGAACGATGGGGGGGCGGCTGTCGATCGCGCCCCCCTTCTGTTTTTTTCTTTTTTCTTCTTCTTTCTGAAATGATTTTGAAAAGGGGGGGGCAGAACGTATAGGAAGAGGGAGGGTATTAATTTTTAATTTAATTATTTTATTTTGCAAAAAGTTGACTTTTACATACGACCTCTAAACGAGGCCCACCGCCTGTCGTCCATAGCTAATTATCCCCATTCCGAACACAATGGGATATGTATCGTAAGCTGATTTGATCGTTTCGACCAGTTTCCGTTAAAATCAACATATAACTCTATATATTGAATTTGAATGCGCATTTCAATTTACCGGGGGCACATACAAACTCTATAAATCCCATAAAAATATTTTCTAGCTTCATATTGACGATACGGTCCTAACAAAACTAGTTTTGTCGAATTCTGAGACCGTTGGAAAAATGGCCAATTTCCAGTCGATTAAAATCAACTGAAACTGGTCAAATGCGTTTTCATTTGCCACGCTCACATATTGATTCAAAAAATTATGAAATTTGGAATCTAGCAATAATTTGACATCACGGATCCAACATAAGTGGTTGTAACGACCCAGAAAATCTGAACCAAATTAAAATTTTTAAATTGGCTAAAATAATGGATTTTAAATATTTAAAAATAAATATTTTAAATAATGGCGATGAAAACTGAGTTTGAATCGACAATTGAAAACAAATATAATTAATTATAATTATAAACAAGGCCTGAAATGGCGTGGCGGTTTCAAAAATTGAATTCAAACTTTGTCGGACTATACCGGGTGCAAAACAATTCGAATTTTAGTGAAACCAAAAACATTAGGATCTAATTGATGATATCTTTCCAAAGAATCTGACAAATCGAAATTTGATAGCGGGAATCAAAAGATATGTCCAGTTGAAAATTCTGAATAGTCGCTATGGAATTCAGGCCCTTAAAAATGGACATTTTGCAAACGACCTCGGATTTCGATGAAACCACTTTTGTTAGATCCGCAGTGTCAAGTTATTGCTAGGTTTCAAATTTCATAATTTTTCGAATCAATATGTGAGCGTGGCAAAGGAAAACGCGTTTGACCAGTTTCTGTTGATTTTAATCGACTGGAAATTGGCCATTTTTCAAACGGTCTCAGAATTCGACGAAACTAGTTTTGTTAGGACCGTATCGTCAATACGAAGCTAGAAAATATTTTTCTGGAATTTTTCTAGTTAGTATGTGACCCCGGTAATTTGAAATGTACGTTTAAAATTCAATATAGTGATTTAAATGTAAATTCAACGGGAACTGATTGTAACGATCAAATCAGCTTGCGATACATATCCCATTGTGTCCGGAATGGGGGTAAAACGCTATGGACGACAGTCGGTGGGTCCCATTTCGACTTCGAATAAAAAGTCAACTTTTAAATAGAAATTTAATAATAATAATAATTTATATAAACCCTTTTCTCTCTCTCTCTCCTCACTTTCTCTCTGCCGTTCGAAATAAAAAAAAACCCCTAAATCGATCGGCGACGCCGCATCCACCGAAGCTCCACCCACGGCCGCCTCCACCGAAGCTCCACCCTCGAACCGCCAGTGACCTCGCCCTCCCCCTCGAAGCCATCGCGACGCCGATTCGAGAGCGCCCCAGTCTGACGACCTCCCACCGCCGACGAACTGAAGGCCGCCCCACCTCCAACACCTCCAGCGCCGCCACCTGACGCAAAATGTAACGACCCGAAAATCTGAACCAGTTTGAAAATTTTATTTTAAGATATTTTGTTGGGTTTTGAGTCAAAATTTAAAATTTCAAATTTTAAATAACTTTGAAGCAGTTAAAAATGACCATTTTGCAAACGACCTCGGAATCCGACGAAACCACTTTCATTGGATCTGGAATGTCATAATATGGCTAAGTTTCAATTTTTAGAATTTTTCGATTTAATATGTGAGCGTGGCGTAAGAAACTGTGTTTGGTCAAAAACAGTTGAAATTGAACAGCTTGAAAATAGCCATTTTTCGTACGGTCTCAGAATTCGATGAAATTGGCTTTGTTAGAACCGTATCGTCATCACGATACCAAAAATAATTTTTCTGGATTTTTCTGAGTCAGTATGTGGCCTCACGAAATTAAAATGTACGTTCGAATTTAAATTTAAGAATTTAATTTGAAAATAAAATAAAACCAGTCTGTAACTTCAGAATTGGACCATGGGGATAGCACCATCGCGTTCAGAAGGCGTGAAAATGTTAAGATCGACAGTCGTTGAGCGCGAATCGGAGATCATATGAGAGAATTGTAATTTCTCGGAAAAATAAATAAATAAATAAATTAATTAATAATTAGAAAACCCTAGAAAGTACCTTCGTATAAATACCCGTATATTGGAACAGTGCTTCTCCTTCTTCCTCCGCATAGTAAAGCCGCCGAAACCCATTGAGTATCAAAACTTTGAGATCCATTTTCTCTCACGTTCCTCAACGATTCTTAGCAAACTTTACACCGTTTCGAAGAGGAGACAGAGACCTTCAAGCTCCGACCAGTTGCACCCGCTCTCGTCCACCGTACAGGCCGCCACCTCCTCCTGAAGCGCCGCCGTCGCGAGCTAGACTGGGCCCCACACGGTCCGCCGCACCCCACCCCCTTGCCGGCGCACCTGCACCTCTCGTAGCCGGACATCGTCGCGAAAACGGTTCGTGAAACCATCGCCTGTAGCTTCCGAAATCTTGATCCAAAGATTCGAACCAAAACTGGAAATTAAAGGTATAATTTCGTTCAGATTTTGCGACGCTTTTGAGTGTCGCTGAGTCAGTTGTTAAAACCCAGTTTGATTAAAACATTGATAACTTATTCGTATGAATTCGGATTCTGAAAATTTCAGAACCAATAGGACCGTGACAACGAGTGGATGCTGCTGAAATCAATTGGAGCATTCTGAAAATTAAATTGGATTTATTATAATTATTATCCAATCAATGTGAGAATTCACTGAACTTGAATTTATTTAAATTATTAAACCGTATGTGTATACTATGACATTATATATCCGCTGCTATGATGTTATTGCTATATGGATTTCCTGTGCTGTGTTGTTTTCTGTGACTTGTTATATTATATTTATGTTGTATTCCATATGATTTCTCCTTGCTTTCACTTGTGGAAGTTTGGGGTCATCACAGTTGGTATCAGAGCCAGGTTTACAAAGCGGAATATAACATATTTATAGTAACTCGTTTACGTAGAATCACATTATTCTACGGCGAACATTTCATAAGAATACATAATAGTCGGTCACTTTATCATCATCTTTTATCTATCCTTTTTCCTTATCACTTCTTAAAAATCATCGTCATTAAGGTTGTTCTGACTCTTCCCTTGATTGTACAGAACTAACTTAAAATGAGTACCGCTGCTGCAAGAGCTGCTAGAGCCGCTAGGAGAAGGCAAAATATCACTGAAACTGAGGAGCCCACTGTCCAACAACAACCACCACCACCGCCGCCACCCTTTGACTTGGACAAGGTAGCAAAGAAGTTCAAGAATTTAGGTGGAGTTCCATTCACCGGTTCTGAGACCGTGGTACAAGCTCAGGCGTGGCTGAAAAATTGTGAAAAGATATTTGGAGGACTGGGACTTGATGATCACAGAAAGAGATTCACTGCAGCATGGCATCTTCAAGGTGAAGCGCAAAACTGGTGGGAGGTAGTCAACATTGGAGGCGACGAAGATAATATGTCTTGGGATAGATTTAAAGAGCTTTTCAACGACAAATACATTCCGAGGCAGGAGGTAGAAAGGCTACACGACGAATTCGCCAATCTGAGGCAAGGCGACAAGTCCATTTCAGAGTATGTTCGTAGGTTCGAGGACCTTTCCCATTATGCACCTGAACTGATTCGAGATGACTTTCAGAAGAATAAGAGATTCATAAATGGCCTTGCAAGGAAATATATTGACAGAGTCACTGCCCACATCGACCTTTCCTTCAATAAGATGGTGGAGTTCGCTTGCCGTTATGAAGAGAATGACAAGAAGGTTTCTCAGCAGGACAGGGAGAGGAGCTTAGCCAACAACAACAAAAGGAAACAACCAGAGAAGAAAGCTGAAGGCAGTAATTCTGGAGCTGCTAAGACGTTTGACAAATCCAAGGTCCAGTGTTACAACTGTCAGAAGTTCGGGCATTATAGCAAAGACTGCAGGGGTCCGAAGAGGGCCAGAGGTGATGATAGCAAAGATTGCTACAACTGCCATAAAAAGGGCCATATCAAGGCCAATTGCCCACTGTTGAAAGGAGCTCAGATTGCACATGTCTATGAGGGAGCAGGTACACCATCTTCCTCTGCACCTACTGAGGGAGGTAAGTCTGATGTTCTGGATGGTACTGTTTCTATTAAAAATATTCCTGTTACTGCTTTATTTGACACGGGTGCGTCAAGGAGTTTTATTTCTGGCAACGCGATTAAGAAGTTGAAATTAAAGCAAAGAAATCTTAAGAAGCCAATTAATGTTCATAATCCGGTAGGAGGTTCTATCATCCTTGATTTGTACTGTAGGGTGCCTATTTCCTACTCTTATTTTCAATTTCCTTTTGACTTGATCGTCATGGATTTTTCTGAGTTTGATATTATCCTCGGACTGGATTGGCTCACAAAATTTAAAGCCGAGGTTAGATGTGCGGATAGGATGGTTGAAATCAAAACGAAGTTCGGTGATGTCATTTCTATACCTTGCCATGGCTCAAAGCCTGATAGGAAAGCTTTTTGGTCTTCTTTAGAAGTCACGCCCATCTCTTCAGAGAATATTCCTATTGTCAAGAATTATGCGGACGTATTTGAAGAAGTAGATAGTTTACCACCGCGAAGGGAAATCGATTTCAGAATTGATCTTGTCCCTAATGCAAGGCCTGTAGTTCATGCTGTTCGAAGAATGACTCCTAAAGAAAAAGAAGAGTTGAGTACCCAAACCAAACAGCTCTTAAAGAAGGGATTAATACGGCCTAGCTTTTCCAATTGGGGTGCAGCTGTGGTGTTTGTCCCCAAATCTGACGGCACTCTGAGGCTCTGTGTGGATTACCGCGATCTCAATAAGCAAACATTAAAGAACAAATATCCCTTGCCTCGTATAGATGATCTGATGGACAATTTAAATGGAGCCAAGGTGTTTTCGAAGATAGACCTAGCCACAGGTTTCCACCAACTTCGCATAGCCGAAGAATGCATCCCTTTGACTGCTTTCAGAGGGCCTGACTTATTATACGAATGGTTGGTAATGCCGTTCGGTCTGTGCAATGCTCCAGCCTATTTTGTTGACTTGATGAATAGGGTCTTCAGAGAGGTCTTGAATAAATTCGTCCTAGTCTTCATTGATGATATCTTGATCTTTTCTAAAACCAAGGAGGAGCATGAAGGGCATCTAAGAGAAGTGCTAGAGATTCTGCAAAGAAATGTTCTAAAAGCAAAATTTTCAATATGCACATTTTGGCAAGAGGAGGTAAAATTCTTGGGCCATGTTGTGTCAAAAGAAGGAATTGCTGTGGACCCAAGCAAAATTTCCGCCATTCAAGATTGGAAGCAGCCCACTACACCCACTGAAGTAAGAAGTTTCCTAGGTTTGGCTGGATATTACAGAAAGTTCGTCCAAAACTTTGCCAAGCTATCTGGCCCTTTAACACAACTCACAAAGAAAAACGCCAAGTTCATTTGGACAGCAGAGTGTGAGGAGTCCTTCCAAAAGCTAAAGGTGAGTTTGACCACTGCTCCCATGTTAACCATCATCGATGGCAACCAAGATTTAGCTGTCTATACCGATGCTTCTCAAAGTGGGGGTCTTGGCGCAGTATTGATGCAAAGGGGCAAAGTTGTTGCGTATGCAAGCCGTCAACTAAAGTCGCATGAGAAAAATTATCGTGTCCATGACCTAGAGCTATTGGCCATAGTCTTTGCTTTAAAATTTTGGAGGCATTATCTCTTGGGCGAGAAATTCGAATTATTCACAGACCATCAATCTTTGAAATATCTCTTCGATCAAAAGGACTTGAATTTAAGGCAGGTAAGGTGGCTAGAATTTCTTGCGGCGTATGATCTCGACATCTTGTATACGCCAGGGAAAGCCAATGTTGTGGCAGACGCACTCAGTAGAAAAGATGCCATGGTCGCAAACTTTATAGTTACCCCTTCTTTGATTGATAAAATTTCTACCCTTCAAAAGGAAGATAAGTTTATTCAAAGAATGATTAAGAGTATTCAAGAAGGAGAGAGCACGAGCTTTCAAATAGATCAAAAGGGAGCCCTTAGGTTGCAAGGGAGGATCTGTGTTCCAAAAATCCCAGAGCTCATCAGGGAAGTTTTAGATGAAGGGCACAAATCAAAGCTTTCCATCCACCCAGGCGTGAGCAAGATGTATCATGATCTAAAGCGCACGTTTTGGTGGAAAGATATGAAGAGGGATATATCCATTTATGTGAGTAAATGTCCTACATGCCAGCGAGTAAAGAGCGATCAACAAAAGCCTGCAGGATTGTTGCAGCCATTGCCGGTACCCGAAGGGAAGTGGGACCAAGTCTCCATGGATTTTATAGATGGTTTGCCCCGTACTAAGAAAGGGAATGACAGCATTTGGGTGATCGTGGACCGCTTCACCAAGGTCGCTCATTTCATACCTGTCAAGTCCACCAGAACTGCTCAAAGCCTGGCACAAATTTATCTCAAAGAAATAGTCAGGCTATATGGGTAATAAGACTAAATCTTTCCTTTTTCATCATTTTCTAAATGAAAATTTTCATGTCTAATCAAAGAAAATCTTTTGTTTTAAACAGTGTTCCTAGCAGCATTGTTAGTGACCGTGATCTTATCTTCACTAGCAAGTTTTGGGAGGCATTCCAAAATGAATTGGGAACAAAATTAAATCTCAGCACCGCATACCACCCTCAGACAGACGGCCAAACTGAGAGGGTGAATCGCATTCTTGAAGATTTGTTGCGAGCTTGCATACTCGATTATGGAGGTTCTTGGGAGGATCACTTGCATTTAGTTGAATTCTCATATAACAATAGCTATCAGGCAAGTTTGAAGATGGCTCCATTCGAAGCCTTATATGATAAGCCATGTAGATCGCCAGCCTGTTGGATTGAAAAAGGAGATCGCCTTGTTTTGGGTCCGGACATGGTCCAAGAAGCTTCAGACAAAGTTGATAAAATTAAGAAGCGGTTGCTGGCTGCTCAAAGCCGACAGAAAAGCTATGCAGACAAGCGTAGAAGAGATTTGCAATTCTCTGTTGGTGACCATGTGTACTTGAAGGTTTCTCCACTAAGGGGTGTGATTCGATTTGGGAAGTTTGGGAAATTGGCGCCAAGATTCATTGGTCCATTCCCTATTCTCGAAAGGATTGGTACCCTGGCTTATCGAGTGCAGTTACCCGACTGGCTGCCAGGGGTGCATGATGTATTTCATGTGTCCCAACTCCGCCAGCATGTGCATGACCCAGATTTGATTGAAGATGAGCTAAATTAGCAAGTCATGGATATTACTCCAAGTCTAACAGTGAGGAAAGAGCCGATAAAGATTATTGGCAAGGAAACCCGAGCTCTGAGGAATAAAAGAATCAACCTAGTCAAAGTGCAGTGGAGTGGCGATCCTAGGGACTGCACTTGGGAGACTGAAGAGAGTTTCAAAAAGGCCTATCCCAAATGCAGAGTGGATATCTCAGATTAGATTTTATTTTGAGGTACGCTTAATCATTTCAGTATTTTCTGTGCTGGTTCCTACTCTTCTGTTTTCTTTTTTTCCTTTTCGAGGACGAAAAGTTCTTAAGGAGGGGAGATTGTAACGACCCGAAAATCTGAACCAGTTTGAAAATTTTATTTTAAGATATTTTGTTGGGTTTTGAGTCAAAATTTAAAATTTCAAATTTTAAATAACTTTGAAGCAGTTAAAAATGACCATTTTGCAAACGACCTCGGAATCCGACGAAACCACTTTCATTGGATCCGGAATGTCATAATATGGCTAAGTTTCAATTTTTAGAATTTTTCGATTTAATATGTGAGCGTGGCGTAAGAAACTGTGTTTGGTCAAAAACAGTTGAAATTGAACAGCTTGAAAATAGCCATTTTTCGTACGGTCTCAGAATTCGATGAAATTGGCTTTGTTAGAACCGTATCGTTATCACGATACCAAAAATAATTTTTCTGGATTTTTCTGAGTCAGTATGTGGCCTCAGGAAATTAAAATGTACGTTCGAATTTAAATTTAAGAATTAATTTGAAAATAAAATAAAACCAGTCTGTAACTTCAGAATTGGACCATGGGGATAGCACCATCGCGTTCAGAAGGCGTGAAAATGTTAAGATCGACAGTCGTTGAGCGCGAATCGGAGATCATATGAGAGAATTGTAATTTCTCGGATAAATAAATAAATTAATTAATTAATAATTAGAAAACCCTAGAAAGTACCACCGTATAAATACCCGTATATTGGAACAGTGCTTCTCCTTCTTCCTCCGCATAGTAAAGCCGCCGAAACCCATTGAGTATCAAAACTTTGAGATCCATTTTCTCTCTCGTTCCTCAACGATTCTTAGCAAACTTTACACCGTTTCGAAGAGGAGACAGAGACCTTCAAGCTCCGACCAGTTGCACCCGCTCTCGTCCACCGTACAGGCCGCCACCTCCTCCTGAAGCGCCGCCGTCGCGAGCTGGACTGGGCCCCACACGGTCCGCCGCACCCCACCCCCTTGCCGGCGCACCTGCACCTCTCGTAGCCGGACATCGTCGCGAAAACGGTTCGTGAAACCATCGCCTGTAGCTTCCGAAATCTTGATCCAAAGATTCGAACCAAAACTGGAAATTAAAGGTATAATTTCGTTCAGATTTTGCGACGCTTTTGAGTGTCACTGAGTCAGTTGTTAAAACCCAGTTTGATTAAAACATTGATAACTTATTCGTATGAATTCGGATTCTGAAAATTTCAGAACCAATAGGACCGTGACAACGAGTGGATGCTGCTGAAATCAATTGGAGCATTCTGAAAATTAAATTGGATTTATTACAATTATTATCCAATCAATGTGAGAATTCACTGAACTTGAATTTATTTAAATTATTAAACCGTATGTGTATACTATGACATTATATATCTGCTGCTATGATGTTATTGCTATATGGATTTCCTGTGCTGTGTTGTTTTCTATGACTTGTTATATTATATTTATGTTGTATTCCATATGATTTTTCCTTGCTTTCACTTGTGGAAGTTTGGGGTCATCACACAAAAACCACCCCCTTCTTCGCAGATCAATGTAAGTATTTTATTTTATTTTTATTTTTATTTTAATTCTGAAAAACTGATTTTCAAAAGAATTTGAAACTGATTTTTAAAAGCATTTAAAACTGATTTTTAAAAGCGTTTAAATTCTGATTTTTAGAAAAGTTTAAAACTGATTTTGAAATGATTTAAATTTGAAAAAGAAAAAGATTTGAATTTTAAAAAAGGAAAAGATTTAAACTTTAAATAGGAAAAAGAGTTGAACTTTAAATAGAAAAGGATTTGAACTTGGATAGAAAAGATCGTATTTTTAAAAATAGAAAAGACAGAATTTTTATTAAGTAGAAGAAGTAAGATATGATTTTTATATTTTTAAAGTAATAAAAATATAATTTTTACATCATAGGAATATTAAAAATATAATCTTTATTTTTGAAAAGGCGGAATCTATATTTTTGAAATGCAATTTTTATATATTGAATAACATAGTAAAAATTCGATTTTTACATATGTAGAGAATACGGGCAACGAAAGCGACGAAAGGCGAGATTGGCGAAGATTTCTAAAGGAAGAGTCGTAGTATTGGATAGCTATTGGTGAGAATTTCTCACTCTTCAATTTCTTTTTCTAAGCTATATATATATGTGTGGAAATAAAAGTGAATTGCTATATATATATATATATATATATATATATATATATATATATATATATATATACGCCCCTCGTCCACAAACCATGGACGATATTTATTGATTGAAATTGTTGTGAAAATTGATTGATAGCGAATGATTGTTTGGGATTGTTTGTGGTTGATATTGATTGATTGAGGTTGAAAAATACCCATTTGTGGTTGAGAAATATTTGGTTGAAACCACATAGGATTAGTTTGTGGAAATGAAATAAATATATACATGCCGCCTGCGTGCGAACTAGATGCATGATCCCCATTGTCAAAAACCGCGAGGTTTTAAGGTAGAGCGAGGAGCCGTACTAGGGACGGTCCCGGTTTTAACTACCCTGCCGTTATGCTGCCGAAATTTTGAATAATATTCGTGTGTTTGAATTATTTTCATTTGCTTAAACTATATTTATTCATTGAATAGAAAACCTTCATGTGTTGAATTGATATTCATTCGTTGATTAGAAATTCATGTGTTGAATGGTATTCGCGTTATAAATATATAAAAATCACATTTTTATCTATATATAGAAACTATAGAAAACATTCATGTGTTGAATTGATATTCATTCGTTGATTAGAAATTCATGTGTTGAATGGTATTCATATTTTGAAATAAATTGTTTGATAATAAAAATCACATTTTTATCTATATATAGAAACTACAGAAAACATTCATATGTTGAATTGATATTCATTCGTTGATTAGAAATTCATGTGTTGAATGGTATTCATATTTTGAAATAAATTGTTTGATAATAAAAATCACATTTTTATCTATATATAGAAACTATAGAAAACATTCATGTGTTGAATTGATATTCATTCGTTGATTAGAAATTCATGTGTTGAATGGTATTCATATTTTGAAATAAATTGTTTGATAATAAAAATCACCTTTTATCGACTATATGAACTGTGTAAAATAATCTCGTTTTAAAAGAAATTGTTTTATGATAAAAATCCTATTTTTGTCACCTATATGAACTATATAGAAAAATAGTGTTTTGAAATGAATTGTTTTACAATAAAAATCACATTTTTATTGTATGCATAAATCGTTGAAATGTGAAGTGTTAAAAATAGCCACTTGTTCAAAATAAACATATATGAGTTGAAATATTCATTAATTAGCTAATGAAATGATTTGCACCTATTTATGTAACATTAGAATGAATGGTGTTTTTAAACCAAATAGAAATCAAATATGAAGTTGAATAGAAAATGATAAATGATAAGAACTGTATATATATATGTACATGCATATTCATTGAACAGGTTATAGCAAAGGGGCTAGAGAAGAGGAATAAAATTTTGTGCCCGACAAATAGGTACACATTTACTGTTTTGTTTGGGTGATGATTTTATGAGCCTGTTGGCTAGCCGCTTGGCTTTTTCTTTTTCTTTTTGAGATTAGAAGGACCGGGAAAGCTATTTGCGATTTCCCGATGCTCCCGGTGCAGGGGAGGTTATGGCGAAATTTTCCAAAATTTTAAGGCGTTAGTGAAATATTTGAAGTGAAAACGATATTGAAATCATTGAATGAACTATATTTATATAAATATATAAATATAAATAAAATTAAAACGAAACGTGGCCGTGCAGTTCGTATTTTGAAACCGTGATTTCAAACAACTAGTATGTTGAAACCAACCATTGGATTTTCCCGAAACCTCAACCGTCGGGTTCGCCTTGGAATAATCTTTCCAACGGCACCAAACTTGTAAAAATCCAACGGTTGGATTGTCTGGAATGTTTAATTCAAATCTGAAGAAAAACAGCGCCAGAAGCGATTATATTTATATATATATATATAATTATATATTTAATCGAATAACGACGCTGCTGTTCGTATTTTGAAATCGAAAATTCAAACGATTGTACCGGGAGATCCGAACGTCGGATTTTCCCGAAACTGGAACCGTTGGATTCGTTTTGACAAGACCTTTCTAATGATGTAAATTTTGAGAAGATCCAACGGTTAGATTTTCAGATATGTGTAAATCAAATCTGAAGAAAAACAGCGCCACGGCCACGTTATGGCCCGAAACGTCGTTTTGAATAAATTGGCTATTTTAAAATAGATAAAAATAGCGATAAATAGTTATAAAATATCATAAACAATATGGAATGGAAATAAGCTGAATTTGCTCGATTTATGTTGTGTTTGATGGTTGAATGTGTTTGGTGTGAAAATTACATTAAAGAACAATATTGGTATTGTCGAATAATTTAACCATTGAAATAAATTGATTTGAAATTCTAAATATACGTGAATTATTTGAAAAGGCCGAGTTAATGCTCATTTCGAATAATTGACCGACGATTGAAATTCGAAGATGAAGACGATGGTCGAAGACCGGAGATCTTCACCTCGTTTGGATGGTAACCGAGGTCCTGATTGGGAGGCATCTCGAAATATGGATAATAAGTGGTGATCGTCCAGACGTACGTGGTGATCGATGGGTTTGCGAGGTATTTAGTGCCTTCGGTTTCGTTCAGACCCAGAACGGACTTGTAAATGGACTGTGTGTCTGACATTGGATTTTATTCTATGTTGATTGATCTCTATTAAATATACATCTGTTTGGCGACGTAGAATTTATTCTTTCGCTTAACGCCCTTCTCTGAGACGCACGAGCTCAGGGGTTGTATATCAATGGACATCAGTCGCATGCTATGAATTGCCTGTGTGGCATGCTAAGATGCAGTGATCAGGGCTTCTGTTGAAAAGCAAAGTCTTGTGGCGATGATCAAAGCACCGCATGTGTGGCGTAGCTTTGTGTATAACGTGAATTCGCGAGCCTCACACCCCGGTATGAACCTAAAACGGGAGAAGGACCTCAGGGAGGGCATGCGTTTCTTTCTAGCTAGGGTGGTGTCAGTGACCTACCAGCCCTGACATTTATATACTTTTCACCTATGTAGTTGTTGCTGTTGTGAGGCGCCTCGGTTTGATCGGACGATCCGGGTCCGATGGAGTCATTCGTTGACTCGTTTACGCCCCAAAGGGCGGGGAAACGTATTGTTCAGGCGTAATAATCCACATCGGTGGACCGGCCCTGACGATCCAAGGGGCAGTTGCGGCTGTTCCTGAGGGGCGGGCTAGAGTGTCTCGAATTCGGTAAGGACTATCTTTTGCCTTGGTTCATGGCGGAAATCCAATTTCCAGATACGTGATCGTGCGGTTTCGATTGTATAGATATTTGGCGACATAGTGGCATGGGACGCTCATGTCGTCTATGATTGATAGTTATGATTTGAAATTGTTTTCAAAACATATAAACACTAGCAATAATATCAAATGCTTTTGTTTTATTCGTATCAAGCATATTTTGGCTGTCATAAGGTAAAAACTCTATCCTCCGGTTTGCGTTGCATTGTGTGATGGGAACTGAGTCTTATAACGGCTTCATTTTTATAAAAAGCATAGCGATGTTTTAAAAGAAAGATTTGTTTTAAAGCACTGGCAATCCAATGGAGTAAACCCGTTCCACGAAAGTGGCGTGGTCCTGTGATTAGCCAATTATATATGTGTTGAGTGGATTTCTCATACCAGTCCCATGACTGACTCGTAGTTTGTTTCACTTTCAAACTCGGGTGCCCCCTTTTTCTACACGGGCAGCCTTGTACTCAGGTTTAGCTGGTTCTTTTTCTGGATAGCTGGAGCTAAAGATGGATTCTATCATTTATTTCTTTTTATGTTGTTCAGCTCCTATTGTACATATTTTGTTTATTTCCGCTGTAGACATTTATGTATAGCTGAACTGTATTTGTACTAAGTAAGATCCTGTATACTGTGTAACTCTGATGATTACTTTTATCCAGTATATTCTATTGTTCATTATCTGGTGTATTTATTTAATTCTGTTCTGCTATTATCTGTTTCTGTGTTATATTCCAAAGATAACCCTTGTTTCCGTGAGAACGGGATTTCGGGTCATCTCAACGTGGTATCAGAGCTTTGGTTAAGCTTAGTTCTGAAATATAACATTTGAACGAACTCGTCAGAAATAGAACCAGTAGTGTTCTAGGACGGGTAACTCAATACAGATAGGATCAGCAATATCCTAGTATGAGTAAAGCAGAATGAAATAACACCTGGATAGACACATTTACCTTTAAGTATTTGTCTCTATATTTTGAAATATCTTTTCTGTTGACCAGACACTTGATCTGCTATTTGCAGAGGAACTAGAAAATGAGTGCCAGAAACAGAAGAAGTAATACTGACCCGGATATAGAAGCTCTATTCATGAAATATAGAAATCTGGGTGGAAAACCCTTTACGGGTGAAGAAGCAATTATGAAAACACAAGCTTGGATTCGTTCGGCTGAGAAGATCTTCGAAGCATTAAAGCTGAGGGATGACCAGAAAAGGTTACTGGCCTCCTGGTCGCTCAAAGAAGAAGCTTTGTTCTGGTGGGATTCAGTTATTAAGGATAATCCAGAAGGTGATATCACCTGGGACAGGTTCAAAGTGATTTTCTTAGAAAGATTTACTCCTCCCGAAGCAACTGAGCGATTATGCGATGAATTTTCTTATCTGATACAAGGGGATATGACCATTCCCGAATATCATAAGAAATTCAATGAACTTTCTCACTTTGCCCCTCATCTAATTCAAAATCCGAAGAGGAAAAAATATGAGATTTATTCACGGACTTCAAAGGAAATACCGGAATAAAGTATTGGGGCATGTGAAGCTTCCTTTTTCTGAAATGATATATATGGCCTATCAGTATGAAGATCTCCATAAGAAAGGAATGTTATGCGACGAAGAAGAAGTCAGTTCTAGTGTCATAGCAGAGTCTGAAACTGATTATCCTGAGGCAAGTACAATGTCTGAGATCAGTAAGAAGCCCAGTGCTAAGAGAAAAAGGGCTAAGTCTGGGAATACGATCGCCACATGCTCAAGCTGCAATAGAAAAGGACATTTGGCGATAAGTTGCAAATCTTGGAACGAACAAAGAAAGAGTGGATCTAAACCAAAGAAGGATTTTCAAGGAAAGCAAAGGTGCAATCAATGCGATCAGTTTGGTCATGTAAAGCAAGATTGCTGGAAGAGGAAGAAGCTTGAAGTAGTTCAAGTGAATGAAGTAGCAGAAACTTCTGAGCCCTCAGCTAGTCAAGAAAGGGCAGATGTTTTAGAAGGCACGCTAACTGTCAAAAACATTCCAGTCAAAGTACTGTTTGACATAGGCGCGTCACGAATCTTCATTTCGAAAGATGCTGCTAAGAAACTGGATTTGAATTTGAAAAAGCTGAAGGAACCAATGATTGTCCAGAATCCGGTTGGGGGTTCCATTGATCTCAGTTGGGTCTGTGGAGTGTCGGTTTCCTTCTCTCGTTATCGGTTCCCTACCATCGAAGCCGTCATGAATTTTAAAGAGTTTGATCTTATTTTGGGGTTAGACTGGTTGACCAAATATGAGGCTGAAGTCAAATGCGCCGACAGAGTCGTAAAGGCGAAGATTAAATCAGGCGATTATATAAGCATTCCCTATGAAGGTCAGAATGCTAATAGAAAAGACTTCTGGGCAGCTTTGAATGTTTCTCCAGCCCAAATTGAAAATGTTCCTGAAGTCCCAGAGAATATTCCTGACCTCATCAAAGACATTCCTGTCGTCAAGAATTATGCGGATGTGTTTGAGGAAGTCGTTCGCTTACCTCCGCAGAGAGAAATAGATTTTAAAATTTCTTTAATTCCGAATGCAAGGCCGGTAGTTCACGCTATTCGAAGAATGTCCTTGAAAGAGAAAGAGGAATTGGACAATCAAACACGACAGCTAGTATGGAAAGGTCTGATCAGGCCTAGTTTCTCTGATTGGGGTGCAGCCGTGGTATTTGTCCCAAAATCTGACGGTACTCTACGTCTATGTGTGAATTTTCGTGATCTGAACAAGCAGACAATAAAGAACAAATATCCATTGCCCCGGATTGATGATTTGTTGGATCGATTAAATGGCGCACAAGTATTCTCGAGGATGGACCTAGCTACAGGTTTCCATCAACTTCGTATTGCCGAAGAGTGTGTTCCAATGACAGCGTTCAGAGGCCCCGACTTATTCTACGAGTGGTTAGTAATGCCATTCGGCTTATGTAACGCTCCCGCTTACTTCGTTGATCTAATGAACAGGGTATTCAGAGGAGTATTGAATAAATTTGTTCTGGTTTTTATTGACGATATTCTAATCTTCTCTAAATCAAAGGCCGAACATGAAAAACATTTGGAACAAGTGTTAGAAATCCTCAGGAGAAATGTATTGAAAGCAAAGTTTTCCAAATGTATATTCTGGCAAGATGAAGTAAAATTTCTAGGCCACGTCGTATCAAAAGAAGGAATTGCTGTGGATCCAAGCAAAATCACGGCCATTCAGAATTGGAAACAGCCCAGTACCCCCACTGAAGTCCGCAGTTTTCTCGGATTGGCTAGCTATTATCGGAAGTTCGTTAAAGACTTTTCGAAGATATCAGGTCAATTAACGAAGCTTACAAAGAAGCACTCTAAATTCAAATGGACTCCAGAAAGTGAGGAGGCTTTCGAAGAGCTAAAGTTGAGATTAACAACTGCTCCAGTGTTAACCATCATCGATGGCAACCAGGATTTGAAAGTCTGGACTGATGCTTCTAGAGAAGGCCTTGGCGCAGTGTTAATGCAAAGAGGCCAAGTGATTGCTTATGCTAGCCGTCAACTGAAGCCGCACGAGAAGAACTACGTAACTCATGATCTTGAGTTATTGGCTATTGTGTTCGCTTTGAAAATCTGGAGACACTATCTTCTGGGTGAGAGATTTGAACTGTTTACAGATCACCGGTCGTTAAAGTATCTGTTCACTCAGAAGGACTTAAATTTGAGGCAGCAGCGTTGGCTGGAGTTTCTTGCAGCATATGACTTTGAAATTATATATACTCCAGGGAAAGCCAATGTCGTGGCCGATGCGTTAAGCCGAAAGAATGAAATGATCGCCAGTTTCATCATTGCGACTTCGTTGATGGATAAGATATCGGCTCTCCAAGAAGACGACCAATTTATCAAAGGAATAAGTCAGCGAATTCGTGAGGGCAATGCTTCGGATTTCCAGCTAGACAGCGAAGGGATTCTGAGGTTAGAAGGGCGAATTTGCGTTCCAGATATTCCTGAACTCAGAAGGGATGTACTGGATGAATGTCACAAATCTAAGCTCAGTATCCATCCAGGTGTGAATAAAATGTATAACGATATCAAACGCACATTCTGGTGGAAGTCGTTAAAAAGAGACATCTCGATATACGTTAGCCGATGCCTACTTGCCAGCTAGTTAAAAGCGACCAACAGAAATTGGATGGATTATTACAACCACTGGAAGTTCCTGGTTGGAAGTGGGAACATATTTCTATGGATTTCATCGATGGTCTGCCCAGAACCAGAAAAGGAAATGACAGTATTTGGGTGATCGTAGATCGCTTCACGAAGACCGCCAATTTTATACCTGTCAGATCAAACAGAACCGCTCAGAGCCTGGCGCAGATATACTTCAGGGAAATAGTTAGACTGCATGGAGTGCCGCTCAGTATAGTAAGTGATAGAGATACAATATTCAATAGCAAATTCTGGGAAGCATTTCAAGTCGAGCTGGGAACGAAGTTAAACTTGAGCACCGCTTATCATCCTCAGACAGACGGTCAGACTGAAAGGGTGAATCGCATTTTAGAAGATCTATTGCAGGCTTGTGTTCTAGATTTCGGTGGATCATGGGAAGACCATCTGCATTTGGCTGAGTTCTCTTATAACAACAGCTACCAGGCGAGTCTGACAATGTCGCCATTCGAAGCATTGTACGGTAGACCGTGCCGATCTCCTGCTTGTTGGGTCGAGCCTGGAAATAGACTTGTGTTAGGGCCTGATATGATTCGAGAAGCTGCCGACAAAGTCGATTTTATTAAAAAGCGATTACTCACCGCTCGAAGCCGACAAAAGAGCTATGCCGATAGAAGAAGAAGAGATATATCCTTTGAAGTTGGCGACTATGTATATTTGAAAGTATCGCCGATGAGAGGAGTTATCAGGTTCGGTAAAACTGGAAAGTTGGCACCCAAATTCATTGGTCCGTTTCCTATTCTGGAACGGATTGGAACTCTCGCTTACAGGGTCAAACTGCCTGATAGGCTGCCTGGAGTTCATGATGTATTTCATATATCCCAACTTCGAAAGCACGTTCATGATCCAGACTTGATCGTGGAAGAAGCAGCTCAACAGGACATTGAAATTACTCCAGAACTAGCTGTGAGAAGAGAGCCGCTGAAGATCATCGGTAAAGAAACCAAAGAGCTGAGGAACAAGAAGGTTCACTTAGTCAAAGTGCAATGGAGTGGAGATTCGCGAGATTGTACTTGGGAAACTGAGGAGAGCATTCAGAAAGCTTATCCCAGATGCCGAGTAGATATCTCTGATTGACTCCGGTGCAAGGTACATTTAACCTACTTTGCATTACCATTTAATTCTCTACTCTATTGCCATTTTCTTCCCATAGATGTGCACTTTTAATTATATAGTCTGAATGATTTTTAAAAGGGGTATAGGATTTGATTAGTATATTTTTGAAGATTAAAAAACAATTGGATTGGTTGTTGTGTTGTGTGATTGTAGATTTATCAAACCAATTTCGACTTTGTTCCTTTTCGGGGACGAAAAGTTTTAAGTGAGGGAGATTGTAACGACCCAGAAAATCTGAACCAATTAAAATTTTTTAAATTGGCTAAAATAATGGATTTTAAATATTTAAAAATAAATATTTTAAATAATGGCGATGAAAACTGAGTTTGAATCGACAATTGAAAACGAATATAATTAATTATAATTATAAACAAGGCCTGAAATGGCGTGGCGGTTTCAATAATTGAATTCAAACTTTGTCGGACTATACCAGGTGCAAAACAATCCGGATTTTAGTGAAACCAAAAACATTAGAATCTAATTGATAATATCTTTCCAACGAATCTGACAAATCGAAATTTGATAGCGGG
Organism: Allium sativum; assembly: GCA_030737875.1. Lineage (NCBI taxonomy): Eukaryota > Viridiplantae > Streptophyta > Magnoliopsida > Asparagales > Amaryllidaceae > Allium > Allium sativum. The sequence goes on from CM060909.1 coordinate 636,593,024, forward strand.
AATCAAAAGATATGTCCAGTTGAAAATTCTGAATAGTCGCTATGGAATTCAGGCCCTTAAAAATGGACATTTTGCAAACGACCTCGGATTTCGATGAAACCACTTTTGTTAGATCCGCAGTGTCAAGTTATTGCTAGGTTTCAAATTTCATAATTTTTCGAATCAATATGTGAGCGTAGCAAAGGAAAACGCGTTTGACCAGTTTCTGTTGATTTTAATCGACTGGAAATTGGCCATTTTTCAAACGGTCTTAGAATTCGACGAAACTAGTTTTGTTAGGACCGTATCGTCAATACGAAGCTAGAAAATATTTTTCTGGAATTTTTCTAGTTAGTATGTGACCCCGGTAATTTGAAATGTACGTTTAAAATTCAATATAGTGATTTAAATGTAAATTCAACGGGAACTGATTGTAACGATCAAATCAGCTTGCGATACATATCCCATTGTGTCCGGAATGGGGGTAAAACGCTATGGACGACAGTCGGTGGGTCCCATTTCGACTTCGAATAAAAAGTCAACTTTTAAATAGAAATTTAATAATAATAATAATTTATATAAACCCTTTTCTCTCTCTCTCTCCTCACTTTCTCTCTGCCGTTCGAAATAAAAAAAACCCTAAATCGATCGGCGACGCCGCCTCCACCGAAGCTCCACCCACGACCGCCTCCACCGAAGCTCCACCCTCGAACCGCCAGTGACCTCGCCCTCCCCCTCGAAGCCATCGCGACGCCGATTCGAGAGCCCTCCAGTCTGACGACCTCCCACCGCCGATGAACTGAAGGCCGCCCCACCTCCAACACCTCCAGCGCCGCCACCTGACGCAAAAACCACCCCCTTCTTCGCAGATCAATGTAAGTATTTTATTTTATTTTTATTTTTATTTTAATTCTGAAAAACTGATTTTCAAAAGAATTTGAAACTGATTTTTAAAAGCATTTAAAACTGATTTTTAAAAGCGTTTAAATTCTGATTTTTAGAAAAGTTTAAAACTGATTTTGAAATGATTTAAATTTGAAAAAGAAAAAGATTTGAATTTTAAAAAAGGAAAAGATTTAAACTTTAAATAGGAAAAAGAGTTGAACTTTAAATAGAAAAGGATTTGAACTTGGATAGAAAAGATCGTATTTTTAAAAATAGAAAAAACGGAATTTTTATTAAGTAGAAGAAGTAAGATATGATTTTTATATTTTTAAAGTAATAAAAATATAATTTTTACATCATAGGAATATTAAAAATATAATCTTTATTTTTGAAAAGGCGGAATCTATATTTTTGAAATGCAATTTTTATATATTGAATAACATAGTAAAAATTCGATTTTTACATATGTAGAGAATACGGGCAACGAAAGCGACGAAAGGCGAGATTGGCGAAGATTTCTAAATGAAGAGTCGTGGTATTGGATAGCTATTGGTGAGAATTTCTCACTCTTCAATTTCTTTTTCTAAGCTATATATATGTGTGTGGAAATAAAAGTGAATTGCTATATATATATATATATATATATATATATATATATATATATATATATATATATATACGCCCCTCGTCCACAAACCATGGACGATATTTTTTAATTGAAATTGTTGTGAAAATTTATTGATAGCGAATGATTGTTTGGGATTGTTTGTGGTTGATATTGATTGATTGAGGTTGAAAAATACCCATTTGTGGTTGAGAAATATTTGGTTGAAACCACATAGGATTAGTTTGTGGAAATGAAATAAATATATACATGCCGCCTGCGTGCGAACTAGATGCATGATCCCCATTGTCAAAAACCGCGAGGTTTTAAGGTAGAGCGAGGAGCCGTACTAGGGACGGTCCCGGTTTTAACTACCCTGCCGTTATGCTGCCGAAATTTTGAATAATATTCATGTGTTTGAATTATTTTCATTTGCTTAAACTATATTTATTCATTGAATAGAAAACCTTCATGTGTTGAATTGATATTCATTCGTTGATTAGAAATTCATGTGTTGAATGGTATTCGCGTTATAAATATATAAAAATCACATTTTTATCTATATATAGAAACTATAGAAAACATTCATGTGTTGAATTGATATTCATTCGTTGATTAGAAATTCATGTGTTGAATGGTATTCATATTTTGAAATAAATTGTTTGATAATAAAAATCACATTTTTATCTATATATAGAAACTACAGAAAACATTCATATGTTGAATTGATATTCATTCGTTGATTAGAAATTCATGTGTTGAATGGTATTCATATTTTGAAATAAATTGTTTGATAATAAAAATCACATTTTTATCTATATATAGAAACTATAGAAAACATTCATGTGTTGAATTGATATTCATTCGTTGATTAGAAATTCATGTGTTGAATGGTATTCATATTTTGAAATAAATTGTTTGATAATAAAAATCACCTTTTATCGACTATATGAACTGTGTAAAATAATCTCGTTTTAAAAGAAATTGTTTTATGATAAAAATCCTATTTTTGTCACCTATATGAACTATATAGAAAAATAGTGTTTTGAAATGAATTGTTTTACAATAAAAATCACATTTTTATTGTATGCATAAATCGTTGAAATGTGAAGTGTTAAAAATAGCCACTTGTTCAAAATAAACATATATGAGTTGAAATATTCATTAATTAGCTAATGAAATGATTTGCACCTATTTATGTAACATTAGAATGAATGGTGTTTTTAAACCAAATAGAAATCAAATATGAAGTTGAATAGAAAATGATAAATGATAAGAACTGTATATATATGTACATGCATATTCATTGAACAGGTTATAGCAAAGGGGCTAGAGAAGAGGAATAAAATTTTGTGCCCGACAAATAGGTACACATTTACTGTTTTGTTTGGGTGATGATTTTATGAGCCTGTTGGCTAGCCGCTTGGCTTTTTCTTTTTCTTTTTGAGATTAGAAGGACCGGGAAAGCTATTTGCGATTTCCCGATGCTCCCGGTGCAGGGGAGGTTATGGCGAAATTTTCCAAAATTTTAAGGCGTTAGTGAAATATTTGAAGTGAAAACGATATTGAAATCATTGAATGAACTATATTTATATAAATATATAAATATAAATAAAATTAAAACGAAACGTGGCCGTGCAGTTCGTATTTTGAAACCGTGATTTCAAACAACTAGTACGGGGAAACCGACCATTGGATTTTCCCGAAACCTCAACCGTCGGGTTCGCCTTGGAATAATCTTTCCAACGGCACCGACCTTGTAAAAATCCAACGGTTGGATTGTCTGGAATGTTTAATTCAAATCTGAAGAAAAACAGCGCCAGAAGCGATTATATTTATATATATATAAATATAATTATATATTTAATCGAATAACGACGCTGCAGTTCGTATTTTGAAATTGAAAATTCAAACGGTTGTACCGGGAGATCCGACCGTCGGATTTTCCCGAAACTGGAACCATTGGATTCGTTTTGAAAATACCTTTCTAATGATGTAAATTTTGCGAAGATCCAACGGTTAGATTTTCAGATATGTGTAAATCAAATCTGAAGAAAAACAGCGCCACGGCCACGTTATGGCCCGAAACGTCGTTTTGAATAAATTGGCTATTTTAAAATAGATAAAAATAGCGATAAATAATTATAAAATATCATAAACAATATGGAATGGAAATAAGCTGAATTTGCTCGATTTATGTTGTGTTTGATGGTTGAATGTGTTTGGTGTGAAAATTACATTAAAGAACAATATTGGTATTGTCGAATAATTTAACCATTGAAATAAATTGATTTGAAATTCTAAATATACGTGAATTATTTGAAAAGGCCAAGTTAATGCTCATTTCGAATAATTGACCGACGATTGAAATCCGAAGATGAAGACGATGGTCGAAGATCGGAGATCTTCACCTCGTTTGGATGGTAACCGAGGTCCTGATTGGGAGGCATCCCGAAATATGGATAATAAGTGGTGATCGTCCAGACGTATGTGGTGATCGATGGGTTTGCGAGGTATTTAGTGCCTCCGGTTTCGTTCAGACCCAGAAGGACTTGTAAATGGACTGTGTGTCTGACATTGGATTTTATTCTGTGTTGATTGATCTCTATTAAATATACATCTGTTTGGCGGCGGAGAATTTATTCTTTCGCTTAACGCCCTTCTCTGAGACGCACGAGCTCAGGGGTTGTATATCGTTGGACATCAGTCGCATGGCATGAATTGCCTGTGTGGCATGCTAAGATGCAGTGATTAGGGCTTCTGTTGAAAAGCAAAGTCTTGTGGCGATGATCAAAGCACCGCCTGTGTGGCGTAGCTTTGTGTATAACGTGAATTCGCGAGCCTCACACCCCGGTATGAACCTAAAACGGGAGAAGGACCTCAGGGAGGGCATGCGTTTCTTTCTAGCTAGGGTGGTGTCAGTGACCTACCAGCCCTGACATTTATATACTTTTCACCTATGTGGTTGTTGCTGTTGCGAGGCGCCTCGGTTTGATCGGACGATCCGGGTCCGATGGAGTCATTCGTTGGCTCGTTTACGCCCCAAAGGGTGGGGAAACGTATTGTTCAGGCATAATAATCCACATCGGTGGACCGACCCTGACGATCCAAGGGGAATTTGCGGTTGTTCCTGAGGGGCGGGCTAGAGCGTCTCGAATTCGGTAAGGACTATCTTTTGCCTTGGTTCATGGCGGAAATCCAATTTCCAGATACGTGATCGTGTGGTTTCGATTGTATAGATATTTGGCGACATAGTGGCATGGGACGCTCATGTCGTCTATGATTGATAGTTATGATTTGAAATTGTTTTCAAAACATATAAACACTAGCAATAATATCAAATGCCTTTGTTTTATTCGTATCAAGCATATTTTGGCTGTCATAAGGTAAAAACTCTATTCTCCGGTTTGCGTTGCATTGTGTGATGGGAACTGAGTCTTATAACGACTTCATTTTTATAAAAAGCATAGCGATGTTTTAAAAGAAAGATTTGTTTTAAAGCACTGGCAATCCAATGGAGTAAACCCGTTCCACGAAAGTGGCGTGGTCCTGTGATTAGCCAATTATATATGTGTTGAGTGGATTTCTCATACCAGTCCCATGACTGACTCGTAGTTTGTTTCACTTTCAAACTCGGGTGCCCCCTTTTTCTACACGGGCAGCCTTGTACTCAGGTTTAGCTGGTTCTTTTTCTGGATAGCTGGAGCTGAAGATGGATTCTATCATTTATTTCTTTTTATGCTGTTCAGCTCCTATTGTACATATTTTGTTTATTTCCGCTGTAGACATTTATGTATAGCTGAACTGTATTTGTACTAAGTAAGATCCTGTATACTGTGTAACTCTGATGATTACTTTTATCCAGTATATTCTATTGTTCATTATCTGGTGTATTTATTTAATTCTGTTCTGCTATTATCTGTTTCTATGTTATATTCCAAAGATAACCCTTGTTTCCGTGAGAACGGGATTTTGGGTCGTCTCAGTGGTTTCGTCGAAATCCGAGGTCATTTGCAAAATGTCCATTTTTTTAAGGGTCTGAATTCCATAGCGACTATTCAGAATTTTCAACTGGACATATCTTTTGATTCCCGCTATGAAATTTTGATTTTTCGGATTCGTCGGAAAGATATTATCAATTAGATCCTAATGTTTTTGGTTTCACTAAAATCCGGATTGTTTTGCACCCGGTACGTTCAATTGAAGTTTGAAATCGAATTATCGAACTACCGGGCCATTTACAATTCTATTTATAATTATATATAAATATTTATATTCTAACGGCGACGCGTATAATATATACGTTCTAATTACATTCAAAATAAATTTATCGTCGATTTTATTTAAAATAATCTATTTTAAATGTTCAAAATTCGCTAAAATTGCCAAAATAAAAATTTTAAACTGGCCCAGATTTTCCGGGTTATTACAATCTCCCCCACTTAAAACTTTTCGTCCCCAAAAAGGAACAAAGTCGAAAGTGGTTTGATTAATCAACTCTACGTCCGATCTGGCTTTCATTCTCCAACTTTTCAGTTTCTGAGAATTTTCAAATTCTTCAAAAATTTGGCTAACACCCTAAATTTTCAAAAAATTTCACCATAACCTCCCCTGCACCGGGAGCCACGGGAAAATCCCGAAATTGCCATATAGGCCTTCTGATCTCGAAAAGAAAAAGAAAAAGCCAAGCGGCTAGCCAATAGGCTCATAAAATCATCATCACCCAAACAAAACAGTAAATTATAGTAAACATGTACCTATTTGTCGGGCAAACAAATTTTATTCTTCGGCTCTAGCCTCCTTGCTATGACCTGTTCAATGTAAGTATATGTATATGCAAGCAAATGCGACCAATTTTCAATACAATTCAATATTTGATGCCATTAGGCTTAATGGTTCAAAATTATTAAACAAATAAACAAACAACACAAACATCAATCAATTAGTGGATTAACGTTTCAAATTCATAAATTTGATATATATACAAAAATCATGTTTTTGATGCCAATTCACAACAAAGTGTTCTAACTATATTAGTTTTGGTTCTCACACCAGCCTAATGGAAATATATAGAAATCAAACCTTCGAAACACGAACACAAATTCTGATGATGATATATCAATCATCAGAATCATCTCCGAGTGTCTAGAATATGATTCTATATCTATCCAGTATATTAAAACTTCGAATATACGTTCATGATGCATATATGCAAAATCTTTATATAATGGATTATCCATATTCAAAATAAATAAATAATCAAATACATTTAAAACGATTAATTTTTTTAAAACAAAAATGTTTTCATTTGAAAAATATACTCTTCTCACTCGTTCTAGGATACTACTGATCCTATCTCTAACGAGCTATTCTAGTTGGATATTACTAATCCAATATCTGATGAATTCTTTCGTATGGTTCTAATGTGTCTTGTTCTCGAGATCTGTAAACCAAAGCTCTGATACCAAATGTAGCGACCCGAACTTCCCCAGTCTCTGAAGAGATGAGAAAGAACGAATTACTGTGAGGACAAGACAAAACAGAACGTAGACAGAAGAACATTTCATTGTTATTACAACAATTCTATCAGAATACAAGAATATACAGAGTATAAATGAATAAATTACATTCGATAAATATCAGAGATTACAATAAATTACATAGCAGCGAAATATAATACAAAGCACAACTGAAGGTGATATACGGATACAGAGCTTTCCGGATATCATTCCAGCTGTAAACCAGGATCCTATGAATATAAATCTGCAAAACCAAAACTACTAGCGGCCCGTGCGGAAAATAGGGGCACCCAGAGTTTAGGTTAAAACAATAAACTCCAGGCCAGTCATGTGACTGGTGTGAGAACTAAAACAGTTATTTAAAGCTTTACTTTAAAAGAGAGTAATTCAAGGGACCATGCCGTATAACACGGAACGGGTTTCCTCCCAAGAATACCAGTGCATAGAATAAACAGCGCAATGCTTTTTCGAAAAATGAAGCTATTATAAGACCCAGGTCCCATCACACAATGCAACGCAAGCCGGAGGATAGGGTTTTCCCTTATAATAGCCAAACATGCTTGGTACGTTTAAAACAAATCATTTGATACTATAATAAGTGTATAGTGTCAAAACAATTTCAATCATAAATATCAATCATAGGCGGCATAGCTACCATCTACTATGTCGCCATATTAGTTCTACAATTAAAGCCGAATTACACGTATTGGAAATTGGATTTCCGTCATGAGTCGAGGCAAGGGGCAAGATCCTCTCCGCTTCGAGACACTCTAGCAAATGCCTCGGGACTACACACTCTGGGCAACCCCGGATGCGGCTGGGCCGGTCCTCACTTACGTTAGAGGATTGGTTATGCCTGAACACATGTTTCCCGGTCCTTACAGACCTATAATCGAGGCGCCTCATTCCAACAACCACAAAGGTGAAAAGTATATAAATGTCAGGGCTGGTAAGTCACTGACACCACCAAAGCTAGAAAGAAACGTCGTGCTCTCCCAGCAGTCCGTATCCCGTTTTTAACTCATACCAAGGTGTGAGGCTCGCGAATTCACGCTATACACAAAGCTACGCCATAGAGGCCGTGCTTTGATCATCAACCATAAGACTTTGCTTTTCAACAGAAGCCTTGATCTATGCAACTCAGCATGCCACACTGGCAGCTCATGCCATGCGATTGATGTCTATTGATATATAACCTCTAAGCTCGTACGTCTCAGAGAAGGGCGTTAAGTAAGAGAATAAATTCTCCGCCACCAAAGAGATATATATTTAACAGAAATCAATCAACACAGAATAAAATCCAATGTCAGACACACAATCCATTTACAAGTTCGTTCTGGGTCTGAACGAAACCGGAGGCACTTTCCTCACATATCCATCCATCTCCAAGTACGTCTGGACGACCACCAACTGATTCCCTCATCTTGGGTGTACAGCCCAATCAAGATCATCAGTAATCACCCAAACGATGTGAAAACTTCCGGTCTTCGACCACCGTCTTCATCTTCGACTTATCGTCGAATCAGTTATTCAGAATGGGTATAAACCCGGCCTTTCCGAACAACCCGCGTATATTAAAAACAAATGTCACACAAACTCAACATACGCCTCATTCCAATTCTGAATATTCTGTTATTTAAATATTCACATCTTTTGGGAAAGGTTCCCATTAATTTTATCCAATCTTTAATCTTCCTTTGGATGTCATATCAAACCAAATTATGGTTTTCCCAACTAGTCGAGATTAGCGAACCACACCGAAGTAATTATTTATTTTATTTACCAATCCCAACCTATTCATCCCATGAAGCAAAACTGGTAATACTCCATATCTAACACCACGGTGTTATTGGTAAAATTAATTACCATTTCACGTTCAAATCTAATTAAAGATTTAACTATCGTTTTGGAACAAAACCGGTAATACTCCATTCTCGCTCATTTCTAAATTTGATAATTTAGATTATAGATTCACCTTTCAATCTAATTACATATTCATTGAAACTCCTTTTACTGGGTTAAAGAACTAGGTGTTATTTAAAACACAGTTCACGACAAACCCAAATCACATTCTATTTATTATCGGGTTAAAGAACTAGTGTTATTTAAAACACCGTTCACGATAAACCCACAAATCAATTCTAGTTCAATTCAAATCAAATCTATTAGGAATTTCGATTATTTAAAACCCCTTTTTTAAATCTAATTTATTTATTTAAAAAAAAATTGGGTTTTAAATTTAGTTCAATCTAGTTCATTTCGATAGAAATCTATTTTTATCTTTTCAAATATGGAGTTTTACATCCCAATTTCTCCCAAATCATTTCTTATGATTTTACACAAATTATTGATATTTTTAATAATTTTACCAAGGCCCGTACAGTCGATTTCCATCAACGGCGATCGAACTGCACTTACAACGACCTTTTTCAAATTTGATTTGGACTTATCTCCAAATCCAACCATTAGATTTCAAATTTCTAATATTCGTTAGAAAGCTCTTTTCGATACGAACCTAACGGTTCTGGTTTTAGGAGAATCCGACGGTCGGATCTCCCGTAATGTCCGTTTGAAATAAATGGTCGAAATTTACGAACTGCCGCGGCGCGGCGCGTTCTATTCAGGCCATTATATTATATATATATAATATATATAATATATATTTCATCGATTTCTATTTAAAACGAATTTTATAAATAGTTTTTAAATTCGTTTCAAAATCAATTTCAACTTCCATTTCAATTCAAATCAAAATTGAATTTTTCCTTATAAATTCGTTTTAAAATTCATTTCTATTCAATTCAAATTTCAATTCAATTTGAATTCAATTCAATTCATTTTCAATTCAATTCGAATTCGTTTTCAATTCAATTCGAATTTGTTTTCAATTCAATTCAAATTCGTTTTCTATTCGATTCAATTCAAATTCGTTTTCTATTCGATTCAATTACAATTGGTTTTCTATTCGATTCAATTCAAATTCGTTTTCCATTCGATTCAATTCAAATTCGTTTTCTATTCAATTCAATTCAAATTCGTTTTCTATTTGATTCAATTCTAATTCGTTTTCTATTCGATTCAATTCAAATTCGTTTTCTATTAGATTCAATTCAAATTCATTTTCTATTCGATTCAATTCAAATTCGTTTTCTATTCAATTCAATTCAAATTCGTTTTCTATTCGATTCAATTCAAATTCGTTTTCTATTCGATTCAATTCAAATTCGTTTTCTATTCGATTCAATTCAAATCCGTTTTCCATTCGATTCAATTCAAATTCGTTTTCCATTCGATTCAATTCAAATTCGTTTTCTATTCGATTCAATTCAAATTCGTTTTCTATTCGATTCAATTCAAATTCGTTTTCTATTCGATTCAATTCAAATTCGTTTTCTATTCGATTCAATTCAAGTTCGTTTTCTATTTGAATCAAATTCGTTATATATTCAAATGAAATCAAATTCGTTTCATTTTCTATTCGATTCAAATTTCAATTCAATTTATTCGATTTCGAAATCACTTTTCAATATTCATTTTAAAATGAATAAAATCGATATAAATATCGTTCACGTCAAAATCGCGTCAATCTAATCAACACGGCTTCATATATTTCTATTTTCAAATATTCTATTTAAAATATTTCTATTATCAAAATATTTGTTATTATCAAAATATCTCGTTCAACACATGACTAATCTCAACGGATGAGTACTGTCAACACATGAACCTTTATTTTATATTGATAAAGATGTAAATTTTATTATTAAAATATTTCGTTCAACACATGACTAATCTCAACGGATGAGTACAGTCAACACATGAACCTTTATTTTATATTGATAAAGATGTAAATTTTATTATTAAAATATTTCGTTCAACACATGACTAATCTCAACGGATGCGTACTGTCAACACATGAACTTTTATTTTATATTGATAAAGATGTAAATTTTATTATTAAAATATTTCGTTCAACACATGACTAATCTCAACGGATGAGTACTGTCAACACATGAACTTTTATTTTATAATATTCTTTATTTTCTAAATTGGAATGAGGCCCAATCAATCACCATATAATGTTAATTATATGGATTTTCATACATCACACGTATATAATAGCATTGAAAAATAATCAACCATCAACCAAAGTGCACTACACTGTATAAGCATCAAATATAGATATCTAACGCTTATAACAGCCTGTCAATCAATCGATCGACATATTTAATAAATCAGGATGAGTGAACTTCATATTTCATCCCAACACCCGTGTGGGGTTTCAAACAATCAAACACAAATTTTAGTTGTGCAGTTGGGCGATGTGTAAAATTTATCGACCCAATCAATGTCCTTCAAATAGGTGTACATAAACAAACCGTTTGGTTTGTAAATGAATATTTATTTATTCACATTCACTATATTCATATTCAAGTTTAAAAATTATATTTTTAACGATAAAACATTTTATTTTAACATATGAATTTCTATTCAGTTCATTCTTTAAATAAAATGATATTCTTATTTTTCTAACTTATTTTAGAAAATTTCGGCGGCATAACGGCACGATACTAGAAACGGGACAAGGCCTAGCCTTATCCCCGGTCTAGTGAAGGCCCATGCCATTCACACATCAATCAATCCAATTTCATTTTATCAAACAAACAAATTTCAATCAAATACTCTAACTAATTTTTGCAATCAAACAAACAAGTCCATGGTCTGTGGACGATTGTGTCGGGTGCTACTAAACACCGTCTGCATCCTAGTATATTTATATATATAACTAGAAAAAGAAATTGAAAGGTGAGAAATTCTCACCGATAGCTATCCAACTTCACGACACTTCATTTATAGAAATCCTCGCCATTCCCTCCTTTTGTCGCTTTCGTTGCCCGTATTCACTACATATGTAAAATTGAGTTTTTTTACTTCGCTATTCAATATATAAAAATCGAATTTTTATTTCGCTATATGGATAAAAATTCCATTTCAAAAATATAGATTCCGCCTTTATAAAAATAAAGATTTCGCCTTTTCAAAAATATAGATTTCGCCTTTTCAAAAATATAGATTTCGCCTTTTCAAAAATATAGATTTCGCCTTTTCAAAAATATAGATTTCGCCATTTCAAAAATATAGATTTCGCCTTTATAAAAATAAAGATTTCTCCTTTTCTTTTCATTATTATAAAAATCACCACTTTATTTCAACGTATATAAAATAAAAATCAGATTTTTATTTTGCTACATATACAAAGATGATATTTTTAATTCTCTACATAAACAAAAATCATATTTCTACTACTTCTACTTAATAAAGATTATATTTTTAATACTTTAAAAATATAAAAATCATATTTTTAATACTTTAAAAATATAAAAATCATATTTTTTTATTTGCTACTTCACATGAATAAAAATCAAACCTTTGTTTAAATTATCAGCTTTTATTTCTAACAAAAATAAACAAGGTCAGAAAAGAAAAGCAAAAGGGAAAAACTTAATTTGATTGGTTTCCTTAGGTGGGGGTTTCTTGTGTGCTAACAGGAGGTGGAGGGGATGCGGTTGAAGGAGAAGAGGGGATCGAGGTGGGGTGCCAGGCGAGGGGAGGTCGGAGCCTGGGCTCGAGGTGGTGATCGCCCGGGAACTCGGGGTAGGGTTGGGTTGCATCGGGGGGGGTACGGTTGTGGAAGGGGGTGCGGTTTTCAAGAGGGGGAGGAGGAGCGAGACGCGAGGGCGGGGGGGGGGGGGGGGGGAGGGGGGTCTGCAGGAGATCGACGGCGGCGGGCGAACGATGGGGGGGGGGGGCTGTCGATCGCGCCCCCCTTCCATAAATTTTTTTTCTTCTTTCTGAAATGATTTTGAAAAGGGGGGGCAGAACGTATAGGAAGAGGGAGGGTATTAATTTTTAATTTATTTAATTATTTTATTTTGCAAAAAGTTGACTTTTACATACGACCTCTAAACGAGGCCCACCGCCTGTCGTCCACAGCTAATTACCCCCATTCCGAACACAATGGGATATGTATCGTAAGCTGATTTGATCGTTTCGATCAGTTTCCGTTAAAATCAACATATAACTCTATATATTGAATTTGAACGCGCATTTCAATTTACTGGGGGCACATACGAACTCTATAAATCCCATAAAATATTTTCTAGCTTCGTATTGACGATACGGTCCTAACAAAACTAGTTTCATCGAATTCTGAGACCGTCGGAAAAATGGCCAATTTCCAGTCGATTAAAATCAACTGAAACTGGTTAAACGCGTTTTCATTTGCCATGCTCACATATTGATTCGAAAAATTATGAAATTTGTAATCTAGCAATAATTTGACATCACGGATCCAACATAAGTGGTTTCGTCGAAATCCGAGGTCATTTGCAAAATGTCCATTTTTTTTAAGGGCCTGAATTCCATAGCGACTATTCAGAATTTTCAACTGGACATATCTTTTGATTCCCGCTATGAAATTTTGATTTTTCGGATTCGTCGGAAAGATATTATCAATTAGATCCTAATGTTTTTGGTTTCACTAAAATCCGGATTGTTTTGCACCTGGTACGTTCAATTGAAGTTTGAAATCGAATTATCGAACTACCGCGCCATTTTCAATTCTATTTATAATTATATATAAATATTTATATTCTAACGACGACGCGTATAATATATACGTTCTAATTACATTCAAAATAAATTTATCGTCGATTTTATTTAAAATAATCTATTTTAAATGTTCAAAATTCGCTAAAATTGCCAAAATAAAATTTTTAAACTGGCCCAGATTTTCCGGGTTATTACAACTAGTGTACACCTAATTCTACATTCTGTTTCCGTAGGGATTAATCTGTTTATGTTTCTGTTCGGGTGGTAAAGGCCCATTATCCGCATTCTGCTTCTGTCTATTTCTGATCTGGTAGTAAAGGCCCACTATTAGCATTCTGTTTCTGTTAAATTATTCTGTACCCGTTTCTGTTTCAGTTTAGACATTAAGGTGACACCTAATTCTGTTAAACTAGTATTAGTGCAGAGAAGTGTAAAGAAATAGCTTAAATCATTCTGTTCTTCTGTTATATCTGCTACATCTGTTACAGTTATCTCTTATCCAGTTTTGCTTTCATGTCATTATTATTATTATATGTTCATATGCTGAAAATCACCGGACTTGCCAGACTTTATGTCTGACCCTTGTTGTTTCGCCTCCTTTTTTTCCGTTTCCCCCCAGGTTTTGTAGAAGGGAATACTCTAGCTTGATCAAGGTTTCTTCCGCTTGTGGTGCTTAAAGTATGGCTTGTCTTCTTCTGTAGGGATTATGATTTTAAACTATGCATTCTGAAGGCTTTTGTACAAGCCTGATATTTTGTACTTGAATTCTGATATTGTGATTTGAAAGTATGTAACCAAGCTTCTGTTTGAAATAAAGTTATAATTTTTCCAAGTACTGTTTATCTGTCTTGTAGTATTCTGTTTCTGTTTACTAAAATGCTCCACCAAAGTTAAGGCATTCCCTTTGTGAGTGACCTTAACGGAGGTGGGGTGTTACAGTTGGTCTCGGGATGGGGTATTACAATTGGCTTAATTTCAGATAAAAGCATTAATTCTTTTATAATTGATTGAATCCATAATATTTCTGCAATGACAATTGCAAGACTTCTGTATTTTGCTTCAATGTTTGATCTTGATATAATTGATAGTTTCTTTAAATACCGTATATAGGATTATTCCCGATGTAAATACAATAACTACTAATTGGTTTCCTTTCATCGGGTTTCAAGGACCAGTCTGTATCAGCATATCTTTTTACATTTAGATGATTGCATGCTCTTAATGATAGTCCATAATCAATTATTCCTTTCAGATATTTTTAAAATCCTCTTTACTTCTGTTCAACAATCATCCAACAGATTCCATAAAAATAGAGACACTTTGTTAACACTGAATGAAATATTTGATCTAGTTATAGTAGCTTATTGTAATGCGTTTACAATACTTCTATATTGTCTAATGTTAATTATCGTTTATCCCATATTTTTAGACAAATGCTGGTTATTTATCATTCCTCGGCCTTTTAGCTTGGCTATCAGAAGCACTCCAGGCAGACATGAACCATTCATTGCATGGCTAAAACGACTCAGATGTGTCATTTAGTTTCCCAGAAGTCAAGTGCAAGTACTGCCATCCTAGCTCATTAGAAGAACTCTCATATGGCTAAGTGTTTAGGGGTCGGTATAAACCTATACCCGGGATCGATATGAATCCCCACACTCTAAATAGCTCAACAAATAAGTCTAAGACATTGGAGATTGGCGCGAGTCACCAACCATCTGGGATTGGTATAACTCTACAACCATCCGGAATTGGTACAACTCCCCACATCTCAGAATTCCTCCAAGTCTGCTTGGATCGGAATGAATCACCATGCTTTCCAGGGATTGGTGTGAATCACCAAATGACTAAGGATTTACTCCAACTCTTTCGGAATCGGTAGGAATCACCGAAATCTAGAAGTTCAACTTGACTTCAAATCATTGTACTTCCCAATCCAATAAGCAATTTCAAACCAAATTTCACCAGAAGACGAAACAAAGCTAGAAGAAAAGCTCGTCACGCCCAAATAATGAAAATGAACTAAGTGATTCGAGCTTGTTATCAACCCTATGTTCGGTACCAATTCTGGTGCATAGAGACTTGGGCCATAATCCATTTTAGTCTCCTTCCCGAGCACCAGCCTACCTTTCATCCAAGATCTCACCTATATACCCCTCTAGGATACGAGAAATGGTTGTCTTCTTGGCTTGACATCTTGGACTTTAGGATCTTTTGGCACTTGAGAGATTTTTTGGGGTTTATTTTATCTATCTTTGCGCTTGTTCTACCGTTGCTCTTGTTTCGCGAAAATATGTACCCTGCTTTGTAAACTTGATAAATACGCGAATAAAGTTCTTAAACTTAAAAGTGAATGTAGGTTTGGAAAGCCGAACCACTATAAAAACTTTGTTGCGTTTTTTCTTGCATTTCCTCTGTATTCTCTCTGCATATTGCTTAGTTTTACTATTATATAACTGTTTGGATGTCGTGCAAACTTTTGGACACAACATTTTGGCATGCCAGAAAGGAAGGAACAAGAAAAACTAACTTTTTCCGATCGATCTTCCATCAAATTTGGACAACTAATCAAATATGTGAAGACCTACCTTCCTAGCTTGATATTAATGGTGAAGAAAGAGAAATCCACCATTGCTGGACCTAGCACCAATCCATCAACCACCTTTCAAAGCTATGACCATTGCCAATGGAACTACATATCTTGGTCCCAAGGCTCTGGTCATCCAAGTCTAGTTTATTGAGCTCACAAGAAACAAGGAGGAAAGTCAAAGGCAGCTTAACGAGCAAATTAAGCAGAACGCTGAATTAATGCAACAACTGCAATAGAACGCTCAAGGAGACATCACTCGCCATCAAGAAAATTGGAGCACTCAACCTTCTCCAAATTACCTCTTAGAGAGCTTACATCTCATTATTTCCATAGAAACTGAAGCCAATGGAGAAGAGTCAATCATGACGGTGTTGAAATAACCATCAGTAAGGGAATGCGACAACATCATCGTTCCTTGATTAAGCCTTCTCTCGACCAAAGGACTAGCGCTCAGCCCCTACAAGGCTGGCCCAAGCTGTCATTCTACCAAACTTGGCACTTACGCTTTAAGCAACAAACCAGCCTCAATTTACTTCTCAATAGTCTTCACACAATCAAATAATGGATGCTAATGAATCTCATGGCAACGAAGATGTCCATCCAAGGAGGCATCCTAAGCTGCACATCCCGGAGTTAGACCATGACCACTATTATCTAATGATGATCAAAAGTCTGGTATTCACCAACATGGTCCATAGGATCATAAGAGAGAACTAGGGTCACTTCAACAATGATTGGGAAAACAGTGCGAGACATAATGTTTGACACTTTCCTATGGAATAGAAATGCGCAAATTAATTATAAATTAGTGCAAGCACACCTGTGTGTAGTATTCAGGTCGAACACAGGGAGGAAAATTAAGATTTATTATTTATATATTTCACGGGCAAGTTAGATAGAATTTGGAAGATTTGATTGAAATAGAAATAAAAATAAAATTTTCAATTTGATTCAGAATAAATCTAATTGAATCGATAGTTAAATTACATTATCAATGAAAATAAATTAAATCTTCAATTGAATTTACTACAGATTCGAATCTAATCGGATCTATAATAAATCCAATGATTAACTAAGAAAAATAAAACAGAATACTGAAAATAATATTGAAAAACAGAAATAAACAAATAGGAAAGTAAACTTAGGATTACCATTGAATCTAATTAAATGGTCAACCACTAATGAGAAAATAAAATGCAATAGTAAATTATGCTCTACCAAATCTGATTGAATAGATGACAAAAATTTACTAGACCCAAGAGAAGTATAGAAAAGAAAAACTCTCAAATCTTGGACAAAAGTTTACAATGATAATACATGGGTATTTATAGGGGATGTAGTCTTCTATCTATGTGAATAATGGAACTAAAAAAATCTATGGAAATATTTTCTTTATAAAAACAAAAGATATGATTGGATTCTAATATGTTGAGGATCCTATAAATCTTCTCTGCATAGCAAGTGAATATAAATGATTTCCTTTGATTTCCTTGAGAAGAATATTCCCAACTATTCAAATCTTTATTAGTGCATATATTATATACATACATATGAGTGTGTGTCTGTAAAATATACCACTAGTCCATATGTTCTTCAGAGCACAGGAGGTGATGTGAATATATCCATGTTCCTTTCTTCAGCAAAAAATAGGGCTTGACAATGATCGAACTTAGGTCACTCTATCCAAATTTCCAGGCCTTTACCAATGAGCTACAACATCTTTTGCAATTGAGATAGTGTTGGTATAGGAAAGTACCTTTTCCTTAGTAGTTGGTCTTTAATTGAATAAAGGAGACATTTATTGAACAACCAGTGAAAATGCACAAAAAATACCTGAAGTAATATTTATTTATTTATAAAAGATAAAATATAATAGCATAAAATAACACATTTAATTTCTATGTTAATCAAATACACCCACACATATCTTTTATTTGTCCTCGAGTAAAACAAAAATGAAAACTAAACTAGGTAGGTCACACTTTCGTTGGAATCACAATTGCATTGAGCGTATGCAATAAGCTGTTAAACCTCTAGTTGTCCCTAATAGGACGAGTGGTATCTCATGAGGGTTTTCCGCGAATACTACCCACGAAATCTGAATGTCGTATGCTATGGTTCTAATGCAACTACATGAATGCAACAGACATACGTAAATGAAAATAGAAATGGAAACATGAGTTATTTCAGAAAAGTTGCAACATAGAAGTATACAATTAAAAGTCAATCTATAGAAATTTTGGTTCCTCAACTCGTTACAAATTTTCAATATAATTCAAGTTTTTCAAAGTTAAATTTTAGTTTGGTTCGGTTGATAACATAGTGCATCCATGATATAAATTCGTTGTTTGCTTTGTCACTATTTGCAAAGTGGTATTTTTATTTTTCTTGTGTATGGCTAGCCAAATCAATAAGGTCAAGGAGTGTTTGAGCGTCATTGCTTATTCTCTGTCTCTATAAAAATGAAAATTTATAATTAATTACACACATTTAAATTAAAAGACCAGGATATACCATCATGCACTGCCTTGCGGACTGACGTGAGATTTCGGGACAGAGCTTAGCGGATTGAGATGACCGACACTGACTTTGTCAACAAGATGTCGGTAATCCTTAGGTGTCTAACTCATAAAATGAGACTAAGGTATACCACCCATGCACTGCCTCGCGGAGTGATGTGGGAGTTAAGAAAGAGCTTGGAAGGTTTGCATACCAATGCTAGATTTACAAGCTATGTTGGATACCCTTGGATTACTGTTATTATTGAATATCGGAAGAAGAGAGAGTTGTGCATTTTAGCATAACACAACTTAGTTTTAAAGACTCAAAACTCCACTACATGTACCTTAAGTCCTCCACTCATTAAACAAAGACTACAATTTAGAATAAACCTCATGACCATCACCTAAGAATCTTTCTATGTACGGGTTACACTAATTTCGCTCGTTATTCAACTTTTCATTATACTTCTTATTCAACCTTAGTTGTGAGAAGGAAA
Source organism: Allium sativum (assembly GCA_030737875.1). Taxonomy (NCBI): domain Eukaryota; kingdom Viridiplantae; phylum Streptophyta; class Magnoliopsida; order Asparagales; family Amaryllidaceae; genus Allium; species Allium sativum. The sequence goes on from CM060909.1 coordinate 636,612,211, forward strand.
AAATTACTATCAATTGACCAAAAAAGTTGTTAATTGACTTCATTGCACCAATCTAAAATGGGTCATATTTCCTTAAAAAAAACTATGGTATGCTATTACGACCTAAAATGTGTAATGGTCCTATCTAAATGCATGAAAATGAAAAAAAAAGTTAAAGAAAAGTAAAAAGAATGCAATGCAGACTCACCCCGCCCACTTGGACGAAATAGTGTCCACACTGTAAACATGTTTCCTAAATTTGAAAGATAGTATACAAAGATAAATAAGATGCAAAACGAAATGCAGTTTAACAATTATATGTGAATGCTAATCATATGCAAAATGAGATCAAGGAAGATTGTAACAACCCGGAAAATCTGAACCAATTTGAAAACTTTATTTTGGCTATTTCAGCAAACTTTGAATAGTTAAAATAATTTATTTTAAATAATAATGATTAAAAATTTATTTTTGTCGAAGTTAGAGTGAATATATTTATTTTGATTTCAAAAGGAATCAGAAATAGTACGGTAGTTTGAAAAGTCAAATCTGTACTTTGACTGAATGTACCGGATTCAAAATCTAACGGATTTTAGTGAAACCAAAAATATCTAAATCTATTTGAAAATATCTTTCCACCGAATCCAAAAAATCGAAATTTCATAGCGGGAATCAAAAGCTATGGTCAGTTGAATATTCAGAATGGTCACTATTGTATAATATAGCCCGTATAAAAGGCCATTTTTCAAACGACCTCCATTTTCGACGAAACCACTTTTGTTGGAACCGGAATGTCATATTATTGCTAGGTTACAATTTTCAGAATTCTTCGAATTAATATGTGAGCGTGGCAAACGAAAATGTGTTTTGTCAATTTCAGTCAAATTTAATTGACTTGAAAACGACCACTTTTCAGACAGTCTCAGAATTCGACGAAATTAATTTGGTTAGGACCGTATCATCAAAACAAAGCCAGAAATAATTTTTTTGGAATTTTTAGAGTCTGTATGTTGCCCCAGTGAATTTAAATGTAAGATCGAATTAATTATATAAATGTTTAAATATTAAATTAAGGAAAATAGTCTATGGACAGTCGTTTGGGCTGACGAGACCTAGCCTATTGGATCCGGAACAGGGGCTATTGGGTAGGATCAACTTTGGTTAGACTAAAATCGGAGTTGTTAAGAACATATGGATTTATTTGCAAAATTTACATTAAAATATTATAAATAATAGGAAAGTCTTCAAAACCATAATTCCCCAAAAGTAACAGCCGCCGTGTTCTGAAACAATGGCCAGCGTGCTCCGAAACTATGTCCCCAATCACTCTAAATCCATTCATCGAAAACCACTCCTCCTTTTGACATTATCGAAGAGATATTCCTCCTCTTTAATTTCATACGGCTGGATCTCCTCCTTGAGCCGTAAAACTCCAGAACCGTGCACCCAAACCCATTGACTTGCGACTGCTACCACGTCAGCATTGCACCACTGATTGGGCTCCCTTCAGTGGCGAACGTGCGCCACCTGTCCCTCCTCGACGTGGTGGTCCCGGTTTGTCCTGAAACCCGGTGTACTGATCGACAACTTCAACCCCAGAATCGAACTGAGTATTTGAAACCGCGGCCTTGATCTGTAGAAGAAGAAGATAGGGTATTTTCCATTTTAATTATTTAAATTAATTTAATTTAAAGTGTTATCGATATAAATTAAACCGTATCTTATTCAAAAGAACTCATAATAACACGATTTTCGAAGCGTTGCGATCGTAGAGACGAGGTCTACAATTTTAGACTGAAAAGAAGCAATTCTGAGCTGGTTGAATTTTGGGCCAAATTTTCAGATCTGAACTTTTCAGATTCAAAAGAACAGTGAGATTTCTGCTGATTTCAAATAATTAATCAATTTAATTATCTTTCTCTCTATGTAATGATTGTATGTATATGATTTAGATCTGCTATGTTCTGAAATTTTGGATGATTGATCTATTGATTAGTGATGAATAAATATAGATCTGTTAATTAAATTATAGATCTGTATGTATTAGTTAAATTAAAATAAATCATGTTTGTCAATATTTTGTTGAATAATATATATTAAACAAAAATGGTTTGTCATGATTATTATATTAAAATAAAATTTTCAATTCAATGAAAAATATCATTTTTGTTTATACTATTGAATTGAAATGGAATTGTCAATTCAATGAAAAATATCATTTTTGTTTATATTTTTGTATTGAAATAGAATTGTCAATTCAATGAAAAATGTCATTTTTGTTTATATTATTGAATTGAAATAGAATTGTCAATTCAATGAAAAATATCATTTTTATTTATATAATAGAATTGAAATAGAATTGTCAGTTCAATGAAAAATATCATTTTTGTTTATATTATTGAATTGAAATAGAATTGTCAATTCAATGAAAAATATCATTGTTGTTTATATTATTGAATTGAAATATAATTGTCAATTCAATGAAAAATATCATTTTTGTTTATAATGTTGAATTGAAATAAAATTGTCAATTCAATAAAACATAGATTAAAAGATTTCCCTTTTTGTTTGTATTTTATTTGCAAATAAAAACATAAATTGAAAGATTTCATTTTTATTTGCGTTTTTGATGCAAATAAAAACATGTTTTAAAAAAGTTACATTTTTATTTGTAGAAATAAATAAAAACATGAAATGAAAGATTGCATTTTTGTTTGCATTTTAGATGCAAATAAAAACATTGAAATGAAAGTTACATTTTTATTTGTATTTTAGATACAAATAAACACATGAAATGAAAGATTACATTTTTATTTGCATTTTAGATGTGAATAAAACATATTTTAAAAGTTACAGTCTTGTTTGCATTTTAGATGCAAGTAAAAACCTTGATTTAAAAAAAAAGTTACATTTTAGTTGCAATTTATACATAAATAAAACATAGAATGAAAGATTACATTTATTTGCATTTTAGATGCAAATAAAACATGAACTAAAAAGAAGCATATTTATTTACATTTTAGATGCAAATAAGAACACTGATTTAAAAGTAGCATTTTTGTTTGCATTTTAGACACAAACAAAAACATGAATTTAAAATTTACATTTTTATTTACATTTTAGATGTGAATAAAAACATAGTTTAGAAAAGTTACATTTTTATTTGCATTTCAAATGCAAATAATTAAAGATTTCAAAAGTTAAAAAGGAAAGCAAAGAAAATAGTAACTGCCGAAATATTTGATTGAAACAGCCGCGTATCTTATCAGAGATATGATAACAATTGAATAAGATTTTAATCAGTTTTTTCTCTCTTTTAATTTCTATTTTAGTCAAGCCAAAATTCTTGGATTCAAACGGCTACCAAGGTTCAGGTTCTAAGAACGTGACTTCGAGATTTGGTCAAATGTATAATGCAAAGATTTTGAAAACGATGTTTATGAAAGTGCCCCCTATTATTTGACCTATATTTAACGTTTTATGTTTATAGTTCGTCAGGCACATACAACATCTAATGAAATCCGAAAACTATGCAATAACTAAATATTCCAGAACTTTAACTCAATATTCAAGTTCCAATTATTTCGGAATTAAATATATTATTCCATTATTTGCATTAATTAAAAATTCAAAATTATTAAATATAATCATTTAAATCTCCAAATTAACCTTTTAAATAATTAAACAAATTAATTATCTAGTCACAAAAAATCTGGGTCGTTACATAAAGAATTCAAAAACAAAATACCAACTAACAACTTTAAAATATAAAAGACAATGGCTAAAACTCAAACCATAGTTTCCATTTTTTATAGTGGATGCTAATAAAAATCCTAGGCAACCCTTCAAAAATGTTGTATCTAGAAATATCATAGGGCGATAATGACAAAAACGAACTAAGTTAGCATTAAGTCCAATGCAAACTCTTTCAAATTGTTGACTCGAATGATCCACATCAAAAGCAACATAACTTCCTGGGTTTGTTTTTTTCAAGGCCTTAAATACCAATTTAAATCATTATATGACATAACATCATCTCCATAAATTTCCTTCAAAGCCAATTGTTTCTCGGAGTATGCATAATAATAAGAAAGACTAAAATTACATTATCTTCAAAATTAAATCATAATTTCATTCAATTTTGTCATAGGAACATCTCTAATCTGATCAATAATCAAAGATTTAGTAAATCTATTAGATATATGAACTTTCTTAACATCCCTTAATCCAGCACCATGAGAAGTTGTTCAAAATTATAAGTCCTAATAAAAAATAAAAGAAGTTGTCTAGGATACAAAGAAGCATTCAAATTGAATTTACAACCTTTCTTATTCCAAAAGCAAATGACATATACTTTTTCATGACAATTTTAACGAAAATCAATTCATGTACTTTTTTATTTGATAAGCCATTAGAAACTCCCTAAAATCTTAAGCACCGTTAAGATAATAACCAATAAAGTCCATAAATTCATTTGAGACCCTTTCTTCATAATATCTTTCAAATAAGAACTTAACTCGCCACAAGACTTGATACTAAAAGAACCAGTACAAGTTGAGGTGCTCTGATGATTAGAATTTACTAAAAAAACTACTATCAACATTGAACTCCAAAGTATTAAGGCACGAGTTAACAGTGAGAACAAAAAAAACTCTTCTTGCAAATTTAAAACCACAATAAAGTATGCAATTTTGAATCAGTATCAACTTTGATAATCTTACTGTCCAAAGTATATGATATATCAATAAAACCAGGAGTAAGATGTGGCCAATGTTTACATATGCTATTCTTAATAGCAATTAAAAACAACTCATGTCAATTCGAATAGAGTAGCTGCTCTCATGAAGTAAAAAAAAAAAAAACTATTCCCGACACTGCTCTTGCCAAATAAAAATGATAAATAGATTCAGCTATAAATTACACAGGATACTATGAGACGTAAAAAAACATATACAGTCAAATGTAACTAACTTCAGATATAAAGGTGAAAGAAAAGCACTAATAAGTATTAAAGGAAGAAAATAATAACTATATATAAGAGGAAATATGAAATAGAAAGAAAATGCTAAATGATTATAGCATTAAAATTAAAATAAAATAATCACAGCGTATACGAATTCATACCCTTAATCTTCTCCACTTGTTGAAACCAAATCAGAAATATTGACGTAAATAACCATACACTCTTAAAAAAATTAGATCAAGTGAAAATATAACATAGAAAAATGAACGACCAACCGAAGATAATGGCGGACCGTCCATCCTGGGGGCGTAGGGCAACTCATTCTGCACCACGATCTTATATAGGTTAATGTAGTCCCTTTGGACCTTCACTATTCTGGGTTAATTTTACTTCGCGATAGGTGCTCAGGGCAGGCCTCGAACTCTTGACCTCTTACCAGGCAGGGGAGCGCCTTTCCACTGAGCCACTAACGCGGATAAAATATAACAAAGAAAGAATATAAAATAAATCAGATCGATCGAAAATCCATGTACAAATTAGATTAAAATTACCTGTTGAGACAGATTCAATAAAAGAATCAAAAGAATCCAATTAACGATGTAAAATGGACATAATCAATGGAGGATTTGCAGGAAATGATAAAATTAAAAAGACAGGATTATTTAACTACCGATTGTTTTCTGGAATTCCCATTTTACGTTCACGTCTGTGTCGGAAGCATCCGTAGCGTCCGACACGTCGACGTGGGACCCGCCAATTTGCCACTTCTAAACGAAAGCTGCAATTTGTTCCATTCGTTTTGCCCCTTCCAGCGGTTACCCCTGTTGCACCAATTTGCCCCTTCTTGTGCCCCTTTCGAATAAAATAAAAATGCATTTCCCTTTCATCAGTTTTCCCCTTCCCCAACCCCTTCCAAATAACCTTTCCAAATACCCCTTCCTGTTAAAAATCAAACGCACCTTAGTTAGGCCAAAAAAGTTAGTTTGGCCTTCAAGAGAAAATCTGAGACTCGCGTTTTTTGGGCCAAAATAACTCAATGTTTGTCCTCTAGCCCATTTTCCACTATAAATTCACTAAATCTAATTTAATTAATTTGAAAATATGATAACACATTCATTATCTTGTTCTTAATAGCTAAAATGTAAATACGTATATATCTTTTGTTCCTCGGTGTTTAGTAATTTAATGGTAATTGACTGAATATGCTCGTTAGTGATAATTAATTCCTTTAATAGCATTATAGTGATTTTAACTAATAGTAATGTGACATTAGTTTCCTAAGTAAAAGTTAAAATCTTGACAAAAGAAAATGTAGTAAAATATAATAAAAGATTCTTTTTTGAGTGAATTGTAATGTAGTAAATACATATGTCATACTTACTTCAATCTTTTATTTAATATATCAATAAATATACATTTACATATTCTATATATAATTTATATTTATTTACAATGGCAAATATATTTAATTTAAAATTTTGTGTGTGCAAAATTATTGTAAATGTCTTTGTAATGAACAAACTGGACTGAATTTTTATATAACTATTTATTTCCTTTTATTATTTTTGTGTATAACAAATTTACTCTAGCTTTTATCAGTTAAGTTTTCAAAACCATAGTTATGTATACTCTTGGTTTTAATAAGAATGTTAGTTTTATAATTTTAATGCTTTACGTTTCTAAAACCGTTAGTTCCAATTTTATTCAATTTTAAAAATATGTAAAAGTACACTTTTCTATGCAAAAATGTACAATATTAAAGAGTTTATGTGGATTGTTTAGTTTTTTTTACATGTTTATTATTTGGGATGATTGATATTATTAGTGATCTCAGGTTAAATTTCAATGTGATGTATATCTTCATGTAAGTTTTTCATTTTTGATGTAATTTATTTAGTTATATTTAATTGATTTTCTAAATTAGAGACAATTAGGTCATTTAAATAGCATTATGAAAAATTTATTCTATAATCAATGTGTAATCAATTCTCTAAATTATCCTTACAACACCATATATTTATTTCAAATTAATCACACATTCTCAAAATATATCTTCAATAATCATGCTTTATTGTCCCTATTCATATTATTTACGCATTTTCTAACAAAACAGGATTAAATTCAAGTTGCTGGAATTGTATAGTTAGAAGATACGTAGTTTACAAGTAATTTTTTTGGAAGTTAATATACTAAAATAATTCATTGTTGGATGAAAACCATAAAACATAGTAAGTAAATTGTGAAACTATTAGTTCTCATTTATGATTTTAATTTCAAAATATAATGGTTGTTTATCCTACACGTTTTGGTATAGAAAAATTGACCATTCTTATAAATTCACTAAAGTGTATGTGATATTAATTAATCCGTAAATCTAATAACATGTTTATTATTTAGTTGTTAATGGCTAAAATTAATATCCTTATATGATTTTGGTGTGTAGTAATGTAACTATAATTGAATAGTACGCTCGTTAGTGATAATTGATTAATTTAGTTAGCATCATTGAGAATTATTTGATAGTTAATCGATAATTAAGTGTCTAACAAAATATTAAAACTGGAACAGAAGGAAACATATTCGAGTACAAATTATAATTCTCTAATGAGTAAAATGTAATGTAGTAAATATGTGTGTGTGTATATATATATATATATATATATCATAGTCACTTCAATTTTCTTTTGCATATATCAGTAAATACATATTTACATATTTCTGTGTACAATTTGTATTTATTTTGAACAAAAAATATATTAAATTTATAATTCTCAAGTGTGAAATCATTGTACGGTTTTATATTTTGGGAATTAGGAAGATTTTTATATAGTTATTTATTTCCTTCTATATTAGTAAGCCCAGCTTGGTTAGCTACTTTCCATATATATATTAGGGTTTCAAGGACCTGTTGATCATTTTACTTCTCTATCCTTTGTTACCATTGCTTGTAATAATATAAATACTTGTACATCATCAGTTTTACAATCAACGAAATAATAATAACATCAACATTTTTTGCATTGCTTCATTACAGCATCTTTATATTTTGATTATCAAATTTCTGATTTTGTATCAGAGTGAAATTAATACCTTGCGGGTAGTTTTGGTGATCTCAGCACCCACTCTTGATTTACATCAAGCTCCTCTTAAAGTAATCTCACCATTGAGGGGGTAACCTTCCTCGATCAAGCATTCTTGATTATATCAAGATAACTGCTCCCATTATTGGTTGCACAGTCTAAAGGTTGTTTTATCAACCTGGTTGCGTCAGTCAACACCGATCATCTCTCTAGGATCATATGACCGGATGTCTTGCCATCGAAGATGGTTGACCTGCACAATAATGCTTCTCAAGCATCACCAACACTTTTCAACTCATCCTTCTCCTCTGGAAATACCCAATCTGCAAGTGAAACGGTCACATTCATTAATCCAAAATGTCAAATAATATCAGCTCAACTTGATGAAGAAAATTTCATCCTATGGAAGTGCCAAGTCAGCACAGCACTTATGGGACATGGGCTCGAAAGCCATATTAATGCAACCTTCTCAATACTAATAAAGATGACAACAGACAAAACTGGGAATTTGGTACCTAACAAAGCATACGACAACTATAAGAGGCAAGACAACTTGACATGCTTCTAGTTATTCTCGACAATCGGCAATAACTTGTTGCCTCAAGTAATTGGATGTAAGAGTGCTCAAGAAATTTGGGAGATAATTAAACAAATCTTTAATACCTAGTCTTATGCCAGAGTCAACCACTACAAAAAAAAAATAACATAACCAAAGATTCATCAACAGTGAGAGAGTACCTAACAAAGATCAAAACACTATATGATCCACCCGAAGTTGTTGGACACAAAGTGTCAAAATCCTAGCAGATAGTAACCATACTGAATGTCTTAGATGATGACTATAAACTTCTTGTGGCAATTCTATCCTCTCAACCCTTTGCACCATCAATGTAGCATGTTCACTCCACATTGATAGCGCATAAAGGAAGATTGTATGTATGCCAAGAAAATGTGCTCAAATTTCACTTCGAATTATGCCTCTGAATCAAAGATCAACAATGAAGACAAAATCCTAAATAATAGAAATACTGAAATTTTTTATCAAAGAAATAACCAAAACTTCAGAGGCAGGGGCAGAGGAAGGTGAAACAATTCAAACCACATCAGGTATAAAATTTGTGAAAAAATTGGTCACACAGCAAGCAAGTGCTACTTTAGATTTGATTAGAACTTCTCCATATATCCAAATAGCAGCAACAGTCAAAAGAAACACAAATCCCAATGCAAAATTTGTTTACATTGGGCTAGACAACAGAAATCAAGGTGATACAGTCAAGGGCCAAGGTATCACAGACTCCACTATTAGGGGTAATGACTTCCAAAGTGAGGACTGGTTTCTAGACTTAGGAACATCAAATCACATGACAAACAATATGAATAACCTAGATCTGAGAAACAGGGAATACAAAGTATGCACTCTGTCTATTTAGGTAATGGCCCATTTATAAATATCACACGCACAATATATGGAAAAAGAGAAGTATATTTAAACAATCTACTTAGAGTACCATCTATAAAGAAAAATCTACTAAGTGTATCACAATTTGCCAATGACAATCAAGTCTACTTTGAATTCTTTCCTAACCATTGCCTAGTCAGATATATAACTAATAAAGGCATTTTATTACAGGGCAGAATGCATCATGGTCTCTATACTTTCAATTTGATGAAGAGTAATTTGACTAATGATAGAAGGTAATAGTGCAACAATTCCAAAACTATATGCAAAAATAATACGAGCACTCCTGAGTTATGGCATTGTAAATTAGGTCACCCAAATATGAATAATGTAAAACAAGTGCTGAATAATAATAAAGTTGAATTTGAAAACATCTCTGAATCTCATATATGTTCATCTTGTCAACTAGGGAAAAGTCACAAACTACCATTTCCAAACTCAAAAAGAAAATACACTAAACCATGGGAAATGGTGGCCATTGACTTATGGGGCCCAACTCTAATCAACTTTGACTATGGTTACAATTACTACATTTCATTTGTTGATTCATATTCAAGATTCACCTGGATATAGTTTCTTAAATCTAAAGCAGAAACTAGCAAAGCAGTTGTACAGTTTGTAAATCTAGTAGAAAATAAACAAATCAGGAAGTGAAAATCATTCAAAATGATGGAGGAATTGAGTTCAAACCATTAAAACAATACTTCAGTAAGAAAGGAATCCTACACAGTTTAACATGTCCTCATACCTCAAAAACAGAATGGATTAGTTGAAAGGAATCATAGGAACATAGTAGAAACTGGCCTTACTTTATTGGATCATGCATCCATGCCAATCAAATTTTAGCCAGATACATTTGAGGCTACGGTTTATCTTATCAACAGATTTCCCACCAAAGTGCTGCAAAAAAAAATTCAATTAAAGAGCTATTTAACATCAAACCAGAGTACAAATCACTAAGGAGTTTTAGATGCTTATGCTTCCCTAATTTGAGACCATTCAATTCACATAAACTCAAATTAAAATCAAAGCCGTGCACTTTTATTAGATATGCTCAAAATAAAAAAGGGTACAAGTGTCTTACCAACAAAGGAGGGGTAATTATCTCTAGGCATATTGCATTCAATGAACATGTCTATCCCTTTGCCAGCACTGAAGTGAAGACAACTGGAAAGATATACAATGCAAGACAACCCATACCTCCTGTAATAGCCGCACCTCCGTTCATGCAAGATATTGTCCCCAACTTAGCATTGAAATTGTATATTTTAATGAATTCTTGTTTGACGGTCCGGAAATCGAAGGTGAGAATTCTTTTAAATGATTAAATTTTATTAATTATGATCATGCTAGAAATCATTACAATCTGTGTTAAATGCAATATATGGTTAAATGTGATTTGATTTGTTTTGATTGTTGGTGTTGATGATATGTTAATTCGATTAATTATTGTGTTGAAATTGAAATGTAATTTTGTTTGAAATAAGTACTGACAAAAAAATTAAATTTGTCATTTTGTTGAAGTTAGATTTGACAATAATCAAATTGTTACTTTTGTTGAATTAGGAATGCTAAACATAATCAAGTGCCATTTTATGGAATTAGGAATGTTAAAGAAAAATAAAAGTATCATTTAAAATATCATATTAGTTGAAATAAAATAGTCGAAACCAAAAATATTTGAATCTACAACAATCTAAGTCGAAGATTTGAAGACGGTGATTGAAGAACAACGATCTTAACATCGAATGGATGTGTTGTTACTGAGGGCCATGATTGGAGTAGCTACCTTGAAGGGGCTTCAGTGGTAGCCGTCCGGACGTACTTATTGATTGTTCGGGTATGCGAGGAATAAGGGCCTCCGGTTTCGTTCAGACCCAGAAAGGACTTGTAAATGGATGGTATGTATGACATTGTATTCCTTTATGCTGTATTCATTGATCTTTGCTAAATATACATATATGTTTGGTGTTTAACACCCTTCTCTGAGACATACGAGCTTAGAGGTTATATATTGGTAGAAATCAATGGTATGGTATGGATTGACAAAGTGGCATGCTAAGATGCATGGATCAAGGATTTTGTTGAAAAACAGGCCTTGTGGTTGATGATCAAAGCATAGCCAGTTTAGGCGTAGCTTTGTGTATGGCATGACTTCGCGAGCCTCACACCCCAGTATGAGCAAAAACGGGATCAGGACTGCAGGGAGTGCACACGTTTCTTTCTAGCTAAGAAGTGGTGTCAGCGTCTTACCAGCCCTGACATTTCTACTTATGTGGATGTTGGATTATGTGGTACCTCGGGTTTTAAAGGTTGTTAGTGGCCATATTAGAGGTTCAAAAGAACCGGGAAGCGTGTGTTCAGGCATAACTAATCCACTAGCATTTATGTGTGGAGCGGCCCTGAAGATCCAAGGGTTCACTGCGGGGAATCCTGAGGCATTTGCTAGAGTGTCTTGAATCAGAGAGGACGATCCCTAGCCTCGACTCATGATGGAAACCCAACTTCCAATATGACACCATCGGTTTTGATTGTAGAACTAGTATGGCGACATAGTAGGATGGGGTACTATGTCCTCTATGATTGATACATTATGATTGAAATTGTTTTTTAACATATATGCACTAATAATAATATCAAATCCATTTTTATCGTATCAAGCATTTTTTACCATTATAAGATAAAACTTTATCCTCCGGTTTGCGTTGCATTGTGTGATGGGACTTGAGTTTTATAATGGTTTCATTTTTCTAAAAAGCATTGCATTGTTTAACGATTCACTTTATTTTATGAACTGGCAATCCAATGGAGTAAACCCGTTCCGCGTTAGCGGCATGGCCCTGTTATTAGTCTTATTATTAGATTAGTTAAGTTAGATTTCTCATACCAGTCCCATGACTGACCTGTAGTTTATTTCACTTTGCAAACTTGGGTGCCCTCTTTTCCACACGGGTTGTCGAGTAGCTTTTTGCATATATTTATCTCTTGAGCAGGATTCTGGATCGAAGCCAAAAGTTGTGTCCAGAGCATAGAAAGTCTTCCGTGGTGTATTGTATTAATTTATTGTAATAAGTCTTCCACTGTATTTTATTTATCGATGTACTGTGAAATTCTGTACTCTGATGTAACATTATTATGATGTTTATAAAAGTCTTTTGTTATTTGTTCTGATGTGTTGTATGCCCAGAGTTAATGCATTTGAGAATTTCCAACTTTTGGATCAGACATGTGTGGTTTATGGTCGATTCAAAGGGCGGGGATTTTTGGGTCATTACACCTCCAATTCCTATCTATCAAGAAGATGATGGAGTTAAATATGACTGCACACCAACTCAACTCATTATACCTAGCATTGAACCAGGACAAGATAATCAGGAAACTCAACACACAATGTTCGATGCCAGGTCAAGTAGGTGAAGAAGCGTCAAACAATAGCCAAAGAATTCCTAATGCTGAGAAAATCAACAACTCTACAGAAAATAATACAAGTCAAAGACAAGCATTAGAAGGAAATACCGATCATTAAATCAATCCAACTAACACTGGTCATCATATGATAACTAAATCAAAAAGAGGGATATTCAAACCAAAGGTCTACAATGTAAATCTAGAACAAAATGAACCATCTACATATAAGGAAGCAACTAAACATCAACACCGGATAAGTACCATGGATGAAGGATATGCTGCACTACTAAAAAATAAAACCTAGAATCTAGTACTAAAACCTGAAAACATTATTAGAATCAGGTGGACCTACGAAACTAAGAGGAACCAAGATGGTCCAGTTCAGAAATATAAAGAAAGGTTGGTTGCCAAGGGTTATACATAGTAGTATGGCTATGACTTTAGAGAAACATTTTCTCCTGTAGTAAAACCAACCACCATACGAATTACCCTCTGTCTAGCCTTACATCACAATTGGAAATTAAGAAAAATAGATGTTAACAATGCATTTTTGAAAGGAGAACTCCAAGAAGAGGTATTTATGGCACAACTAGAAGGATATTATGGAGGAAATAAAGCAACAATATGTAAACTAAATAAATCATTTATGATCTAAAGCAGGAACCAAGCGTGTGGCATGAAAAACTAAAAGAAACTCTACTTACACAAGGATATCATGCTATAAAATTTGATACTTCGCTTCACATAACGGTCAAAGATGGACCCGCTGTTTATATTCTTGTATATGTTGATGACCTAATTTTGACCGAAAGAAATGACAATGAAACATATTCAACCATAAATGATTTAAACAAAGCCTTACCAATCAAGGATCTTGGTGAACTTAACTACTTCAAAGGAATAGAAGTAGTAAAACAAATCTAACTCAGATATAGTCCTATGCCAAAGAAAATATATTTCATAAATTCTAAAGAAAGCTAACATGCATAATGTTAAAGCCATGCCAACTCCAATGGTCAACAATCTACATCTATCCAAACTTAAAGGTGAAAGTTTTCCAGATCCAACTAGTACAGAGGCATCATAGGTGCCCTTCAATACACCAAAATTACAAGGCCGGATATAACATTTAGTGTAAATAAAGTATCACAGTTCATGCACAATCCTAGTGAAAACTACTGAGAAGCAGTCAAACAAAATTTAATGTATTTAAATGGCACTATTAATCAAGGACTGCAACTAAAAAGTAATGAAAAATTAGAAATTAAAGTTTGCTTGGTTGCCAAATGAGCCTCAAATCCAAATGACCGAAGATCAACAACTGGCTACGTGATATATTTGGGAGAAAATTCTATCTCATGGTGCTCCAAAAAGCAAGCAATTGTCCCCCGTTCTAGGACTAAAGCTGAGTATTAGAGTGCTGCCAGCACAACAACAGAAGAAATTTGAATTGAGTCTTTGCTCAATGAAATTGGAGTTTAATAACTCAGAAAGCCAACAATCTAGTGTGACAACCTCACTGCAGTAGCTCTATCTGCTAATGCAGCCTAACACTCATGAGCAAAGCATATCGAAATTGATAAATACTTCGTTAGTGAACGAGTCACTGCTGGTAGGCTACAAATCAACCATCTTCCAACCATCTTTGAAAAGGGCCGACATCCTAACAAAAGCCTTATTAAGGAAGAGCTTTGATCGATTTAAGGAGGATCTAAAGATCGTTGAATGCAATGACGTCTCGAGGGAAAAGAAGGAAAATTTCATAAATGGTGGCTCAGAAGAAAATCCTAGCATATCTTGAGGGGGTTTATTAGTGAGCCCAGCCCGATTCGTTACTTTCCACATGCACTAGGGTTTCAAGGGCCTGTTCATCATTTTACTTCTCTTGCCTTAATTATTGTAGCTCATAAAATTATAAATACTTGTGCATCATCAGTTTTACAATCAACGGAATAATAATAACATCAACAATTCTTGCATTGCTTCGTTACAGCATCTTTGTATTTTGATAATCAAATTTCTGATTTTCTATCATTTCATTATATAATAAATTTAAGCAACATTTATGAACTTAAATGGTCGAAGACTTTTTATGAATAAATTTACTTTCAACTTTAGTCAATTTTAAAACTATGGGAAATTACACTTGTTTTTTATGCAAAAATGTACAAATATTAGAGTGTCTATGTAAATTAGATTGTTTGATTTTTTTAAAATGTTTGTTATTCGACATGATTATGATTATCTCAAGGAAATTTTCAATGTGATGTGTATTTTCGTATTAGTTAATTATATTTAATTGAATTGCCAAATTACAGATAACTAATTCATTTAACTAGCATTAAGTAAAACTTATTCTATAATCAATTCCCCAACTTAACTTGAAGTTAAACATGTCACAAATTCCTATAATAAATTTTTTTACGTTCGTTTGAGTTCGAAAATATTTTAATACATTTCACACTCACTCTCATTTCAATACAAAATAACTCCAAACTCGTTCTTAGAAGGTATATATTCATATATTAATTTAGTGGGATAATGTAGATGGTGGGATATTTTTTAACTCTTAGTCATCGTTGTTTTCATTGCTATTTTTTTCAAGTTATAGATGCTCCTTTCCTAACATGCATCAACGTTGAATCGTTGTAATTCCTCATTTAAACTACTAGAAAATATGTTTAGATCTTATTCTCAATGCATTTATTAAAGTGTACACATAATTTTTCCTAATATGTTTTGTTTTGTTGATAGTTGGAATTATAGAAGTGTGATCACTTTAAATTTTATTTTACAAAATTAAGCATAAATAAGTATCTCAATATAATTATTTTCTTAATGGTTAAATATAAACATGGTTGGTTGTGTATAATGTATGCATGAAATGCTATTTCATTTTTCTTTTAGTATTTTGTTTCACGTATTGTATATGCGTATACATGTCTTATGTTATACAATTTTTTTTGCACATGTTCATTTACATATATAAACGAATGTGTGCTTTCATATTATTGATAATTTTTATAGGTTAACCAACTTTATGTAGGAAAGATCATATTGTATAATGTTTCCACTTACCTGATAAAAATGAATTGATTGTTACATGCTCCATTTAATGTAAAATAAAATAAGCAAGAGAACTTATTGAAATTGATTATCTTTAATTAAAAATTATATTAGAGAAAAAACAAGATACATAATCATCCTCCTTAGTGCTAATTGACTAGAGAGTTAAATTATAATCTATCATTTTGTTTTATATAATTCTTTTGTATAAATATTTCAGAAACAGTTAGAGTTTTACAACCTAGAGGAAATTTTTAATGTTTATCGATCCATCACTTTAACAAATGTTTCTTTGCTATTTTTTAACCCTTTAGCTACAAACTAACATGTATGGAAAAGATGATATATTTAATGATTTTATAAGCAATATTATATTTTGCATATTTATTCATGGTTGAAAGATAATATTATATAATCCATATGTCATGCAATACGATTATATATTACAGGTTACATGAATAACAATTGATTTCGCTGTAGATACTAAATTATGTTGATATTTTAATGTGCAAATGAATAATATTGAAAATCTTATTATTGATATCGAATTGATACTCCAAAGTAAATGGATTTCAATTTCTGGTTGGACATCCAATGAAAATTCATGGTCGACGTTTGCAGTCAGGAACAAAAAAGATAATGTGGAAATAAGAATTTATTGAACTAATAAATCGTTACTGAATGGAAAATATGGTTGAAGGATGAGCTTGGCATTAAGTAGTTGATTTGACGAAAAAATGAGAGATTATGTGTATTTTTAAGTTATACAACGATTTTCAATCGAAAACAAAGACGGCTTTTAATGCACATAATTCAAATACATGTTTTTCCTATGATCTTTGTGGAAAATAGGTTTAATACATCTTTAAGTAACATAGTTTTAATATATTTTAGTTCACAATAAAACATGTTGGCTTTGTCGAAATTTTGTATTTATAAAAATTACTACATGACATTCCTACTTTCATTTCAATGTTTTCTGCTTTTGTTCATATGTAGGTGCTTGTTTTATAGAGTATATTGTTTTGTATTGTAACATAGGCAAATACAATAACTTATCCCGGTTATAATTATCTTTTCTAGTAGTTCATTTCATTAACTATGTTTGCTTACACTTTTATATAATTGTTATATTTGATGAAATTTATCTAATATCGTAAGTGTTTCTAAGCTATTAGTGACATTTCTTTAATTTAGTTAGGGTATATTCAAGAGCAGTAGAAGTGGGTTTTTTAGTTAGTGGAGAATGCATTTGCTGCTTTAAGCGGAACATTTAAGCGGATCATTTAAGAGGACCAATTAATTTTTGTTTTGTAATTTAATTAATTTGTGTCTAAAACAGAACAATATCACTAAAGCAGAATAATACAGTAAACCAAACAGAACAATCCATTAAATAATAACAATTCATAAAGTGATAAAAAGAAGAAATACAACAGAGTGCAAATCTATCAGTGTAACCCTATTGCAGCAAGTTCGTCACTTATTTTATCTCGAAGTACTGTCATACTAGTGTTGCCCGGATAGCATTGAACCAGTGCAGGTTCTCTATTTCATGTGGTTCTCAATTCACCATATTCTTCTAAGTATTGATTTGGAATAAGATTTGGATCATCATCATACACCATAAAATCTGGATCTCCCATATTGTATTTTCGTAAATAATTGTGCATAGCCATTACAGCAATAACAACTTTTACTTGAGTTTCGAATGTGTACATTAGCATATTTTTCAGTATGACAATTTTTTCAAATTCCAAATATTCTCTCAATTGCCAGAACTCAAATGGTAAAAATTAAAATTTTCGTTATTTGACTTTGGTTGATATGCACTTACATGAAACAGTGGAATATGATATCTAACATTACGGTATGGTGGTATATAACCAATAGTTAGTGGAAAATCAGAATCTACTACATAATTATGTCCAGAAGGAGGATGAGGAAATTGCAAGTTCTGTTATTCACAACGGAATTAAAAATTCTACTGTCATGCACAGTCCATTCCCACTCGGCTACAACATATGTAAAAAGTAAATTGAATGAACATGGAGCTAAAATATTCTGTGTAGGGTATCATTTCTATCCTATATACGGAACAACTTGATCTTGAGGTAAGTGTGTCATTACATGTGTTCCGCTGATGACACCAGCGCAGTTTTTAAAGTAAGGGTAGTAACGGTTAAAATGTTTTAGTTTCATCTGTAATTGTATTAAATTGAGGATTAGAAAGCTTAATAATATCAGCAACTAATAATTAAATGAAATCCAAAACAGTGTGAAAACAAAGAGAGATTGTGCTACATGGCCGTTGAAATCTTTTAGTCATTTGTCTATTCGAAATAGTTGCAGCTATAATGTACAAAAATATGCCAACCGTTGCTCTAACATCATCAAAATCCATTGTAGTAAAATCGTAATTTTTCGGCCTATCGCATAACAAAAGGAAAAAGATCCATTTTATACAGAAATTTCTTTGACATTGTTGTTGATGGTCGTTTAATACGTCATTTACCCACATTAAACTGGTACTCTGACATGTGCAACCGACAACCTCTTTCATTGCGTCTTTCACGTAAATACGTTCCAATTATAGCGATATGTTACATTTCTTTAGAATCCAATCATGTAAGTCTGGAAATGAACTGGTCATTGAGAAAGTGTTAAAATTTAAAATAGAGAAGAGAGGAGAATAGAAGAAGATAGTGAAGGAGGAGAAGGGAGAAGAGGGGTTGATATAGAGGAGAGGTTGCGGGAAAAAGGTCAAATGGCTCGCACTGAAGCCATTAGGCTACGACGCATTGTACCCCAATTGCTCCAATTCGAGTCGTTTGGACAACTGAGCAAAGTTCTACCCAGTTCGAGCTGCTCTTTTGTGACCCCCTACATGTCGGACGTGGCTACCCATTGCTACAATATTGTTCGAGTAGTGTCCGATGTTGAGCGACGAGAAATTATGATGATTTTCCGCAATGATCCAAATAATCTGGAGATTGTCGACGACCTTGACGAAAATGATGTGCGAGGGTTTATTTTAACGAAGTTAAGGAGATTGGAGCATCGTCACCATTGGTAGTTTTTTATATCATTTTATTTTCAGTATATTGTTGTATTTATGTTTTTTTCTGTTCGTTTAATGAAATGCAGTTGTTTTCTTTAGTGCAATAGTATTTAATAGATTCAAAACAAATAAATACCACGCCCAAATAACCCATTCGTAGAAAAAATGCATTCTCTGTTTACAATGGTGCAAAACCGTTGGTCAAAGACGCACCCAAAGTAATTATATTATTAAGCGCTTTTACAACATAAAGATGATAGATTAAATATTTATAAAATGTCAAAGTGAATTTAATCTGACTTTTTTTCTAAACTAAAATAGATAAATAAACAAATCCTATAAAATTAAAATCATGATAATTTGTGTGGTTCAGATGATAAGAAATTATATCTTCATCAGTTAAATCCAGCGTTCCATTTGTATTATGATGTAAAAACAATGAATTCTATATGGTCTTAAGATCATCCCTAACCATATGTCGGTCGAAAATCAACTGACTCCCAACAGAGGGTTGGTTGGTCAGTTTTGGGGTTCTTTGGCAACCCCCAAGATTGCCAAAACAACCCAGGAGGTGGGCTATAAATGATGCTTTAGCGGGCTTTAAATAAGCCAGTTAATAATTATTTATTTATTTTTTAATCTAATAGAATAAAAAAAATAGCCTGTTGAGACAATTTTTTTTCTTTTGGTTGGAAGGTGCTTTCGGTTGACCCAACATGAATCGACCAAAAGCAACCATGTACGTTGGGAATGCTCTAACATATTTTCTTCTAGTTTTCGTTATAAATTCTCTACCTAAATCTTTTCGGAATCAATTTTGTTGTAGTATAGTTTCCCGTTATAGTTGAATGACACCATATTATATGATGATATCATTCTCATTCTCAATCATCATCATCATGTGATTGTCACTTGTATTTCATCAAGGTTGTCTTAGATTGTGTATTGTGGAATAATATTCACGTACTGATGGGATAATTTGGTTTTAATGGGATATTTTGTTATTATGTTGTTGAAATTGGCACGATATCATCAGATAATCGTCACTTGTCTAAAATTTGAGTTATGTGTTGAATTTGACTTTACTTGGTTTTGGTAAGATGACTTCTGACACGGTTTCTTTTTTGGCTTCATGGTTCATTGCTTTGAAACGTGTTTGTGCTCTAAGTAAAAATGAAGGAAAATGTTCGGTTGCTAAAGATATAAATATATGAAGACTTCATTTCATTCTGGACCAAACCGCGTTTATTACATTTTTATTGTTTCATGGGCCTTGGCCCAATTGTACAAATATGTGTATAAATAAGGTAGCTGGGCTATGAACTGTATCATTTTGAAGCATTAATAAAATTCCAAAGTTTATTTCAAATACAATACAACATCTTCTGCTCTATATCAATCTATACAATATATCAAAGATTTACACAAATCATTCAAACCTTTATCTTGGTATCAGAGCAGAAGATCTAGTAGTAATCTATATTTGGGATGATTAGTTTATGATCCATCAAAGAAATTTCATCACTTGGATTCATTCTCATCAAAGATCATTGTGATCTTATCATTTGAGATTGTTTGAGGGTAAAAACACCGTGCCTCGCCATTCATACTGGGTACATCAAAGAATCTGTCAACTCAAACTATTTTGAAAACAACTCTGAGTTATCTCTACCAGTCGAAAAGAGAAAATTGTTCACAGTTACATAAGTGCTAATCAAGAAAGCTATCAGAAAAGATTATTCTTTGAAAACTTGAAGAGTATCAAAATTTAATCATTTTTAAACAATCAAGAAAAGCTTCTGGTGCACTACTAATCATCTTTTGTCTTCTCAATTCAAAGCAGAAAATTTAGAGTATTTTCATACCTGGTTTATCCCTCTATCATATTTGTTGTGTTAAGTATGGAAAATGATAATTCGGCTTCTTCTGCAAGCACTGGAACCTCTCAATCAACCACTGCTGAACAACTAATCAGTACCATCATCAACCCCCAAAGGCAGTTAATCACCATTACTTGATGAAAATAATCATCTTCTTTGGATGCTTTAGGTTGAAACTGCATTCTATGGATACGACATCGAAGGTTATGTTCTTAGAACACTACAAATCCCACCAAAGTTTATCACTGATTCATCAAACAACATTATCAATAATATGGAGTATGTCAAATACCATAGACAAGAAAGTCTAATAAGTGCCTAGTTACTATCCACAATTAGTCCAAATCATTTATCTTAAGTTGTTGACTATAAAACATCAAATGAAATTTGGACAGCTGTTGAGAAAAGTTTTAATACTTAATCTGCAGCCAAATCTCTATTATGTAAGAGGCAACTACAAAATTGTAGAAAAGAAAATATGGGTATGAGAGAGTACTTGTCAAAAGTCAAGAACATTTGTGATATGTTGAAGGCAGCAGGTAGTAACATAGAAGAAAATAAGCATGTTTTATGCTTACTCAATGGTCATACTGATGAGTATAAGGCTGTAGTAGCCATATTTACCTCATAGAAAATTACTCCACGCCTAGATGGTGTGCATGCAATGCTTCTTGCACATGAGGCAAGAAATGATAATAAGAGATCCACTGAAACTGAATATTTCATCAATTATGCAGCAAATAACAAAGGAAAGGGGGAGCGGATTTTACAAGAAATAACAAAACTAATCAAAGAGGTGGATTTGCTAATAGGGTATAAGAAGAGGAAGTTGGAACCCTAACAACAAACCTAAATGTCAAATCTATGAAAAGATAGGTCACACTACATTCAAATGCTTCTACAGAATCCATACAAATTTTGTTTAGAATCAATGTGAAGGTAGTCAAAAAGGATCAAATCCAAATGTCAATATTGCTCAAACACTAAGTGACTCACATACTTAAAGTGACAACAAATCGGAGACAGCTAGAGCAGAACATATTCAATACGATAATTAGTACCCAGATTCAGGTGATACAAATTACATAACTAATAACTTGGACAATCTCTGTAACACCCCGCATTTTTAGTGATAATTAAAAATATGCATATATGTATATATTATATGCATAGATACATTTAAAGGAAAAATTAAAAATATTAATAATATATAAGTGCATTGAAATGAAGGAAAATGAATTACAAGCAATATATATATATGTATATTAAAAAGAAGTTAATGCAAGGAAAAAAGTATGCAATACAATTGCGCATGTAATAATGTTAAAAAGGAAAAGTAAGTACATGCATGTAATTGTGATAGAGAAAACAATTAATAAAAAGAAACATTAATGTAATTAATGTAAATGGTGAAAAGGTGAATTAATAAAATTGCATGCAACAATAAATGAGAAGGGGCATATGTGTATACATGTTATTTGAAATTCAAAATTTTGTAGGAAGATAATACATGCACTAAAATAGAAATGTGTAGATGCATGAACCCAAATAAAAATAATAGAAATGTGTAGATGCATGAACCTAAATAAAAACGAATTAATGTCATGCAAATAAAAGAAAAAGAATATAGAATGCAAACATGTCAATTATGAAATTAAAGCATGCACAGAAAAAAAAGGTTTAGAAAGAGGAACCAAGCAATTTAATGTGTTAAAAAGAAGTAACATATCAAGTGCATGAAACGGGAAAGCATTAACGCATTTAAATAAGAGTATCAGAAATATATGCAACAAAGAAATAATGTCACATGGGAAAGTTTAATGCATGGAAAGAATTTGGAAAATAAACATAAATTGATTCAACTAAAGCAAGTTAATGTCAAAAGAATTAATACAATTCATATTATATATAAAATAATGACACATGGAAGGATGCATTAATGGAAAAGAAATGTACTTTGCATACATTAAGGAGCGTTTAAGATTTTGCTTGTACAAAAAGAAAAGAAACGTACTTTGCATATATTAAGGAGCGTTTAAGATTTTGCTTGTACAAAAAGAAAAGAAATCGCATATAAGAAGGTGTCAACACCATCAGTGTCCACGCGTGTGTATGGGTGCAACGCACCTGGTTGGTTTAGCCTACTTTAGAACCTTCTATTTTTTTAGCGAGGTGGAAGGTTTAGATGGATTCTATTTTAATCCTAAGGACCTAATTCACCTATACAGCTATAAATAAACATCAAACCCAACCCTAGTGCCATCTATCTCTTTAACCCTAGCCTCCATGCTGCTAAATTCTCAACTAACATTGCCTCCGCCTTCAACATAAATTAAAGTAGAGATTTTTAGAGACAAGTTCTTCATCAACAGTCAATTTAGAAGGTTAATCAACATCAAAGTGTTACAACAACGATTTATCTCTTTTCTAATCCTGGCAAGGTGACTGGGTTTAAATTACCCTTATAAATAATTATATGCATATCATTTAGCAATTCCCCAAATTAAAATGTTTAATTCAATTAAAATCTTGTAGCTTTTACTGTTTTCCTATTCTGTTCTTTTCCCGTTCCTTTTTATTTTTATAGACTTGGCTAACTTCGAGCCTAGTCCAGATCTTGTTGAAAGGCGTATGTACGAACAATATTGTAATAGTGGAAGGATATTTGGGAAATTGAAACAACTTGCATGATGGATTTTGGGCAAAGCCTATGATTGGGGAATTGTTGTACAACTTATAAAATACTTGAAATTAAGTGGGTTGGTATTTGGCGCATAACCATAAATATTAATCTGGGACATTAGTGAAAATATATGCAAATTAAGTTGGAACAATTAAGTATGTTGGGATAATTGGGAAGTGCGTGGATTAATAATGGACATAAATAAGCAAGACTGTAATTTGAGCGCAAGTTAAGGTTGGGTAATTTGGGGCAAAACTGATAGGTTGGAATTTTGGAGCATAACTTCAATGAATATGAAGAACTGGAATAATTTAACTTTACTGAAGTTAATTAAATGTAAGAAGAAATGCGACATATATGGGGAATTAGGCATAACTATGCTTGGAGTTATGAATATAATTAGGGTGGGATTTATGTATATAAATTAAATTGGAATTATAAACATGAAATTGAGATTATAAGTTGAATTGGGGTTATAGGCATAATCTATTGATAGGATTATAAGCATAAGTGTGAATTGAGGGTTTATGGGTAATTGACATATACTATAACCCAAGACTTGAATTATGAGTATAAGTTATAATAAGAACTTATATGCCTAAGACACGAGGTTAGATTTTGTCTGCAGTAGAAGTCTGCCCGGAACTGCCCGACATATCCAGTAACTACAAATGGTAATCTAATGTGAGAGGTCTTAGGTGGAAATTGGACCTGTAATGGTGTCAAGACACGAGGTTAGATTCGGATGCGGTAGAAGTCTGGCCGGAAACTCCCGACATATCCAGCAACAGCAAACGGCAATGTAATGTGAGAGGCATTACGTGTTTACGGACATAATAAATAATAATGAACAGTTAACCAAGACGACACATGTAGGTTTGACATGGATATAATAAAAAGGGGTTAAGTGGATAACATGGGTAGCATGGTAATTTTTTAAATTGGAATACTTAACCTAATTAAATCTGTAGTGGTGTTACGAACCAGTTGAATTGAGTAGGGGTAAAGTAAATTTGCTAAAGAAATGAGAAATGTTAAGTTAATCTTAACTAATGCCAAAATGGGGAATGATGATAATAACCTATTATGAATGAACTTGAATAAGAAAGATAATAGGCAGGCTTATCTTAGGGACAAGAGGGAATTATAACTTATGAAATAAGATAAGTTATAAGAAATGATAGGGAAAAATGAAATTATTCTCTTACCAATGTATCTGTGAATTAAGATGTGCTTAATTATAAATCAAGTAGAACATGTTATGGTAACCATGGGATGGAATAACGAATAGATTATGAGAATAACATGTTGTAGGCTTATTAATGAACTTAAATGGGTTAAGTTATAAATTGAATTAATAAGCGAGGGTAACTTGGTAAACTTGAAAAGGAAGTCAACGTGAAGGAGAATAACCAAGTTAAATGAGAAAACTCACGAGGTGGCGCAAGCGCGTGATTAATGGTTAAACGTAGGGTCTAATGACATATAAAACTGAGGCGCTTGGACCAGTCCATACGTTAGAGGATGAATAACCATAAGGGGTAGGTCATCGGGGTGTCAAAAGACACAAAGAGGAGCGCATGTCCATCTAGAAATTCTTGTAGGCTCCAACGGGCTAGGTTAAGAAGCATGCGGCTTCCAGGGATATAGGGTACTCTTTGTATTCCTCTGTGAGTGGCACATGATCCGCCTGTACTCACATAGGTTAGGTCTGCGTAGATGAACCAATGAGTATGCCTTGATTGCAATAATAAGGGGCAATCAAAAGACTAAGATGGACCAGCGTGACTAGGCGAGATCAGTTAGTGCCCTGTGATAGCAACTCTTCGTCTACCTACCATCTTCAGTCAGTACGTAAAGCGGAAAGGCGGAGAACTCCAAAAGACCATGAACTTTGCTATCTAGTTGTGGGTGAGATTGGCCAATAGGTTTGAAGGGCATAAGGGGTCGGGGTTAAGTTCTCATTCTTGATATTCTTCGGTGCCTTTCATTAATTGAGGGAGGGGTCAAGTGGGACCATAGCCACTGTAAAAGCATACCTTAGCATCTGCAATCGGCAGATATCTGAAAGCTCCCGACCGAGTTCCGTGTTTCTTGATTAGCCCTGCCATGGGACTCGGGCACACATATAGAGAACATGTGCAATAGACATCGAGTAAAATTGACGATACGTACGTGGGAAAGTCTAGGTACACTCATGTCGCTCTGGGTGGTGTATCATAAGACTAGAGGGCATTATTCGAGGATGGAACCTAATTCGATCGAATGGTTCAAAGATTGCAGTCCGAACGCTTACGTAATATAGAAGTAGTGGTTCTTTGCAGACGTAGCATTGACATATATACAGAAATCCGTACGACATTCGGGGTGTAGGATTAGGGACTGCTATATTCCTGCGATGATACGGTGGAGACCGTGCGAGTAGGGTACCATGGGGTGTAACAACCCGGAAAATCCGAGCCAGTTTAAAATTTTTAATTTGGCTAATTTAGTGGATTTTAGATATTTAAAATAAATATTTTAAATAATAATGATAAAAAGTAAATTTGAATCGAAGTTTGAAAATAAATATAATTACTTTGAATTATAAACAAGGCCTGGAATGGCGCGGCAATTTCAAAAATTGAATTCAAACTTTGACTAACTGTACCGGGTGCAAAATAAAATGGATTTTAGTGAAACCAAAAATATTTAATTCTGTTAGTGAATATCTTTCTAATGAATCTGAAAAATCGAAGTTTAATAGCGGGAGTCAAAATTTATGGCTAAATGAATTTTCAGAAAGGTCGCTATAGAGTTTATATAGCCCGTGAAAATGGCCATTTTGCAAACGACCTCAGAATTCGACGAAACCACTTTTGCTGGATCCGGGATGTCTAATTACTGCTAGGTTTCAAATTTCATAATTTTTGAAGCTAGTATGTGAGCGTGGCAAAGGAAAATGTGTCTGGTCGATTTCTATTAAATTGGATCGACCAGTAAAGGGCCATTTTTCAAACAGTCTTAGAATTCAACGAAACTAGTTTTGTTGGGGCCGTATCGTCAAAACATAGCTAGATTTATTTTTATGGAATTTTTAGAATCCGTATGTGGCCCCGGCAAATTGAAA
The DNA here is from genome assembly GCA_030737875.1 of Allium sativum. Classification (NCBI taxonomy): domain Eukaryota; kingdom Viridiplantae; phylum Streptophyta; class Magnoliopsida; order Asparagales; family Amaryllidaceae; genus Allium; species Allium sativum. The sequence continues at coordinate 636,638,899 of CM060909.1, forward strand.
TGTATGTTCAAATTAAATATTGAATGTTTTATATTTTAATTTGAAGAAAAACTGACTGAAAAACTCGAATGGGCCTTCGAAACATATCCCATTGTGTTCGTAATGGGGGTATTTAGCTAGGGACGACAGTCGTTGGGTTTGGATTGGAGTTCGTAGGAGATAAGGGGTATTTTAGAAATTTAAAAATATATAAATAAAATAAAATAAAAATGATTGGCCCTCAATTTTTCTCTCTCCCCGCTTCTTCCCCGACGCCCTGGAACCCGACGGCGGAAATCATCCCGTTCTTCCCTCCTCTTTTTCTCTTCCATATCTCAATAAAACCACACCCTCCTTTGGAACTTTTTGAAGATCGAAGTCCCCTCTTCAAATCCGTATAAGCCTTGCCCCTCCTCGTCACATCGTTTGAGAGATCCACCTCCGCAAACATCAATCGTTCGCGCCCTGGTTCCTCCGTCCACCGTGCTTCGAGTCAGCCGCCACCACAGTCGATCGGGGCGCCTCTCCAAGCGCTCCAAGGTGGCACCGCCCGATCGTCACCTCGTGCTACGGATAACGAGAAAAACTGAAACCTAGTTTCGAACCACACTGAAAGGTAACAGCTGATAATATTAAAACTGTTTTAATAGCACTTTAAAGAGCTACGGTTTATGATTTTACAATAAAAATCATATCTTTTTTGCTATGTAGTCGAAATCAAGTGAAACAATAGACAGTGGACTCGTGTGGACGTCTTATACATTCTAGAAGAGACCGCATATTTTTCTGAGCCTTCTGCTATTTTTGGTGGAGTGGAACCCAATGTGAGATTTCTAATTTATAAACGATATGGAAAACAACGATATATAAATTATATAGTCGATGTATGAGTTATATAAGCGTTGTACACCTCATGTATAAGCGTTGTATAAGTTGTATGTTCGATGTATAAGTTATATATGCATTGTAAAAATTATGTATGCGATGAAATGACATTGAAATGAATTGAAGTGAATTGAAATATATTTACATACGAATATATATGTGTATATATATACTCCCCTCATCCACAGACCATAAATGATGTTTATTGGTTGTGATATTGTTTGGATTATTTGGTTGATGTGAAATTTGGTGAATAATGCGAATGGTTGATAGAATTGTTTGTGGTTGAGAATGATTGACTGTGGTTGAAAAATACCCATTTGTGGTTGAAAACAAAATTAGAATAGGTTGTGGAAATGAAAGAAAACATGCTCGCCTGCGTGCGAATTAGATGCATGAAATCCCCATTGCCAAAAACTGCAAGGTTTTAAGGTAGAGCGAGGAGCCATACTTCGATACGGTCCCGGTTTTAACTACCCTGCCGTTATGCTGTCGAAATTTTCTGAAATATTCATGTGTTAGAATTATTTTCATTTGTTGAAATTATTTTCATGTGTTGAAACTGATTTCATGTGTTGAATAGAAATTCATTCGTTTAATAGAAATTCATGTGTTGAATAGTATTCATGTTTTAAATAAATTGCTTTAACAATAAAAATCCCATTTTTATTATATATACGAACTATAGAGAACATTCATGTGTTGAATAGAAATTCATTCGTTGAATAGAAATTCATGTGTTGAATGGTACTCGTGTTTTTAATAAATTGTTTTATAATAAAAATCATATTTTTATCATCTATATGAACTATATAAAATAGTCGTGTTTTGAAATAAATTGTTTTATAATAAAAATCATATTTTTATCATCTATATAAACTATATAAAATAGTTGTGTTTTGAAATAAATTGTTTTATAATAAAAATCATATTTTTATCATCTATATGAACTATATAAAATAGTCGTGTTTTGAAATAAATTGTTTTATAATAAAAATCATATTTTTATCATCTATATGAACTATATAGAATAGTCGTGTTTTGAAATAAATCGTTTTACATTAAAAATCACATTTTTATTATATACATGAATTGTTAAAAATAGTGAAGTGTTGAAATAAATGTTTGTTGGATAAAAACATCATTTTTATCAAATGTATGAAATGGATAAGGTTTTGAAATCGAAGAGGATTATATTTATATATATATAATTAAAATAAATCGAATAATGAAGCTGCAGTTCGTGTTTTGAAACCGTGATTTCAAACGATTAGTGCGGGAGATCCGACCATCGGATTTCCCGAAACCATAACCTTGGGTTCGCTTTGGAAATATCTTTCCAACGACACCAACTTTGTAAAGATCCAACGGTTGGATTGTCTGGGATGTTTAATTCAAATCTGAAGAAAAACAACGCCAGAATCGATTACATATATATATATATATATATATAATTAAAATAAATCGAATAACGACGCTGCAGTTCATATTTTGAAATCGTAACTTCAAACGACTAGTGCGGGAGATCCGACTATCGGATTTTCCCGAAACTGAAACCGTTGGATTCATTTTGAAAAGATCTTTCTAATGATATAAAATTTGTGAAGATCCAACAGTTAGATTTTCAGATATGGGTAAATCAAATCTGAAGAAAAACAGCGCCACGGCCGCGTTATGGCCTGAAGCGTTGTTTTGAATGAATTGGCTATTTTTAAATAAATAAAAATAGCGATAAATCGTGATAAAATATTATAAATGATATGGAATAGAAATAAACTGAATTTGCTCGGTTTATGTGATATTCGATGGTTGAATGTGTTTGGCGTGAAAATTACACTAAAGAACAGAATTGGTGATATCGAATAATTTAACCATTGAAATAAATTGATTTGAAATTCTAAATATATGTGAATTAATTGAAAAGGCCGAGTTAATTCTCATTTCAAATAATTGATCGATGATTGAAAGTCGAAGATATGAAGACGATGCAAGACCGATGATCTTCACGTCGAATGGAGGGGTGCTACTGATGCTCATTATAGGAGTAGCTACCTAGAAGGGGTTGAAGTAGTATCCACTCGGACGTACATGTTGATTGTACGGGTATGCGAGGTATTGAGTGCCTCCGGTTTCGTTCAGACCCAGAACGAACGTGTAAATGGACTATGTGTCTGACATTGGATTTCATTCTGTGTGATAGATAGACGTCAGTTGCAGGGCGTGAATTGCCTGTGTGGCATGCTGAGATGCAATGATCAAAGCTTTTGTTGAAAAGCAGAGCTTTGTGGTTGATGATCAAAGCAACACCGGTGTGGCATAGCTTTGTGTATAACGTTGATTCGCGAGCCTCACACCCCGGTATGGACCAGAAACGGGAGAGGACTTCAGGGAGGACATGCGTTTCTTTCTAGCTAGGGTGGTGTCAGTGACCTACCAGCCCTGACATTTATATTACTTTTACCTGTGTGGTTGTTTCTATTGCGAGGCGCCTCGGATATATCGGTGACTATGTGAAGCCTATGGAGTCATTTGTTGGCTCATTTTCGCCCCAAAGGGCGGGGAAACGTAGTGTTCAGGGTTTAAGTTTAATCCACATCGAGTGGACCGGCCATATTGCTCCAAGGCTTGCCTGCACGCTTGCCTGAGACATGGTAGGCTAGATTGTCTCGAAGCGGTGAGGACGATCCCTGGCCTCGGTTCATGATGGAAATCCAATTTCCAAATACGACATCGTGCGGTTTTGATTGTGTATATATATATATGGCGACATGATATATGGTACCCATGCCGTCTATGATTAATATTTATGATTGTATCTAAAATTAGAAACTAACTGGAAACGAGCAAGGACGGATGGTTTCCTGGGTATTGGTCTGATGTTGGTTTCGGCCTTCGGGGTTAATACTTAGGGAATCGTTCTCTTACTAGTTTACGGTTGGAGTCTGATTAAGAATTAAACTTTTACTTTACGCGTATTAAACATATCTTGGTTGATATAAGGTAAAACTCTATCATCCGGTTTGTGTTGCATTGTGTGATGGGACTTGAGTCTTATGTCGGCTTCATTTTTATAAAAAGAATTGCGATGTTCAAAAGATTTATTTGTTTAAAAGCACTGGCAATCCAATGGAGTAAACCCGTTCCGCAAAAGTGGCGTGATCCTATGATTAGCCATGTTGTAAGATGTGTTAAGTAGATTTCTCATACCAGTCCCATGACTGACTCGTAGTTTGCTTCACTTGCAAACTCAGGTGCCCCTTTTTCTACACGGGCAGCCATGTATTCAGGTTTTAGCACGCCCTTTCTGGATAGCTGGAGCTGAAGATGGATTCTATCATTTATCTCTTTTTATGTTGTTCAGCTCCTATTATACATATTATGTTTGTTTTCCGCTGTAGACATTTATGTATAGCTGAACTGTATCTGTACTAAGTATGATCCTGTGTATTGCGCAACTCTGATGATTATGTTTATCCAGTGTATTCTATTATATATTATCTGGTGTATTTATTTATTTATGTTCTGTTATTATCTGTTTATATGTTATATTCCAAAGATTACCCTTGCACCCTCTTATCGGGGTTTGGGATCGTCACATGGGATATACCTTAGTTGGGGGTAGCTACATATACACTATATTAGGTTAATCTACTAGGGAGGTAGATGGGTGCGACGCATGTAAGCCTTGAATGCTAATAACACAGATAACCCAGTAAATTAGAAAATGTAATTGAACGGTATATATAGGATTATCCAGAAGTATAATTTAAATCCAGTCACACAGGACTTATGTTTTAACCCCCATCCTCACAACATTCGCATGTTAAGTTCATGACAGAGACTGCTTAGCTTTGGATATTGGTTTAGCAGTATTATTATTAAGGTAAATCTATGTTTTAATTACATTATATTTTATTCCTTCCACTATGAGATGTTTTCCTAACACTGACATGTTTAATGTCTCTGTCTTTTCTGCAGGATACCAGAGCAAACCAACTCGGGTTTCGATGGATTGGGATTCTTGAAAAAAATTCGATCCGTCAGAATCCGAGTTGTTACATCTGGTATCAGAGCTTAGGTTTAGGATTCCTTATTTAGATAATGTGTGAGCGTATTTGTATTTTAAAATATAAATATTATATATATATATAAATCTTGATCCATAGAGGAGCCCACTAAATAGAAAAAGGAAAACGGATTAGGAATGTGTGTGTATATATATAGTGGAGAGAATTGACCTTGTGGGGGTGTCTAGGAAAGCCTAGGTAAGTCGGAAGCCCACTATGAGTATAACCCTTGTTAACTTTTAAGAACTTGAAATTGTAAAAGTTTTGGCAAAAGAGTTTATGATGTTTTCAAGTTTTAATCTTAAAAGTATTTTTGAAGTTTGGAAAAAAAAAGAGGCCAAACCATGTTTTAAAATTAAGGGAGTAGGTAAGGGTTAGTGCCTAGAAAGAACGGAGAAATTTGAGGCTATAAAGTAAATAGCGAAGGTTATCTCGGAATAATAGAAAATTCCTGTAGAATGCATAGGCATTGTAAAGACTAGAACTATTGCTCGAAAAAGAAAAAGTATAGGCTAGTAAAGCACAGCAAGGACTAGTAGTGACTACTAGATAGTGAAGGGCAAGTGAGCGTTGAGAGTTTGTGGTTGGACTTTTCATTAGTGAAATAGTCATTGATTCTTGGCCCTTAGTAGTAGCTATGTAGGATGGAAAGGCTTATTTGAAAAGAATAAACTTAAATCCTTGGATTAAGTAAAATAAGCTAAGAAAGAAAAATAGCCTAACTAAAAAGAAAACAATAAATTCAGAGAAGCAACAAAACATGACGGGAAAAGGAAAAAAAAATTCTTATGTAGGTGTGCTTGGATAGGAAAATAGGAAACTTTGTATAGAGTAGTTACGTGAAATCCAAGTGCAATTAGAAAAGGAACATAAAAGAAAAACAGAAAATGTAAATTTTTCCGTTTTATACCTTTTTCTGACATAATAAATCGAATTTAGAAAATTAGATTTTTCCTATAATTCAAAATTTAAAGATGGTTGGTTGGATTTTGGATGCAACAATTGGATGAACTATGCTCTTATTCTGTAAGAGTGTGGGAAAATTTGGATGAAAAGAGTTTTGATTTTCAAAAATATTGCATTCATATAGAACTGTAAGTATATTTAGGATGTGAGCATCATGTTTTGAAAGAGTTTTTGAAAGTTTGCATACATATAGGTGGTACCAAATTAGGCATACATGCACTACTATGATGTATTTCACTTTGCACATGTGCACAATGTTTGCAAAAATTGGATGCACACATAATGGATGTATAATATGGGAGAATATAACACCCCACATTTTTATTGAAAATTAAAAATATGCATATATGTATATATTATATGCATAGATATATTTAAAGGAAAAATTAAAAAGTAATAATAATATATAAGTGCATCAAAATGAAGGAAAATGAATTGCATGCAATATATATATATATACATATATATATATTAAAAAGAAGTTAATGCAAGGAAACAAAAGTATGCAATACAATTGCATTTGTAATAATGTTAAAAGGAAAAGGAAGAACATGCATGTAATTATGATGGAGAAAACAATTAATAAAGAGAAACATTAATGTAATTAATGTAAATGGTGAAAAGGTGAATTAATAAAATTGCTTGCAACAATAAATGAGAAGGGGCATATGTGTGTACATGTTATTTGAAATTCAAAATTTTGTAGGAAGAAAATACATGCACTAAAAATAATAGAAAGGTGTAGATACATGAACCCAAATAAAAATAATAAAAATGAATTAATGTCATGCAAATAAAAGAACAATAATATAGAATGCAAACATGTCAATTATGCAATTAAAGCATGCATAGAAAAAAAAAGGTTTAGAAAGAGGAACCAAGCAACTTAATGCGTTAAAAAGAAGTAACATATCAAGTGCATGAAACGGAAAGCATTAACGCATTTAAATAAAAATATTAGAAATATATGCAACAAAGAAATAATGTCACATGGGAAAGTTTAATGCATGGAAAGAAGTTGGAAAATAAACATAAATTGATTCAATTAAAGCAAGCTAATGTCAAAAGAATTAATACAATTCATATTATATATAAAATAATGACACATGGAAGGATGCATTAATCGAAAAGAAACGTAATTTGCATATATTAAGGAACATTTAAGATTTTTCTTGTACAAAAAGAAAAGAAACCACATATAGGAAGGTGTCAACACCATCAGTGTCCACGCGTGCGTATGGGTGCAACGCACCTGGGTTGGTTTAGCCTACTCTAGAACCTTCTTTTTTTTAGCGAGGTGGAAGGTTTAGATGGTTCTATTTTAATCCTAAGGCCCTAATTCACCTACTACAGCTATAAATAAACATCAAACCCAAACCTAGTCCCATCTATCTCTTTAACCCTAGCCCCCATGCTGCTAAATTCTCAACTAACATAGCCTCCACCTTCAACATAAATTAAAGTAGAGATTTTTAGAGACAAGTTCTTCATCAAAAATCAATTTAGAAGGTTAATCAACATCAAAGTGTTACAACAACGATTTATCTCTTTTCTAATCCTGGCAAGGTGAGTGGGTTTAAATTGCCCTTATGAATAATTGTATGCATATCGTTTAGCAATTCCCCAAATTAAAATGTGTAATTCAATTAAAATCTTATAGCTTTTACTATTTGCCTATTCTGTTCTTCTTTCCATTCCTTTTTATTTTTATAGACTAGGCTAACTTCGAGCCTAGTCCAGATCTCGTTGAAAGGCATACATACGAACAATATTGTAATAGTAGAAGGATATTTGGGAAATTGAAACAACTTGCATGATGGATTTTGGGCAAAACCTGTGATTGGGGAATTGTTGTACAACTTATAAAATACTTGAAATTAAGTGGGTTGGTAATTTTGGCGAAAAACTATAAATATTAATCTGGGACATTAGTGAAAATATATGCAAATTAAGTTGGAACAATTAAGTATGTTGGGATAATTGAGAAGTGTGTGGATTAATAATGGACATGAATAAGCAAGACTGAAATTTGAGCGCAACTTAAGGTTGGGTAATTTGGGGCAAAACTGATAGGTTGGAATTTTGGAGCATCACTTCAATGAATATTAATAATTGGTAGAATTGGAATAATTTCACTTTATTGAAGTTAATTAAATGTAAGAAGAAATGCGACATATATGGGGAATTGGGCATAACTATGCTTGGAATTATGAATATAATTAGGGTGGGATTTATATATATAAATCAAATTGGAATTATGAACATGAAAACGGGATTATAAGTTGAATTGGGATTATAGGCAAAATCGTTGACAGGATTATAAGCATAAATGTGAATTGAGGGTTTATGGGTAATTGACATATATTATAACCCAAGATTTGAATTATGAGTATAAGTTATAACAAGAACTTATATGCTTAAGACACGAGGTTAGATTTGGTCTGCGGTAGAAGTCTGCCCGGAACTGCCCGGCATATCCAGCAACCGCAAATGGTAATCTAATATGAGAGGTCTTAGGAGGAAATTGGACCCGTAATGGTGTCAAGACACGAGGTTAGATTCAGATGCGGTAGAAATCTGCTCGGAACCGCCCGGCATATTCAGCAACCGCAAACAGCAATCTAATGTAAGAGGTCTTACATGTTTACGGACATAATAAATAATAATGAACACTTAACCAAGATGACACATGTAGGGTTGAAATATATATATAATAAAAAGGGGCTAAGTGAGTAACATAGGTAGCATGGTAATTTGTTAAATTGGAATACTTAACCTAATTAAATCTGTAGTGGTGTTACGAACCAGTTGAATTGAGTAGGGGTTAAGTAAATTTGCTAAAGAAATGAGAAAGGTTAAGCTAATCTTAATTAATGCCAAAATGGGGAATGATGATAATAACCTATTATGAATGAACTTGAATAAGAAAGATAATAGGTAGGCTTGTCCTAGGGACAAGTGGGAATTATAACTTATGAAATAAGACAAGTTATAAGGAATGATAGGGAAAAATGAAATTATTCTCTTACCAATGTATCTGTGAATTAAGATGTGCTTAATTATAAATTAAGTAGAACATGTTATGGTAACCATGGGATGGAATAATGAATAGATTATGAGAATAACATGTTGTAGGCTTATTAATGAACTTAAGTGGGTTAAGTTATAAATTGAATTAATAAGCGAGGGTAACTTGGTAAACTTGAAAAGGAAGTCAACGTGAAGGAGAATAACCAAGTTAAATGAGAAAACTCACGAGGTGGCGCAAGCGCGTGATTAATGTTTAGACGTAGGGTCTAATGACATATAAAACTGAGGTGCTTTGACCAGTCCATACGTTAGAGGATGAATAACCATAAGGTGTAGATCATTGGGGTGTCAAAAGACACAAAGAGGAGCGCATGTCCATCTAGATATTCTTGTAGGCTCCAACGAACTGGGTTAAGAAGCACATGGCTTCCGGGAACGTTTGGTACTCTTGGTATTCCTCTGTGAGTGGCAGATGATCCGCCTGTACTCACAGAGGTTAGGTCTGCGTAGGTGAACCAATGAGTATGCCTTGATTGCCATAATAAGAGGCAATCAAAGACTAAGATGGACCAGCGCGATTCGGTGAGCCCGGTTAGTGTCTTGTGATAGCAACTCATCGTATACCTACCATCTTCAGTCAGTACGTAAAGCGGAAAGGCGGAGAACTCCAAAAGCCCATATACTTTGCTATCAATTTATGGGTGAGGTTGGCCACTAGGTTTAAAGGGCATAGGGGGTCGTGGTTAAGTTCTCATTCTTGATATTCTTGGGTGCCTTTCATTAGTTGAGGGAGGGGTCTAGTGGGACCATAGCCACTATAAAAGCAGACTTTAGCATCTACAATCGGTAGATATCTGAAAGCTCCCGACCGAGTTCTGTGTTTCTTGATTAGCCATGCCACGGGACTCAGACGCACATATAGAGAACATGTGCAATAGACATCGAGAACGATTAACGATACGTACGTAGGAAAGTCTAGGTACGCTCTCGTCGCTCTGGGTGGTGTATCATAAGACTAGAGGGCATTATTCGAGGATGGAACCTAATTCGATCGAATGGTTCAAAGATGGCTATCCGAACACTTACGTAATATAGAAATAGTGGTTCTTTGCAGATGTAGCGTTGACATATATACAGAAATTCGTACAACATTCGGGCATAGGATTAGGGACTGCTATATTCCTGCGATGATATGGTGGAGACCGTGCGAGTAGGGTACCATGGGGTGTATCTTATTTGGGGGTAGCTACATATACACTGTATTAGGTTAATCTACAAGGAAGTAGATGGGTGCGATGTGTGTAAGCCTTGAATGTTAATAACACAGATAACCCAATAAATTAGAAAATGTAATTAAACGGTATATGTAGGATTATGCACAAGTATAATTTAAATCCAGTCACAAAGGACTTATGTTCTGACCCCCCCCCTCCTCACAACATTTGTAGGTTAGGTTCATGACAGAGACTGTATAGCTTTGGATACTGGTTTAGTAGTATTATTATTAAGGTAAATCTATGTTTTAATTACATTATATTTTATTCCTTCCACTGTAGATGTTTTCCGAACACTGACATGTTTTATGTCTCTGTCTTTTCTGCAGGATACCAAAGAAAACCAACTCGGATTTCGATGGATTGGGATTTTTGAAAAAAATTAGGTCATTCAGAATCCGGGTTGTTACAATCTCAATCTTGGGAATAAGTAGTATAGAGGTAAACAGTCAATAAGCATGGGAAACGGTAATTGTATCAATATATATTGTACTGGTAATGCAGTTATTAAAGGCAAGAAATAGTTATTTCTTCATAATTTATTAAGAGTACCCAAAATCAAAAAGAATTTGATGAATGTTTCACAATTTGCTAAGGATAATAGTGTATATTTTGAAATTTTCCAAAGCGTTGTGTTGTCAAAGATATACTGACACATGATACTCTTTTACAAGGAAACAAGATCAACAGACTATATATATTCAAGTGTAGAGATCACAAAAGCCCAGTAAAAAATCAGAAAGGCAACTATTTTGTAATCAAACGGAATGAATATAGTGTGTAATCGCCCAAATTTCTGTACCACTGAGTCGACTAATAACACCACACGTCTAACCCAAATTGCACAGAAAAACGAATCATTAGTAGAAAGAAGTTAGAGGAGGAGAAATAGAAAGAAAGAAAACTTAGAATAAAAGAAAATCGAAGAACACAAATCTCACAGCGGAACGTGTAAAATATATTATATAACATAACCTTTGAAATACAAATCAGTAATTGTGTATACAACCATCATCAGAGCACAACAGTTATTCCTAGAACAGTCATAAACACATGTTTCCAGATACAACATAGTACACAGTGGAAAATATGATAGTCTAAAGCTAATTGTTGAAGCCTCCTGCTTCAAGCTCCTCTAAGTGAATCTGTAAAATCCCGACACATGACTGTCTGTACAAATTTGGGCACCCAAGAGTGTAGGGTAAAACAAAATAAAATAAACTTTGGGTCAGTCATGGGACTGGTGTGAGTAAACTTCAACCATTGGTTTAACTTTTAAAATCCTTTCGAAAGAAATGATAATCGTAAGACTGGTCTACACATAAACACGGATGGTTTTTACCTTACGATAACCAAAAATATTTTTGATATCAAATCTGGTGATATTATAATAGTGTTTACATCAAATAAATAGAAATTTAGCAAAATGCTTGCATCTCGCTCTCCATATATAATATAAAATCAAAAACCACAGGGCGCTTATTAGAGATTGGATTCCGACTATGACAAGGTATGGAACCACCTTCTAATCAGTGTACTCTAGAGGGGATACACAGGGGTTCAACAAGAACATCTGGCAACCCAGCCACACATGGCGGGCCACTCAGTTAACTTGAATGTACCGAGCATATTATCACCAACGGTTGTGACCAGCAACCGTTACCGAAAGCATACAGCAGCAAATAGAATAAGAAGAAAATGAAATTCCTCTGGATCAGGTGATAATATCCCTAATGGGAATGACACATTTGGCCATGCTGCCTGCCCGATTTCTGTCATTTCTCGATTGATGAGGTTGAGGTCATGATTATCTTTCAAGAATATCATGCCACCATTTACTTCGAATGCCACATCGTTAGATCCGTTAAGATACCTTTGTCCTGGGACTGGACAAACCGAAAGCCCCATTCTATTACTCCATCTTGGGCAATTTCTGTTTAGGATAAACATAACAGCCCTTGCACTTCACTCTGTCTTCAATTATCTTTGGCATATTGATTCGTAATGCGTATGCCAATACAGAGTGGTTTTCAGATATTAAATCTGATCTCGGTCTCTCCGTATTGACAACAGAGGTATAAAATAAACCAAAACTTTGATAGTCGGTTATTTAACAATCAAAGAAAATATACATACAATCAATGATCCTACTTCAAAATAGAAATTATACCGATCAATCATCAACCAACGCTGGCCCCTTTTCATTAATTTCATATTAAATTACCATTTCCCAATTCTTTTCAATATCTTTACCTTAATATTTTTCAAAACCCGCTTAGCCCTTTCACAATTTCTTGGAATCATTTCCAAATATTATACATTCTATTTTTCCATATTCCAGAAATATCCCTTATCAAAATTGGAAACATTTCCATATATATTTATAAATTCTTATTCCTATATTCAGAAAATATGCGTTATCAATACGAGAAAACAGTTCCATCTTTTCACATTTCTTATTTTCTATATTTTAGAAAATGTACATTATTAACATTGGAAAATATTCCAAATTTCCATTTCTTAACTTCTCATTAACCATATCATTTCATTTTCTATACTTAGAAATTATCTCTGATTTTATTTGGAAAACATTTCCAAAATTCCTTTTTATTCGATTAAACCGATGTTATATAGTACATTGTTATTATAACTCAACACACTTATCATTCATTAATTGAACGTATTACTAACCAATCCTTTCTACCGAACCTTAACCATTCCTTAGTCAATCATGAAGTCAATCAAGTTGGGGTATAATTACCCCTCAGACCTTAACTGAACAACATTCTCAACTTTGAAATAGTCAAAGCTTACAACTTCAATTTCCAATCAACATTGCTTACGAAATTCCCGAATTCAAACTAAGAATCCATTTTTTTTACGGAAAACATTGATTATAACGATAATGTTATAATACCTACCTTCAAAACATTTAATTTTAAAATATAACTTTTATTATTTAATTTTAAATAAATTAATATGCAAATAAATAATAATTGAATAATTAAATTTTAATAAAAAACGGAAAGTGAAAAGTACTTCCCTGAATTCGATATAATCGAATTTCAATAAATAACTCTCTTCAGAATAATCTATATTTGATTAATATTCCGAACTTCAGAATTTATCTACCATTTCAAGTTACTTCTAATTCCATATTCACTTTTGAATTTATCTTTTCTGAATCCTTACCAAATTCCTTTATAACCATTTCAGTCTACAAAACGTTATTCCAATTTATTTTATATTCCAAATTTTGGAATAAAACTCATTGTTTTTCTTTCAAAATAATTATCCATTTCCCTTTCTCATTCATGTTCCAATTTGGATTCATATCTCAAATCATCTAAATTTCCTTTATAGATATTTCATTTGCAAAATATTTGCTTTAAACCATTATTCACTTTAATCGTGAATATATTTCTTTTATATATAATCAAATCAGTTTGGTTTCGTACTTATAAATAATATCTTAAACCCATATTCTGTTTATAACTTCTATTGAGAATTTTTCATACAATTCTTATTTTTATTCCAATCATTCAAAACCTCTTTTATAATTTCCTTTATAATTTTCTAAGTTCAAATCTATTTTCAAATATTGGTTTCCAAACCGATTTTCACTTTCCCATATAAATTCATATTTGAACTTATATTTCAATTTATCCAATGATTAATAATTCACTTAATTTATATTCTTATTTACAAACAACTTCTTGATTTATTGACTTAAACGGGTTTTATTTTCAACTCTATTCGAAATTTTATTTCTATTTTGGAAATAAATTCCAATTTTAAATCCCAATTTCCCTTTCCACATTCGAAAATATTTTACGGTATCTAAAACACCAAGTTTCTAAGGCCAGGTAACTCAAACACAACATATCCAATCATGGACATATAACACATCATATATCACAATAAAATAAAATAAAAGTAATATAAACGTTGAGGAATCCAGTTGGATCCCTCCAACTTGTTTCCCTGCATCCATAGATGTTAATCACATTAATAATATTAATTTCACATCGATATGAAATATCATAGTAAACAGAACTGATAATCGATCAACATATAATTGTATTAATCATTTCAACCATTCATCCAAACAACCATCATGCAGTATAAAATTACTATAAATTTTTTTATAAAAATATAAACAAGTCAGAGTTAGTGAGTTTACTCACCTAGTTTTACAGTTGACGATTCTACTCTTATTTCCTTTAAAATGAATCAAGCGTTTATATTTTATATGAAATTCCAGTCACTCTGCTCTCCACAACGTTATTGCCACAATGTAGTTTTTGTTGTTACGATTCCAATAAGACCAGTTTCATTTTGATTCCGACTTCAAAACAAATACTGCTTGCTCAAGGTAAATTCATTTAGTCTGCTATTGTTTCTCCTCAAACCCGATTATCAGGGCCAAGTGTTTCTTCCCTTCGGCATTCAAAAAGAGATTCCATTTAAACCATGTTCCACATATCTTCCTTCTACCAGTCTGATCTCAGCACACCCGTTGTTCTACTCATGAAAAAATTGGTATACCCCTAAACCATGTTGTTAACCATTCTTCCTTACACTCAAATACAGTAACCGCCTATAGAAAACTTCACTAACCATGACTTCCCTTTAATTACCTTCATTAACACCACCAATCAAGTGATTAACATCTTAAAAAAATTCATTAACCCTTCACTCTCCATATTCAGTTCAAACAAAAACTCCAATAACACAAACTCCACCTTTCCTATAATTCAACTATCTCTTCCTTTATCCCATGGTCATCGAATCCCCAATATCGCTGCTACCCAGATGTCATCGGACGACCCAACGACCAGCACCAAACTCCGCCGCTCACCTACCTCGGTTACCTCGAACATGGCGGCTCCAAAGGACATTGTGACACCGTCATCAGACTGCCTTAGAAACAAGAACCCGCAATCAAAAATTTTGGGAAACCCCACCAGAGTTTCCACAACGAATCACCATGCTGTAGTAATCCCCGCGCCATCCTCCTTGTCGTTGTTAGGCCATTGAACCCCGCTATAGCGTGCCCTAATTCGTCGCTGAATGAAAAGGGACCGACCAGAAATGTTGTCGAACATAGAAAAAGGGGTATGAACATGAAACTTTCGCCCTTGGGATCTCAACAAAACTGGAAACGAATTTTATCATTGAGTTTTTTATTTTTAATTTTGATTTTGAAGTGAATGGGTTTTCCGTGGTTTACTGAAAGAATGGGAGCAAGAACGGGAAAAATAGGGAAAGAGAATTGGAAATTTTGGGCTAAGCGTCCTCCAGTTTTATAGGTAGAAATAATATTATTTAATTATATTATTAATTCTAATTTTATAAACATCGTTCAAATGTAAAAGGGGGCAACCACAATATTTGACCAGCCTAAGATATGCACCGATGTTCGTGATTTTGGTCAGAAAAGATAATATGTACACCAGTTGTAATTGTTCAAAAAGGATCTGATTTCATATGTTGAAAGATAGCTGACATATGGATAAGATTACTCAAAGATTTCAAAAGATATTTAGGTAGATTATTAATGGGTTTTTAAACAATTAGCACACATGCTAACGAATCTTTCGAAGATTATGTAAAAAAAAAATCAAGACCTTTCCCTATCATTCTTGTGGAGATTTTTGATCAGTACACTAAATATTGTTTAAGATTTGGGTAGGATTTTGAAAACAATGTGTTGAATGCGACTCGATTTTATTATTCACCGTATAAACCATCGTTTAACTTTTATAGCTTATATGAGCACATATAACGTCCGTCCGAAATGAAATTCAAAATTCTAAAATAACGTAATATTTCAAACACAATGAAACTACTTTCATTGAAAATGAAGGCCATTTGCTAAATGGCTATTTTTAAGGTTTAAACAAATCGATTAAAAATATAAATAAATTCAAAACAATTCAATTTAATAATAATAAATTATTATTTTCATCTATATCCGAATAGAACATTATATAGGTTCAAAATAAACATATCTGAATTTTAAACTCATATTTCAAATTAAATGATGTTCGTATTATATAAAAATCGATTTATTTACATAATAAATCATTATAAATTTTAAGCGATTCTATAGCGACTATTTGAAAATTTGATTTGGACATAACTCACAACATACAAGACGAAATCTTGATTTTTCACTTTCATTAGAAAAATATAGTCAAATAGATCTGAACATTTCTTATTTCAAAGAAATCTGACTTATACTGAATCCTGTATATTCATTAGAAGTTCAAAATGTAATATTATGAACTACCGCGACATTACGAGCTCGTTATCAATTAAATTATAAATTATATGTTCAAACTTCGTTTTTAATTAATAAAAATCTTATTATAAATTCCAAATCAACATTTAAAATCAAATTAAATGTTTGAAAATTAACGGCTAAAAATATAGTTCATTACATAGTGAAAATACTTTTGATATTTGGCATTGCAAATTAGGTCATCCCAGTGTTTATGTAGTTAAGAGTATTCTTAGCAAAAATAAATATATCATATTAATGTTTCTATGCCTTACATATGTATCTATTGTCAAATGAGAAAGAACCACAAGTTACCATTTAATAATTCAATGACTGTTAACTTTAAACTCTTTGATCTTCTTGTTCCTAATTTATGGGGACCTGCCCCTGTTTCCACTAATTATGGATATAGATACTACATTTCATTTATTAATGCATGTTCAAGATATACATGGATATATTTTCTAAAGAATAAATATGTAACTTATGATGCTGTGATAAATTATGCTAAATGATTGAGTATCGGTTTAAGGTCAGTCCAAAAATCATTCAATCTGCCAATGGTTCAGAGTATAAGACCCTTAATGATTTTTTGCAAAAGTAAGAGAATCATTCATAGGATAACATGTCCATACACTTATGAAAAGAATAGTACTGTAAAGAGAAAACATAGGCATATTGTTGAATCCGGTCTAATTTTAATAGTATAATGTAACACCCCACCTCCGCTAGGGTCACTCGCAAAGGGAATGCACTAGCTTTGGTGGAGTATTATCTAGGTAAATATACACAGAAATATTACAAGACAGAACATAAATAAAAGAGCAGAAGTAAAAACCACTTTTCATTTCTTTAAATCTAGTAAGGTCTAAAGCCTTTTACATCAAAATGTCAGTAAATCATTTACAATGAAATCTGCCTTGCAATAGTATAGAAGCATAAAACTACATTCATAAATCATTCCCCAATAAAGCAGTAAAGCAAGCCATAGCCAAGAGAATTCCAAGCCGTACAAGAAAGAACCTTGGAGCTTGGTAAGATCCGAACTAAGCTGTATTCCCACCCTGCGAACCTGGGGGGGGAACGGAAGAAAAAGAGGCGAAACAAAACGGGTCAGTCATAAAGACTGAGTAAGTCCTAGTGACTTTCAGCATAGAAACAGGTAAAGATAACATGGCATGAATAAACTGAAAGTAAACATAAGCATGATGACAAGATAAGCTACAGGAAAGATAACTAAGAATAACCTCATATGATTTTTGTTAAGTATAACATCGTAAGGTTCCCATTCAAGATAAACTAAGTATAAATTCGCAAGAACTCTATCAAGCATCGCAAGATTTCCCTGCTTTACCATTAAAATATTTCTATGATATCTATTTGCTCTGCACCACCCGTACTAGTATCCCAACCCATGTCATGTGTTGACTATAAAATGATCCCTTGCCCAATGTCATGAAACGACCCATTACTTGGTCCCACGAAACGATCTATTAGTCGATCGGCTCCCTACAAGTCCTATCTTGTTCATATGTCTGTGTCATACGGCCCTATCACGAATGTAGTCACATGTGCTAGGTCCACCAATAGGGTGTATCAAGCCCTAGGGTGCCAACCACCGACACGAATCAAGCACGCACAGTGTAAATCTACCGGTGCCCAATGCCTGCTTTTTCAACTCCAGACTACGTGCACGACCATAGTCCGCCTGAACCTACAATGGCGCACCAACTCAGCCGTCGTTCTGGTAGCTTACAATCAGCCCAGTAATCGTGCCCCACCCTGCCTAGTTCCAGGGTACCATGATACAACTAGTGGGTTACTGCTAAAAAGGACTGTGTAACTAGGGATTCCGTCCAGCAGGTTAAGTGTTGTCATTTAAATTCGAGACTTAACTGCATCAGTCTAGCATGTCAAGTTGGTTAAGTGTGGTCATTCAAGTTCGTGACTTAACCCGTCTACGTGTCATGTCAAATTGGCTAAGTGTTGTCGTTCAAGTTCATGACTTAGCCCTACGAATCATGTGTCAAATTGGTAAAGTATGTTCAAGCGGTTCATGACTTAACCCTACCAAATCGTCGTGTCAAATTGGTTAAGTATATTCAAGCAGTTCATGACTTAACCCTATCAAGTCATCGTGTCAAATTGCTTAAGTATATTCAAGAGGTTCATGACTTAACCCTATCAAGTCATCGTGTCAAATTGGTTAAGTATATTCAAACAGTTCATGACTTAACCCTATCAAGTGATTGTGTCAAATTGGTTAAGTATATTCAAGAGGTTCATGACTTAACCCTATAAAGTCATCGTGTCAAATTAGTTAAGTATATTCAAGCGGTTCATGACTTAACCCTATCAAGTCATCGTGTCAAATTGGTTAAGTATATTCAAACGGTTCATGACTTAACCCTATCAAGTTATCGTGTCAAATTGGTTAAGTATATTGAAGTGGTTCATGACTTAACCCTATCAAGTCATCGTGTCAAATTGGTTAAGTATATTCAAATGGTTCATGACTTAACCCTATCAAGTCATCGTGTCAAATTGGTTAAGTATATTCAAGCGGTTCATGACCTAACCCCATCAAGTCATAAATTCATTAATGCACCCCAACCTCTCAGATCAGACCTGTTGTTGTGGTCACTGGATATGCCGGGCGGTTCTGGGTAGAATTACACCACAACTCAGTCTGACCTCGGGTTTTCAAGTGCGATATGACCAACTACCCACATTGGATCCTATTGTTTGCAGTAACTGGATTTGCCGGGCGGTTCCGGGCAGAATTACACTGCAAACACAACCCAACCTCGAGTTGGCCATTTTCAACTTATCTAAGTGTCATGTCCATGTTCAAGTTATAACAATGTTCAAATTTCTAAGCAAGTTTCATGTCAAGTTTCTAGTTTTCAACTTATGCCTATTATCAAGTTCATAACTCACGTTTTTGCCCCAAAACGTGTTCCCAAAGTATTGCTAAAATTTGCTATAAAGTTATGCCAAGTTATAGCCTTTTTATTTACAATACAAGCCAACTACCCAAAACCCAACTTTACATATTAATATATATGCCCAAGTTCTAACTTTTCATGTCAATATACATATGCCCAATTCTAGCCAATTTACAAATGTTCAAGTTCCACATCAAACTACAAGTATTCCAGGTTTACACCAATTTACCTATAACAAGTTCTAGCTTTTTACATATGTCACGATCCGTGTCAAAATTACATATATCAATTTATATGTGTCCAATCCTAGCCAATTTAGATATATACCATGTTTCATGCCTTTTTACATAGACCTATTAATGCCAAATTCCATGTATATATTATTTATGCAAATTTCCCCATAACAAGATTATACCAAAATTTACAGATCAAGCCCCAAACTTGCAGATACAGTGATAATTTCCAGTTTCATGTTGCCAATAATTCCAACATATTCATATAGGCAATAATCCCATAATTCCCCCGTATACACCTCGTACGCAAATCGCGATTTTAGGCCAAGGTCCGAAATTGACCAAGGTTCATCAAAAGTAAATAAATAGGGGAAAGGTAGAATTCGTAGTAAAAGCAAGATCAGAGGGAAAAACATCATCATAGGCATGAAGATTACAATTTGATAATAATATTAACATGAATCGAGAAAACTAATTTACAACAAGCTGAATAGATTATGAACTTGTCATGAGAATAAAGATAGACAAGTCAAAAACTCAAGATTCAAGAAACAACAGAAATAGATCTGGATCGATAAACATACTTAGATCCAGTTTCACTTTAATTCAATGTCATATTATAATCAAATATTTAAATCATAAAATAACTAGAGCTTACATTGATTGGCTAAGAGAGGACAAATTGATTCGTTGTCGCGTTGAAACGTCTAACTTGATTAATCTTCTGATTTGATTCAATATGGTCTAGGCGTCGTTGCTTGAAACCGTTGAATCTTTACTTGAATCCTAACTAGATTTGAATCTCCTCTTGAAAGACTTGAACAGCATATCCTCATCTCAGACTTATATATTATTTTATTCATTTATTTATTCATTTTCTCAGAGGCAGCATAAGGACAGAATGAAATGGTGTAGAGAGAATGAGGCGAGAGGCTGTTTATATAGGATTAGGCGGACGAACCTAGGCAGAAAACGAGACCAGGTACATCAGAATGCACCCAGGCCCAAAAGTGGGCTCGGGGACCAGGTTGACACCCAAGTCGACTGCGCAGTCGACCTGGTCCTGGGGGTGTCGACTGCCCAGTCGACTCCCCAGTCGACCTGGGGTGCTGGGCGGGAAATTTCCCGCCCAGCCTGTTCTGGGTTTAAATTCGAATTTTGAATTCGAATTTGAGTTGTTTTGAACTCTGAAAATTCCTGAAACTTCGAAGGGTCATATCACCCTCATACGGACTCCGATTCTCGCAAACTCGGACTCGTTTCTAAGCAGAATTTCGAGGCGGACGCAATGGCGCAACCCATTTCCCTTGATTCTGATCTTAAAATTTTATTCTGCCTTGATTTATGATTTTAACATGTTATTAAAATTCGGCTTGTTACATTCTCCCCTCCTTAAAGGATTTCGTCCCCGAAATCTCCAAGTTAAGAAGAATGTGTCCTACCATCCAATCATCCATCTACTCAATCATCAATCACAGGCATTCATTGTCCTTAAGAGATTTCTAATGTTGTATGGACATATGCAAGAAGTGTGTGTATATGTTCCTTGTCTAATGCAGATGATCAGGCCTGATTGATCCTCTTAATGCAAAATATGTTTAGTGCCATGAGTCCAACATGTATGCAAATAGTCCTAGTCACATAAACACTATATGTGTGCACAAACATCCATCCATATGCAACATTCACATGATAACACATTCAATTTCATCCATAAACAAGTATAAACACTCATACATATGCAACATGAAAGGTGACTGAGCCGATCTAGTGCCTAAGGTGTAAATGCATCCACGAGCAACCACTTGCAACCACTTGCAACCATCAATCATAACATGTCTCAAACACATGTTTACATCCATAGGGTTCTACCTAAGGTTCTCAAGATAGGATCGAAAGATAGAAGCAAGTAAAAACATTGTGCCCATTAGGCAATGTCAAAACTGGAAATCTACGTCACATATATACTGATTAGGAGAAGAACTCCCTAAGCACCAGCCCCGGAGACCGAAATCAACATCAGGCTGACACCCAAAGAATCACTCAATCAAACCAATATATGTTTCGAGGAGACTAAGCATGATGGACTCCTTTTAGGTCACAAGGGAATCCCTTCCAACCCGTATCCTATAAAACCCAAAGAGTTTAGTCAACCCAACGGACACCCTCAAGCCCCAAAATGTATTACTAACAGATGAGTCGTGCTCCCTATGAGGTTTCTAATAGAAATGGGATTGAGAATAGGACCGAGAGGATATACTTGAAAGATAGCATACAAATAAGCTCTACAGGAAAAGAGGGATCAAGGCCATACTCTTAAAAAGAGATATGATACGTGTATCTAGTCTTCAATCTTCTGAGTCGCATTTCCTTGAGCTTAACTCCATTGTGCTTTGACCATCTTTAACTTCACAATTCCGTAGCTTCTTAATTCTTGTTTCCAAAATATGAGTTGGAACTCATACCACTTTTACTTATTCTTCTTCTAGTATATTCGGCTTAATCATAACTGCGTACTCATGGTTTCATGCAAGCTCTCCAAAATTCACTAGTGAATCTTGGATCTCGTTCACTTACTAGGAGGTATTTCACATAGATGAATTATCTCTTGAAAATAACAAATATCAACCATGTTGGCAAAGGTACTTACTAAGGCGATTTTCTATAACTCATGCATAAGCGAAATGAACTATCCGCGTTAATGGCGAACACAACTCGAGAGGATCAATAAATTACCAATAAATGTGTCAAGAGATTCTAGGTAACAAATTCTGATAGAACCCTAAAGGTTACACGCGACTTCGAGGGTATTACCGAGGCAAGTCAAGAGTCTAACTACCCTCTATTCAAAACCGAGAACGGCACCCTTACCGGATAACCACTCCGTCCTAGAATCAACCCATAGCCCAAAAACATAAGCATTACTTCATAGACATTCTCAAATCCAAACAAGTCATGAATAAATGAGCCGATTTCCCTACAGGATTTGAGACAAAAGAAAAATGGGATCCTTTACTAGTACTAAGGTGCAGAGACTCAACTATCGAAGCAGAATTAAAAGGATGCAATGTTCAAAAACAGAGTCCTAATGGGATGATAAAAAGGAGAAACTAAACCTTTAACAGCAACGTTACCACCCCTCTTGGGTACGCTAGTAGCGAGAGCATACAATTGCCCTCTCGATGATCTTGTCTTTGCCCTTGTGCTTGTCCTATAACACTTAACTACATGTCCCTTTTTACTATTCTAACGATACTCTTTCTTGTCATGGGTTTTATTATTCTTTCACTTTGGCCTCTTTCCTTTCACCTTTTTCCTCCTTCGTAGATTAAGTCATTACAACAAGTTTCTCATTCTTAGGCTTGTGTTCTTTATGTTCCTACTATCCTTGTATAGCTTGTTGACAAGTCTCTCGTAAGCTACCTCCATCGCACGGCAACCCTACAAAGCTTGAAATAAGATTAGTCGCAAGTAAAACTACTGCGGCTACAGATGGAGGTTGGGCACTTCTTTGCCCTCTGACATGTGTCGGACGCCTACGAAACTATGGTGAAAAGAGAGAGAAGAGTTTTCAAGAGAGAATCAAAAGATAGTGCATATGGCTTTGGGGAATATGCCTTTCGTAAAACAAAACTTTTCTTAGAAAAATGCTTCTTTGTAAACGTTTTGAAAATAATTTCAGAAGGTTTTTAAAAGCTTTTGCCCAGTCTGGTAACCTTTTGCTCTGATACCAAATGTAACACCCCACCTCCGCTAGGGTCACTCGCAAAGGGAATGCACTAGCTTTGGTGGAGTATTATCTAGGTAAACATACACGGAAATATTACAAGACAGAACATAAATAAAAGAGCGGAAGTAAAAACCACTTTTCATTTCTTTAAATCTAGTAAGGTCTAAAGCCTTTTACATAAAAATGTCAGTAAATCATTTACAACGAAATCTGCCTTGCAATAGTATAGAAGCATAAAACTATATTCATAAATCATTCCCCAATAAAGCAGTAAAGCAAGCCATAGCCAAGAGAATTCCAAGCCGTACAAGAAAGAACCTTGGAGCTTGGTAAGATCCGAACTAAGCTGTATTCCCACCCTGCGAACCTGGGGGGGAAACGGAAGAAAAAGAGGCGAAACAAAACGGGTCAGTCATAAAGACTGAGTAAGTCCTAGTGACTTTCAGCATAGAAACAGGTAAAGATAACATGGCATGAATAAACTGAAAGTAAACATAAGCATGATGACAAGATAAGCTACAGGAAAGATAACTAAGAATAACCTCATATGATTTTTGTCAAGTATAACATCGCAAGGTTCCCATTCAAGATAAACTAAGTATAAATTCGCAAGATCTCTATCAAGCATCGCAAGATTTCCCTGCTTTACCATTAAAATATTTCTATGATATCTATTTGCTCTGCACCACCCGTACTAGTATCCCAACCCGTGTCAAGTGTTGACTATAAAATGATCCCTTGCCCAACGTCATGAAACGACCCATTACTTGGTCCCACGAAACGATCTATTAGTCGATCGGCTCCCTACAAGTCCTATCTCGTACATGTGTCTGTGTCATACGGCCCTATCACGAATGTAGTCACCTGTGCTAGGTCCACCATAGGGTGTATCAAGCCCTAGGGTGCCAACCACCGACACGAATCAAGCACGCACAGTGTAAATCTACCGGTGCCCAATGCCTGCTTTTTCAACTCCGGACTACGTGCACGACCATAGTCCGCCTGTACCTACAATGGCGCACCAACTCAGTCGTCGTTCTGGTTGCTTACAATCAGCCCAGTAATCGTGTCCCACCCTGCCTAGTTCCAAGGTACCATGATACAACTAGTGGGTTACTACTGAAAAGGACCGCGTAACTAGGGTTTCCGTCCAGCAGGTTAAGTGTTGTCATTTAAATTCGAGACTTAACACCATCAGTCTAGCATGTCAAGTTGGTTAAGTGTGGTCATTCAAGTTCGTGACTTAACCCGTCTACGTGTCATGTCAAATTGGCTAAGTGTTGTCGTTCAAGTTCATGACTTAGCCCTACGAATCATGTGTCAAGTTGGTAAAGTATGTTCAAGCGGTTCACGACTTAACCCTACCAAATCGTCGTGTCAAATTGGTTAAGTATATTCAAGCGGTTCATGACTTAACCCTATCAAGTCATCGTGTCAAATTGGTTAAGTATATTCAAGCGGTTCATGACTTAACCCTATCAAGTCATCGTGTCAAATTGGTAATGTATATTCAAACGGTTCATGACCTAACCCTATCAAGTTATCGTGTCAAATTGGTTAAGTATATTCAAGCGGTTCATGACTTAACCCTATCAAGTCATCGTGTCAAATTGGTTAAGTATATTCAAGCGGTTCATGACTTAACCCTATCAAGTCATCGTGTCAAATTGGTTAAGTATATTCAAACGGTTCATGACTTAACCCTATCAAGTTATCATGTCAAATTGGTTAAGTATATTCAAGCGGTTCATGACTTAACCCTATCAAGTCATCGTGTCAAATTGGTTAAGTATATTCAAACGGTTCATGACTTAACCCTATCAAGTCATCGTGTCAAATTGGTTAAGTATATTCAAGCGGTTCATGACTTAACCCCATCAAGTCATAAATTCGTTAATGCACCCCAACCTCTCAGATCAGACCTGTTGTTGTGGTCACTTGATATGCCATGCGATTCTGGGCAGAATTACACCACAACTCAATCTGACATCGGGTTTTCAAGTGCGATATGACCAACTACCGACATTGGATCCTATTGTTTGCAGTAACTGGATTTGCCGGGCGGTTCCGGGCAGAATTACACTGCAAACTCAACCCAACCTCGAGTTGGCAATTTTCAAGTTATCTAAGTGTCATGTCCATGTTCAAGTTATAACAATGTTCAAATTTCTAAGCAAGTTTCATGTCAAGTTTCTAGTTTTCAACTTATGCCTATTATCAAGTTCATAACTCACGTTTTTGCCCCTAAACGTGTTCCCTAAGTATTGCTAAAATTTGCTATAAAGTTATGCTAGGTTATAGCCTTTTTATTTACAATACAAGTCAACTAACCAAAACCCAACTTTACATATTAATATATATTCCCAAGTTCTAACTTTTCATGTCGATATACATATGCCCAATTCTAGCCAATTTACAAATGTTCAAGTTCCACATCAAACTACATGTATTCCATGTTTACATCAATTTACCTATAACAAGTTCTAGCTTTTTACATATGTCACGATCCACGTCAAAATTACATATATCAATTTATATGTGTCCAATCCTAGCCAATTTAGATATATACCATGTTTCATGCCTTTTTACATAGACCTATTAATGCCAAATTCCATGTATATATTATTTATGCAAATTTCCCCATAACAAGATTATACCAAAATTTACAGATCAAGCCCCAAACTTGCAGATACAGTGATAATTTCCAGTTTCATGTTGCCAATAATTCCAACATATTCATATATGCAATAATCCCATAATTCCCTCGTATACACCTCGTACGCAAATCGCGATTTTAGGCCAAGGTCCGAAATTGACCAATGTTCATCAAAAGAAAATAAATAGGGGAAAGGTAGAATTCGTAGTAAAAGCAAGATCAGAGGGAAAAACATCATCACAGGCATGAAGATTACAATTTGATAATAATATTAACATGAATCGAGAAAACTAATTTACAACAGGCTGAATAGATTATGAACTTGTCATGAGAATAAAGATAGACAAGTCAAAAACTCAAGATTCAAGAAACAACAGAAATAGATCTGGATCGATAAACATACTTAGATCCAATTTCACTTTAATTCAATGCCATATTATAATCAAATATTTAAATCAGAAAATAACTAGAACTTACATTGATTGGCTAAGAGAGGACAAATCGATTCGTTGTCGTGTTGAAACGTCTAACTTGATTAATCTTCTGATTTGATTCAATATGGTCTAGGCGTCGTTGCTTGAAGCCGTTGAATCTTTACTTCAATCCTAACTAGATTTAAATCTCCTCTTGAAAGACTTGAACAGCATATCCTCGTCTCAGACTTATATATTATTTTATTCATTTATTTATTCATTTTCTCAAAGGCAGCATAAGGACAGAATGAAATGGTGTAGAGAGAATGAGGTGAGAGGCTATTTATATAGGATTAGGCGGACGAACCTAAGCAGAAAACGAGACCAGGTACATCAGAATGCACCCAGGCCCAAAAGTGGGCTCAGGGACCAGGTCGACACCCAATTCGACTGCGCAGTCGACCTGGTCCTGGGGGGGTCGACTTCCCAGTCGACTCCCCAGTCGACCTGGGGTGCTGGGCGGGAAATTTCCCGGCCAGTCTGTTCTGGGTTTAAATTCGAATTTTGAATTCGAATTCGAGCTGTTTTGAACTCTGAAAATTCCTGAAACTTCGGAGGATCATATCTCCCTCATACGGACTCCAATTCTCGCAAACTCGGAATCGTTTCTAAGCAGAATTTCGAGGCGGACGCAATGGCGCAACCCGTTTCCCTTGATTCTGATCTTAAAATTTAATTCTGCCTTGATTTATGATTTTAACATGTTATTAAAATTCGGGTTGTTACATATAAGCATCACTACCTCTTAAATTTTGGTCTGAATCTTTCAACAATGCTATATTTTTATTTAATAGAATGCCCACAAAAGTGTTGAAAGATATAAGTCCTTTGGGAAAACTATATGATGCTAAGCTAGATTATAATGGTTTAAGAACTTTTGATTGCCTATGTTCTTCATATCTTAGGCCTTATAATGTCAATAAGCTAAATTATAGATCTAAACCATGTACCTTTTTAGGATATGCAGTTAATCAAAAAGGGTATACATGTATTGAGGAAAATGGAAGAATATTTGTGAGTAGGCATGTTATTTTTAATGAAAATGTGTCTCCATACAACTCAGACAACATCAAAACTACCAATCAGGTATATAATAACAGGGAGAACATACCTATTATACCTAACTACTCTGACATTCAATAGGTAAGTGATGAGAATGTGGCTGCTGATGCTCAAAGACAACATACCACTGAGACATTTCATATCAGTGATGATAGTGAACCACTCAGCCTTGCAAGTCAACCTGCATCATCAAGAGATAATTTTACAGTTAGTAATGATGATCAACAGAATGAAGGAAATAATGATGATATTGATACAACCTCACCAACATCCTCAAGTCATGCAAATGATGACAACAGTCAACCTTGCAATAATCAACCCACTCAAACATGTCATCATATGATAATTAGAGCTAAGAGTGAGATATTCAAACAAAAGACTTATATTGCTGCCATCATCTCAGATAAACCTGTAAATTATAGTCAAGCTGCAAAGCATAAAGATTGGAAAACAGAAATGGATGAAGAGTATAATGCTCTCATTATAAATAAAACATGGAACTCGTCAAACAAGTAGATGATAAAAATCTGATAGTTTGTAAGTGGACATTCAAAATGAAAAAAACCCAGATAGCTCTATTAGCAGATATAAAGCAAGGCTAGTTGCTAAAAGGTATACTCAAAAGTATGAATTTGATTATAATGAAACATTTTCTCCTGTTGTTAAACCAGCAACTATTAGACTTATATTTACCATTACTCTTAAGAATCTGTGGTGAGACATTTAGACGTCAACAATGCATTCCTTAATGGAACACTAAAGGAGGAAGTGCAATAGTCAGAGGGTTATGTACAGGATTCAAGTCTTGCTTGCAAGTTAAATAAAGCAATTTATGGCTTGAAACAAGCTCCAAGGGTTTGGTTTGACAAACTCAGATCAACACTTGTCAAAATCGGCTATCATCCTACCAAATATGATAATTCTTTGTTTATCAAAATCAGCAATAGTTCTACTGCTTATATTCTAATATACATTAATGATCTAATTATTACAGGTAGCTGTGATGAAGATCTAAAGCAGATTACAGATTATGTGAACAAAGAGTTTTCAATAAAAGACCTTGGCAATGTATCATACTTTCTAGGAATAGAGGTTGGCAGATTTTCAAAATCAGAAATGTTTCTATGCCGAAAGAAATATATAACAGAGCTGTTGATTAAAACTGTTATGGACAAAGCAAAGCCACAGCCAACGCCCATGATATCAAATCAACATTCCTCTAAATACAGGGGGAAGTTATTAAAAATATTAAACAATATAGAAGCGTTGTGGGGTCATTACAGTATCCTACCACAACTAGACCAGATATTGCATTTAATATTAATAAAGTTTCACAATTTTTGCAGAAACCAAAGGATGAACACTCGCGTGCTGGTAAAATAATTCTAAGGTACTTAACTGGAACAATCTGTGCTGGACTTACATTAAAGGGAAGCAAAAGCTTAAATATCACTGGATACTTAGATTCGGATTGGGCGTCTGATCAACCCAAATGTCGGAAAATCTGTCACTGGGTATTGCATATACATTGGAGAAAACCTTATTTCATGGAGCTCAAAGAAACAGACAACAATATCAAAATCCAGTGCTGAATCAGAGTATAGGACCATAGCCAGTGCTATAGCAGAGATTATTTGGTTCAGTCAAATATTTTATTTAATTCATTGTTTTAAATATTTTATTTGGGATATTAATGAATTTTTAATATTAAATTCGCCGATTGAAACGAAGGTAGAACGTTAATTTTATTTATAATATAAAACGAGCTCGAAATGGCGCAGCAGTTCGTAATATGGGATTTTGAACTTTAACTAGATATATAGGATCCGATAGAAGTCGGATTTCTGTGAAACAAGAAACGCTGGAATCATGTTGATTATAATTTTCATATGAAAGAGAAAAATTCAGATTTCGTGTTATAGATTGTTAATTATGGCTAAATCAAATTTTAAAATAGTCGCTATGGAAATTGTTATTAAATTATAGACCTTTAAAATGGCCATTTTGCAAATAGAGTCCGTTTTCGATGAAATTAATTTCATTGGAACCATAACGTTAAATTATTGTATGGTGTTGAATTGCGTGGCAAACCGATGTCGTATGTGACCACGACAGCCGTAAACGCGCATTCTTTTCTATAACGCGTAATTAAATTAATTTAATTTAATAGAGAGATATTTGAGTGTAACTTGAGCAGACGATCGAATTAAGCCCTGAAACCAGTTCCATTGATTTCGTATGGACGATTAGAGTCCGGATAGGTAAATAGTTTGTTATTTTTACTTAAGGAGCTAAATTTTAAAAAAAAAAGATGAAAAGGAAACCATATGGTGTGATAATCAAAGGTCAATTTACATGTCAACAATCCTATTCAGCATGCAAGAACAAAGCATATTGAAATCGACATTTATTTCATTTGTGATCAACTTAGAGAAGGAAAGCTACAAGTAAATTATATACCTTCAAACCATCAACGTGCCGACATCCTCACCAAGGCATTATGAACATGTTATTTTACCAGACTTCGTGAAGATCTGAAGATTCAAACTCGCTGTGACCTTAATTCCTCAGCTACACCAATTCGGCTCATAGATCATTGACCAACTAGCTAGAAGCATAGCAGATCTTCTCGTGATTCTCTTCTGAAAGCAGTTCTCTTTACTATCAACCTTACAACTTCACACTGAAGCAATAAAGTCGACATGGCTCAGATCTGCTATCTCATATGTATAATAAAAGAAAGTGGAGAAGAAATCTCATTGTTTTGACATAACTTTCATTTTTCACGACAATCTACAGTTACGAAAACCATAATCCTAAAATTGAGAAGGGTAGTAAAAATGAAAGGTAATGTGCGGGTCCAATTCTTCTGTTCCCATTCCCGCTATCCCCCGTGTCCCTTCAATCAGATCCCATGATTTCCGCTGTTTTGCATTTAAGTTCTCCAACAATTCAGGGGTTTAAGTGCAAAACAGCGAAAATCAGAGGATCTGATTGGAGGGGGACACGGAGGACAGCGGGAACGAGGACAGAACAATTTATCCCATCATGTGCGGATGCTAAAGATATAAAGATACCGAAGACTTTATTTAAAGATATAAAGATACCGAAGACTTTATTTCATTCTGGACCAAACTGCCATTTATTACATTTTTATTGTTTCATGCACCTTGGCCAAAATTGTACAAATATGTGTATAAATAAGGTAGCTGGGCTAAGAACTGTATCATTCTGAAGCATTAATAAGATTCCAAAGTTTATTTCAAATACAATGCAACATCTTCTATTCTATATCAATCTATACTATAGATCAACAAATTCAAACCTTTATCTCTCTACCTCTGGCTGAATTGTGTAGTACACCAATGACTGAGCCATAGATAATTGATATATGATAGCATTATACGAGTTTCAAGATGTCATGCATGTTTAATCTCTAACATGCGCAGTTCTTAGCTAGTTGTCGTAGCTTAAGTATCTTATTTAATTTGAACTTTGTTGATCCCACACGTTGAAGACTATGTGCACTTTAACTTATTGCACTAACATAAACCAAAAAATAATAGTACATAGGGAATCTCGCAAGGTTTTATGACTACTAATGTTGCATAATTAATACGCTTAACGTTTGCCTAGTGATGGATGTCCAAAAAGATATACACGAAGCCTGGAATATACAAGAAAATAGAAAAGGTGAAAGAAGCTTCATTGGATAAAAGTCAAAATATTTAAAGTAAATTTATTCTTCTCATACCATTTGTAAAATAAGTTAAGGGCACTCCAATATCCTCTTTCTAATACCACAATTAAAAAACAAAATTTATTAAATTTTGTATGCTTCCTATTATCACGTTACCTCTTCATTTTAATCTCTCACTCAACCATTATTTGTCAAACTAATCACGTACTCAGCCCTAATTTGAAAACCCTAAACAAGATTAATTGTTGTTTACTTCATCTTTCCCATGGAAAAATTCAAATTCTTACAGTTTGAAGCTTTAATCTCTCACTTTCTCTTCTAGTTTGCTTAATTCAAGCCTTATTCAAGGCTTTTGTATACTAATTCACGCATTCTTTTAGTCTCTTTGAATTTTACGTGGAGAAAGATGGTTGAATTTGCTAGAAATGAAAATCATAGCATTGAACCCGGAAATGAGGTTTGTTTTAATTTGGGTTATTTGAATGTAATGAAAGCGAGATGGAGAAACAAGAGAAATACGGTGGTAGCCCCTATTTTTTATTGTTTAGTATTAGGAAGAGAAGAATATATTTTTCTGTGATACTTTTTAGTTGCGGTATTAGGAAGAGTATATTGAGGTGTCTTTAACACCATACTAATTTTGTGCTGTCTAGACTAGGTAGATTCGGTGATAAACTAAATGAATTTTTTTAATTTCAAATTTTTGTTTGAAATTTTCTTTCATGACTTATAAGTCAAAAGCTAGACATTTGAACTTGTTGAATAATTTTGTTTTTGCATGGCAAAGTCGTTCTTAGAAATAACGTAATTGGAACATCTAAATTCCCAAGGCCTGTACTGTTTACAGTCATTTAAACATCCTTTCTATTCTTTTTTATCGTCTCACCAAATTAATTTCTCAGTATATCCATCTGCACTCATCCTTTCACCAATTTTTATTTTCTTAAAATCCTAATGGTAGCCTACATATTTCTCTCTTTCATAACCCAACTAATTTTATTGCAATTAAATTGTTATAGATGTTAATTATAAATAGGTTTTTCATTTTCTTAAAGGTCGTTTAACTCTAATCTTGTTTAACTCTAATTAAGATTAACATTGTATAGCATAATCTGCAGCTCAATCTTGGTGTTGTGGTAGAAATTAGTGAAGAATCTTCATTGCTATTTTGATAAATAAAAATCTCAATCATTACTGCTTTTCTTGTTATTTCAACAATAAAACAAGAATGATTGAAGAATCAATTATAATTAAAACAATATGCATGTTATAGTTAAAATAAGTAATTAATATTATTCCCTTCATAGAAACATTCTGTGGATAAGAACATTAGTTTGTGTGCATATTCTAAACATACTTCAATATCTTAACTTCAACATCTAATCTGAAATCAATAAATTGTTTTTTTATCTAAGTCGTTCATCTGATCATTTTCTTTGATTGTTAGCGCGCGGTCGATAGAATATGAAATAATTATGTTTGATAAATAGATTTCATTTTGTTTCTATGTTATTAGATTATGTAAAACATCTCTTTTCTATATTCTGATATTCTTTGGAGTTCTAGGCTGGTATCCAAAGTAGGTTTTATGATATAGTTTTATTAAATAGTACTTAATTAGCTGAGCTCGGTAAATGTTTAAATGAGGTTAAATATATGTTCACGC
The DNA here is from genome assembly GCA_030737875.1 of Allium sativum. Taxonomy (NCBI): domain Eukaryota; kingdom Viridiplantae; phylum Streptophyta; class Magnoliopsida; order Asparagales; family Amaryllidaceae; genus Allium; species Allium sativum. Next base: position 636,671,854 of record CM060909.1, read on the forward strand.
GTTATTCAAAGCTGTTGCCCTATCTTCTGGATTGCGCTGACAAAATGAAATAATTAAGGTTGCATCTAATTGCAGAAATCAATGGTAACATTAGAATTGAAGTAAATATCAATAAATAATACAACAAATCTAACTATGCTTTCATTTTACCGAAATGCAAAATTATAACTATTAATTGTATATTCATTCCGTAAAACTACTGTAAATCTTAAACATACAGAATCCATCAGGTAATTGCCTCTTGAAAGAAGGTTTCCTAAGCTATTGGCTTGCTCACCTTACCCTGGGGTCAGCCCTGGTATCAACCGTAGTTAGTGGCGTGGCTGAAAATCAATAAATTACAGCCGTACGTAGCCTTCATCTTCATTTGATCAATCATAAGGATGTGCAACTATATCTCCTTGGCGAATAAACAAAACCGCATGGGACCTACCTTGATATATATTCAATATAGGAATTTAATACATATATATTTGCCTTACTGGAATCATACAAACCACCAAAATCAACAGAGAGTCAGAGACAAACCATCAAAATATCCATGAAAGGATACCAGAGTAGAGCATCTCTTGAATCAGCATATTCATGCAATAATATACAATCGAAATTAAGCCTAGCTAATAATGCATGCATGTCGCTGTTGTTCGTATTTACACAGTTGGACAAGTAGATTCATATATCTGGATGCGGCGAAACATCAAGTTAAAGAGCACATGATTATGCGTACTGCTTAGTTGTCTCTACTCTCATTATTGGTGTCCCCGTGACTCAGATATGCGTCCTTTTCCTTCGTTTGCAGCCGTCTGTTTAGCTTTCTCAAGCTCCACCACCGGTCTTTTCGCTGCTTTTTATAATAGTCAATTTGGCTGTTTGTTTTGGTTTTATGAGCCATAAAAGTGAAATTCTAGATTTTCCACATTTAGTTATTGGAGCAAACCAACTGTAAAAGACTGTTTCAGGGTCCGTTTGATTTTGAACGGAAAGGTTGGAAGGGATTGTTGGGAACGGAGAATGTGTTCTTTTTACGAAATGGACATTTAGGAAGGGGCAGAGTTTTTATTTTATTGCTTTTGTATATATTATTTTTAATTGTTTGTGTTTGTGTTTATTGTTGAACAGAATAATAGAACGCAGAATACAAATTACAAAAATAAAAATACATAATTGCGAAATACAAATTGCAGAATTTAAAATGCAAATATAAAATACATAATACAACGAAACTTCTCAATGCATTCCCGCGGCAACTAGTTCGTTTCGTATATTGTCTCGTACTATCGCCATGGTGGCTGTTGTTCTGGTTTTTTGAACGGGTTCTCGATCTCTGTTTCCGCGATTTAATATACTGTAATATTCTTCGAGTTATTCGTCTGACGCTAAATCAGGGTCGTCATCATACGACATAAAATCTGGATCGTCGGCGTTGTATTTTCTGATGTAGTTGTGAATAGTCATTGTTGCAGTAACAATTTGTACTTGAACATGATATGGATACGTCTGCATGTTACGTAAGATGGCAGATTTTTTCTTCCAGATACCAAATGTTCTTTCAATAGCCATACGCAAACTAGAACGATAGTAGTTGAAAATTTCATTTTCTGACTTTGGTTCATTTCGTGTGTCATTAAAGTCTGGTATATGATACCTCACGGATCGTGAAACACCCCACCTCCGTTAGGGTCACTCACAAAGGGAATGCCCTAATTTTTGTGCAGGTTTATAAGTATAAGTCACAGATATACAAGACAGATATAAATACATATATTTTTAAACAGCGGAAACAACAGCAACTTTTATTTCATCAAAATACGTGTTACACAAACCACACCATAATTGTCTTACAATACTTCCAAAAACATTACATTTCCATAACTGTCTTGATTAACAAAGAAGCATAAAACATAAAGTAAAGCAACAAAATCCCCATAATGATATCCAAAGCCATGATCCAAGCCAAAGAGATCCAAACCGTACACATACTGTCTTCTAGCTTGCAAAAGAGTCTGACTATGCTGAGTTGTTTCCTCCCTGTGGACCTGGGGGGGAAACGAAAGAGAAGAAGACGAAAAGAAAAACGGAGTCAGACATAAAGCCTGAGTAAATCTAGTGATTTTTCAGTATGTGAATAAGAAAAGGATATGATAGACATAAACTGAAAACAGGATAGTATCATAACTAAGGGAGTGTAGTCTAGAATCGAAAATACTATCGAACCCACACTATATCTCTGCATTTACTAGTATTACTCTAACCGGCACACCATGCTGAGGGTGAAGTGATCCTTTTTGTTTTCTAAAGATCGGCTCCTACTCGTACGTGTGTCTTACGGCTACCCCAAGAAGTGTAGATACATATGCTGGTCCCACCATGGGGTGTATCAAGACCCATGGTGGCGGCCCCGACACAATTACTAGAAGGCATAGGATATACTACTGGTGCCCACAGTGCCCTGCTTGTCTGCTCCGGAGTGCGTGCACGACCGCACACCGTTAGACCTACACTGTGCACCTAACATTGTCGTTATTTGACCGCTTACAATCAGCCCAGTAATCGTGCCCCACCCTGCTTAGTTTCAAGGTACCGTTGATACCTAAATTGGGTTACTGCTGAAACGGGTCCCTACGTTACCAGGGTTTTCTAGTCAAACATGTTAAGTAGTTAAGTGTATGTATATACCTAACCCCCACCCATCAGTATTTGTTAACATGTTGAATCTTTGGTTAAGTGTTTTCAGTTGACTTAACCCTACCACCTGTCCTTAGCCTTTTAGAGCACCGACCACTCACATTAGACAGATATCACTACGGTTACTGGATGTGTCGGTTGGTTCCGGGCAGGTTTACACCGTAGTTCAGTCTAACCTCGGGTCTTTATTGGGCTCAATGTTTAACCACCCACATTGGATAGGTATTGTTGTGACTACTGGACAGCCGGGCGGGTCCGGGCAGGTTTATATCACAACTCAATCCAACCTCGGGTTAAACATGTCGTCATTTCTAGATTTACATATTTCATTATTTATGTAAATGTCATGTCGTCTTTTAATTTGGGTATAACAATTTATACCGCAAAAATGTCACAGTCGTTGGCACGCGCCAAACATGCCAACATATTTATTTATATCATGTTTTACACCCAACGCTATTACCCCCGTTTGTACGTACTAACGCTGGGCTCGACACAATTCAGCCCAACTTGATAAACATGAGGAAAGGGGAAATTCAGAACATATAATATTTCTATGATACACAGAAGGTGTAGCGCATGAACTTGAAAATTGGCGTTAACATAAACATTGGAGCATGTGAACTTGCATTCAAAATTGGCATACAACTAAATGGGTGTCACATAGGATGGCATATGTAGACTTATACAAACTTGGGTTTTAACATATTAACTTGGCATAACGCCGAACACAAAACTAGCATGTTGTAAATTAACCCAAAATGTCCAAATCTAATATATAGTCTATTTCCACATGAACTTGCATAGTTTATGTAGCCCAAACTGCATTAACATAGTTCTAATCATACTTGTAATGGATCTAAGATGTATACATAAGTTCTGAGGCATGTAGCATAAAGGATCTCAGATCTAGGGTGTGTTTACATAGGTTTATGGCCCATGATATCAACATAAACATAGAGGGGATATTCACATAAACATGAGAGGGATCTAATCATAGACTTTGCCACAAACTTGCAACTACCATTACTTTCATATACAAACGTATAATAAACTTGCATCGATCCATTTATGCCACAAATCAATACACCAAAAACAATCACGATAGAAACATTACAATACACAAGATCTACATCATAATGACACAATTCTATTCCCAATTACATCGTATCACATCATAATTTTATTCAAATTCTGAAAGACCACTATACTTACAACGTGTGACGAGATCTTGTTTTTTGATTTATGTTTTCTGAATTTGGAGATGTTCTCCTTTGGGTAGCAATTTGTTGATTGATTTGATTAGACTTTAATTTGCTTCTTAGTTTGATTCTTGGCGGCTACAATCAAATCCTTACAGACAGCATGATGACTCCTTTCTTATGTGAATTAGTTGAGTCTTAGTATGTATTTATAGAGTTTTCAAGTTAATTTGAGCTGTCAGATGCAAACAGGGAGGGAAATCAGACCGTACAGCACACCAGAGTCGAACCAGGGTCAGACCCACCTGGTCAGGCCGACCAGGCAAGTCGACCTGCAGGTCGACACCCAAGTCGACTGCGCAGTCGACTTGGGGGGGCCAGGTCGACTGCCCAGTCGACACTAGTGTCGACCTGGTCACTGGGCGGGAATTTTCCCGCCCAGCCCAGTTTGAACTCGAATTCGAATTTTTAACCTGTTCTAAGCTGTTTTTGAATTTCAAATTTATTCTGAAACTTCCGGAGATCATAACTCCTTCATACGGAGTCCATTTCACGCAAACTCGGACTCTATCTCAAACAGAATTCCAAGACGAACGCAATGGCGTAAGCCATTTCCCTTAATTCTTTAACTATAATTAATTATACTTTAATTTATGAATTTCACTGTTATAGAATATACGGGGTGTTACATTCTCCCCCGCTTAAAAGGATTTCGTTCCCGAAATCTTCAAGTTTTAGGAAGAATGTATATCCTACCATCCAATCGTCCATCTACTCAACCAACAAACACAGGTGTCCATTGTACTTAAAGACTTCTAATGCTTTATGATCATATGCATTGTGTGTGTAAATGTCCCTATCTAATGCAGAAATCAGGCGGTCGACTAATTCAGTTGACCTCCTAAATACGAATCATGTAAGTGTCATGAATCCATTATGTATGCAATTTTTTCCTACTCATAATTCTACATGAGTGCACAATAATTCATACAAATGCGATAACCATATGATAACATATAAAATTTCAACCACATATGTGAACGAGAATACATATATGCATATGCAGTATGAAGTGACTGAGCCGATCTAAATCCTAGGGTGTGTGTGTATATGCATCCACAAGCAACCACTAGCAATCACTTTCAACCACTAGCAATCACTTGCAACCACTTGCAGCCATAATCCATAACATGTTTTCAAATACATGTTTGCATCCATTTGTTTTCTACCTAAGGAGTTAAGGAGAAAGGGCCGAGGAAATATGCCTAAAAGATAGATAAGCATAACTTAAGGAAAAAGAGAGATCAAAAGATGTACCCTCAAAAAGAAAAGGGTAGGTTGCGCGTATTCTAGCCTCAGTTTCCCAAGTCGCGTCTTCCTCGGCGTCGCTCCACTGAACTTTGACGAGCTTGACTTCGCGGTTGCATAGCTTTTTCACTTCAGTTCCTAAGATGTGTGTTGGAACTCTTCTCACAGTTGCTTCACGTTCCACTTCGGCTTCTTCTAGAATGCTAGGCTCTACTATTTCAGCAGACTCATGTAAACACTTCCGGAGATGAGAAACATGAAAGACGTTGTGAACTCCGGCCAGTTTTTCGGGTAGCTCTAATCTATAGGCCATCTTCCCAACCTTCTCGATGATAGGAAATGGTCCTACAAATCTCGGTGCTAGCTTTCCAGTGGATCCAAAACGAACAACGTTCCTTAGAGGAGATACCTTAAGAAAAACTCTGTCCTCAACCTCAAACTCAAGGTCGGTCCTTCTCTTGTCGGCGTAGGATTTCTGTCTATCTTGGGCCGTCTTCATCCTTCTTCGAATCAAGTCCACTTTTTTTGAAGTTTCTCTGATCATGTCTGGACCAAGAATAACCTTATCTGTAGACTCCCACCAACAAGTTGGTGACTTGCACGGTCTTCCATACAATGCTTCGAAGGGTGCCATGCCTATGGTAGCTTGGAAGCTATTGTTGTAAGAAAACTCCACTAAGGGAAGGTGATCCTCCCATGTCCCTCCAAAGTCTAGAACGCAAAGTCTCAAAAGATCCTCTAAAACTCTATTCACCCTTTCCGTCTGTCCATCGGTCTGGGGGTGATAGGCCGTGCTCAAACATAACTGAGTGCCTACAGCTTCTTGCAAACTTCGCCAGAACTCGCTTGTGAAGATAGGGTCTCGGTCACTAACAATGCTGGAGGGTATCCTATGGAGTCGAACTATCTCCTTGATGTAAAGAGACGCTACGGATGAGGCGGTCCTTCTACTCTTGACAGGTAAAAAGTGGGCACTCTTTGTAAGCCTATCTACTATTACCCAAATGCTAGTATTGCCCCTTCTCGACCTAGGCAGCCCATCAACGAAGTCCATTGAAATGCTATCCCACTTCCACTGTGGGACCTCTAGGGGATGAAGCAGTCCTCCAGGCTTTTTCTGTTCCGCTTTAACTTGTTGGCATACCATACACTTAGAGACGAAATCTGCCACGTCCTTCTTCATGTCATTCCAAAAGAAAACTCTTTTCATGTCCTTGTACATTTTGTCTCCGCCTGGATGTATTGTCATCTTGGAACGATGTGCTTCGTCGAGAACCTTCTTTATCAACTCCCTTGCTTGTGGAACGCATAGTCTTCCGTCGCGTCTCAGCCAGCCTTTATCATCAATAGAGTATCTACTGAGGTGACTAGAAGTCTCACCCCTAATTAGCTTATCAACCACATCAACTAGCTGAGGGTCTTCGCGTTGTGCAGTCCCTATTGTATCCAAAAGAGTAGGGCGCACCTCTAGAGATACTAACAAACCCGGTACGAAATCAGAGGAGGGCCTAAAGTTAAAACTGGCTATATACTCTAGGCTTTGCCTTTCTACAAAGAGTGGGCTTAGGGTCAGTTTCTTTCTACTCAAGGCGTCTGCCACCACATTGCCCTTGCCCGGAGTATAGGAAATCTCGAAGTCATACGAGGCATGAAACTCCATCCATCTCTGTTGCCTCAAGTTAAGATCTTTCTACGAGAAAAGATATTTAAACGATTTATGGTCAGTATAAAGTTCGAACTTCTCACCTAGGAGATAATGTCGCCAAGACTTAAGTGCAAAGACGATGGCGGCTAACTCAAGATCATGGATCGGGTAGTTCTTTTCATGAACTTTCAATTGCCTTCCACCATAAGCTACTACCCTCCCTTCTTGCATCAAGACAACGCCTAACCCTGTCCCACATGCATCTGTATAAACTGTGAACATCTTGCTTCCGTCTGGCAGAGTCAGGACTGGGGTTGTTGTAAGAGCCCTTTTTAGGCGTTGGAAAGCCAACTCGCAATCCAAGTCCCAATTGAACACTAGATTCTTCTTTGTCAGCCTTGTGAGTGGAGCTGAGATTTTCGCAAAATCCCTTATGAATTTTCGGTAGAAGCCTGCTAGTCCTAGAAAACATCGGACCTCAGTTGCATTCTTTGGTGCCTTCCCGTCTTGCACCGCAACTACCTTCGCGGGGTCTACGGCCAGCCCTTCTTTAGATACTACATGCCCAAGAAACCTTACTTCTTCTCTCCAAAAGTGGCATTTTGAAAATTTTGCCTTTAGCTGATGTGCTCGGAGAGTATCCATGATTTCCTTCAGATGTTGAGCATGCTCTTCCTCACTATTTGAAAAGATCAAGATATCGTCTACGAAGACAACCACAAACTTGTTGAGGAATTCTCTGAACACTCTGCTCATTAGGTCCACGAAATAAGCGGGTGCATTTGTCAGGCCGAAAGGCATGACAATCCACTCAAAGAAACCGTCTGGGGTTCTGAACGCTGTTTTATCAATACTATCTTCAACCACTCTTAGCTGATGAAACCCAGTTGCTAGATCAAGTTGGGAGAAAACCGACGCGCCTACAAGCTGATCAAAAAAATCGTCGATTCGGGGAAGAGGGTGCCTATTTTTCTTGGTCAACTTGTTTAACTCCCTATAGTCAACACAGAGGCGAAGCGAATCGTCTGCTTTGGTTGCGAACACCACTGGATCACCCCATTCTGAAATGCTCCTTCGAATGAACCCCTTCTCAAGAAGTTCTTTAACCTGCTTACTGAGCTCCTTTCTCTCTTTTGGAGCCATATGTCTGACAGGTAAAGCTACGGGCTTTGCGTTATCCACAAGATAGATTTGAAAGTCTATTTCCCGCTTTGGAGGTAAGCCTTTCACCTCCTCGAAGACATCCGGATATTCCCGGACTACTCTAACCGACTGCAAATTCTCGTCAGAAGCATCAAGCGACTCTAGATAACTAAGCATAACAGCATTCAAAGGATTACAGGAAATTTCTAGAGTGTTACCAAGCCGAGTCAAGAGTCTAACTACTCTTTTCTCACAATCAAGAATGACACCGTTACTGGATAACCAGTCCATACCTAAGATCAAACCATATCCCAAGAAGCCAAGAACAAAGGCATTACAACTAAACTCAACACTGAGAATAGAGATTTTCAAACCCAAACAAACCATTGACAAGTAAGCGGAGCCCCCAATTGGATTTGAAACTACTAAGGGATCCTCAACCATACTAGTGTCTAGATGCAGAGATTCTACTAAAGCAGATAAAATAAAGGAGTGTGATGCACCAGAGTCAAAAAGTGTGCGAACTGGATGATCATAAAGATAGACTACACTTTCTGTAGAAATATTACTACCTCGCTCCTATGAAGGTGCTGTCAGAGCATGAACTTGACCCCCTGAAGTAGATCCAGCTTTCTGTCCCTGTCCTTTCTTCTTTGGGCAGTCCTTAGCTTGGTGCCCAGTCTCTCCGCAATGAAAGCAACCACTCATCTTGGCCTTCTTCTTCCGACAGTCTTTCTCTATATGTCCAACTATGCCACAGAAATGGCACTTTCTCTTCTCACGGGACTTCTTGTTCTTTCCACCTTTCTTAAAGTCTGTCTTCTTAGCCTGTAAACCTTCTTTCTTTTCCTCAGCCTTAGTCTCCTTCTTGTCGTGGTTTTCCTCATGTAGCAACACCATGTCCACCAAGCTTTCATAAGTTGCTCCCGTGGACACATGGGTCATGGCAAGGCTGTGTATAGGCTCATTCAGACCTTTGACGAAGCGAAGCGCCTTCTTGTGTTGGGTATTTACTAAGTCCAGCCCAAACCTGGCCAGCTGATTGAACTGATTGACGTACTCCCTGACCGTCATGCTTACCTGTTTAAGATTCAAGAACTTCTCTATTTGCAGGCTCCTTTCAGCTTGGGAGAGGAATTTCAGTTCGAACCTTGTCCTAAAATCATCCCAAGTTTCCATTGCCCTCTGAGCATTAGTGATCTCCCACCAATAGGAAGCTTCATCTTTGAGCAACCACGCTGCTAGCTGTATCTTTTGCCTATCATCAACTCCGAAGATGTCAAACAGATCCTCGGTCTCCTTTAGCCAATTTCTTGCTCCTACAAAGGGTTCAGTTCCATGGAAGTCTTTTCCACCCATAGACTTGAAGTCTCTACATGTTTTGGCAAAAGCATTTCCAAGGGGAGGAGCAGGAGGAGGAACTGGTGCTACTGGGGGAGGAAGGATATCTGCCGGGCCCGTGCCATTTGCGCCCCTAGCTTCTAAGAACCTTCTAAACCAACCGGGTATCGGTACTCCTTCAGGAATGTTAAGGTCTCCAGACATGCTGAAACAGAAAGGAAAGATTCAAAACGAAGGATAGAGAGAGATAGTACACATGGCTTTGGGGGATCATGCCTTTTAAAATATAACACTTTTTCTAAAAAAAATGCTTCTTTAAACTTTCTTTTGAAAATAATATCAAAAACATTATCTTATCTGGTAAACTTGTGCTCTGATACCAAGTGAAAAACCCCACCTCCGTTAGGGTCACTCACAAAGGGAATGCCCTAATTTTGGTGGAGGTTTATAAGTATAAGTCACAGATATACGAGACAGATATAAATAAACATATTTTTAAACAACGGAAACAACAACAACTTTTATTTCATCAAAATACGTGTTACACAAACCACACCATAATTGTCTTACAATACTTCCAAAAACATTACATTTCCATAACTGTCTTGATTAACAAAGAAGCATAAAACATAAAGTAAAGCAACAAAATCCCCATAATGATATCCAAAGCCATGATCCAAACCAAAGATATCCAAACCGTACATCTACTGTCTTCAAGCTTGCAAAAGAGTCTGACTAGGCTGAGTTGTTTCCTCCTTGTGGACCTGGGGGGGAAACGAAAGAAAAGAAGACGAAAAGAAAAACGGAGTCAGACATAAAGCCTGAGTAAATCTAGTGACTTTTCAGTATGTGAATAAGAAAAGGATATGATAGACATAAACTGAAAACAGGATAGTATCATAACTAAGGGAGTGTACTCTAGAATCGAATATACTATCGAACCCACACTATATCCCTGCATTTACTAGTATTACTCTAACCGACACCCCATGCTGAGGGTGAAGTTATCCTTTTTGTTTTCTAAAGACCGGCTCCTACTCGTACGTGTGTCTTACGGCTACCCCAAGAAGTGTAGATACATATGCTGGTCCCACCATGGGGTGTATCAAGACCCATGGTGGCGGCCCCGACACAATTACTAGAAGGCATAGGATATGCTACTGGTGCCCCCAGTGCCCTGCTTGTCTGCTCTGGAGTGCGTGCACGACCGCACACCGTTAGACCTACACCGTGCACCAAACATTGCCGTTATTTGACCGCTTACAATCAGCCCAGTAATCGTGCCCCACCCTGCCTAGTTTCAGGGTACCGTTGATACCTAAATTGGGTTACTGCTGAAACGGGTCCCTACGTTACCAGGGTTTTCTAGTCAAACATGTTAAGTAGTTAAGTGTATGTATATACCTAACCCCCACCCATCAGTATTTGTTAACATGTTGAATCTTTGGTTAAGTGTTTTCAGTTGACTTAACCCAACCACCTATCCTTAGCCTTTTAGAGCACCGACCACTCACATTAGACAGATATCACTACGGTTACTGGATGTGCCGGTTGGTTCCGGGCAGGTTTACACCGTAGTTCAATCTAACCTCAGGTCTTTATTGGGCTCAATGTTTAACCACCCACATTGGATATGTATTGTTGTGACTACTGGACAGCTGGGCGGGTCCGGGCAGGTTTATATCACAACTCAATCCAACCTCGGGTTAAACATGTCATCTTTTCAAGATTTACATATTTCATTATTTATGTAAATGTCATGTCGTCTTTTAATTTGGGTATAACAATTTATACCGCAAAAATGTCACAGTTGTTGGCAAGCGCCAAACATGCCAACATATTTATTTATATCATGTTTTACACTCAACGCTATTACCCCCGTTTGTACGTACTAACGCTGGGCTCGACACAATTCAGCCCAACTTGATAAACGTGAGGAAAGGGGAAATTCAGAACATATAATATTTCTATGATACACAGAAGGTGTAGCGCATGAACTTGCAAATTGGCGTTAACATAAACATTGGAGCATGTGAACTTGCATTCAAAATTGGCATACAACTAAATGGGTGTCACATAGGATGGCATATGTAGACTTATACAAACTTGGGTTTTAACATATTAACTTGGCATAACGCCGAACACAAAACTAGCATGTTGTAAATTAACCCAAAATGTCCAAATCTAATATATAGTCTATTTCCACATGAACTTGCATAGTTTATGTAGCCCAAACTGCATTAACATAGTTCTAATCATACTTGTAATGGATCTAAGATGTATACATAAGTTCTGAGTCATGTAGCATAAAGAATCTCAGATCCAGGGTGTGTTTACACAAGTATCTGGCCCATGATACCAACATAAACATAGTGGGGATATTCACATAAACATGAGAGGGATCTAATCATAGAGTTTGCCACAAACTTGCAACTACCATTACTTTCATATACAAACGTATAATAAACTTGCATCGATCCATTTATGCCACAAATCAATACACCAAAAACAATCACGATAGAAACATTACAATACACAAGATCTACATCATTATAATGACACAATTCTATTCCCAATTACATCGTATCACATCATAATTTTATTCAAATTCTGAAAGACCACTATACTTACAACGTGTGACGAGATCTTGTTTTCTGATTTCTGTTTTCTGAATTTGGAGATGCTCGCCTTTGGGTAGCTATTTGTTGATTGATTTGATTAGACTTTAATTTGCTTCTTAGTTTGATTCTTGGCGGCTACGATCAACTCCTTCCAGACAGCATGACGACTCCTTTCTTATGTGAATTAGTTGAGTCTTAGTGTGTATTTATAGAGTTTTCAAGTTAATTTGAGCTGTCAGATGCAAACAGGGAGGGAAATCAGACCGTACAGCACATCAGAGTCGAACCAGGGTCAGACCCACCTGGTCAGGCCGACCAGGCAAGTCGACCTGCAGGTCGACACCCAAGTCGACTGCGCAGTCGACTTGGGGGGGGGGGGGGGCAGGTCGACTGCCCAGTCGACACTAGTGTCGACCTGGTCACTGGGCGGGAATTTTCCCGCCCAGCCCAGTTTGAACTCGAATTCGAATTTTAAACCTGTTATGAGCGGTTTTTGAATTTCAAATTTATTCTGAAACTTCCGGAGATCATAACTCCTTCATACGGAGTCCGTTTCACACAAACTCGGACTCTATCTCAACCAGAATTCGGAGACGAACGCAATGGCGTAAGCCATTTCCCTTAATTCTTTCATTAGAATTAATTATACTTTAATTTATGAATTTCACTATTATAGAATATACGGGGAGTTACAGATCGGTAAGGAGTTATATATCCTTCCATTAGTGGATATCCTGAATCCACTAAATAATACTGTCCAGTTGGAGGATGAGGGAAATTAAGATCCGGATTATTTATAGCTTCCCGAAATACTTTGGCGTCGTGCGCAGTTCCTTTCCATCCCGCTCTTACAAACGTAAAAGTTAAATCAAACGCACAAACAGCCATAATATTTTGTGTAGCAGATCCTTTCCGCCCTACAAAACGTTGCATATCTTCTTGACCCACATGAGCCATCACATGTGTCCCATCAATAGCCCCAATACAGTTTTTAAAGAAAGGATAATATCGGGGTGAAGAACGAATTTGTTCTGGGATTCAGTTAAAATGGGAATCGGCTGGTCTAATAATATTGACTGCCAATAAGAGAATTGAATCCAAAACTTTATGAAAATAACATTAGTCGTACCATTTGATCGTTGAAACCGCTCAACAACTTGCCTTGTAGGGAGGGCCAATGCAATAGTATATAGGAATACAGCCACCATTTCTTTGACCGTTATGTGCATTGAGCGCTCCCACCCGTAATTTTCTAACCGTTCACACAAGGATCTGAAACATAATCTCTTCATTCGAAAATTGCTATGACAACGATCTACGTGTCCTGCTAGTATTTCATGAACCCAAGAGAGGCCGGAACTTAAGGAATTGTGTATTCTTCTCCTTTCTCGTGTTTGATTAGCCATAATTTCTTGAATATCTACCACATCTTGCAGATCTTCAATGTCATATTCGTCACTATCTGCCATAATTGGTTGAAGAACTAGAGGAAAATGGACAAACAGTATGGTGATGTAGTGTTGATATGGGTGGAATATATATAGGGAGAGGGAAAAAGGAAGGAGTAAAGTCGCGTCAGATGTGCGTTGGACGCGTCTGACGCATCCGACGCAAAAGCTAACTTTTCAGCCGTTCAGCTAGAAGGGGCAAATGTGTGGGTCCCACTGTTGACGCGTCTGACGCGTCCGCTGACTTCAACTGGCCAGTTGGAAAATCAAACACTACCTTAATGTAACTTATGATATTAATCATTGTATCATAAATAAGTAGTACTGGAGAAGCAAAAATTTATTTAATTGGATGTGATTTGAAATGGACTGGAAGAAAGGCCATGCATGGTTTACCTTAGGTTGGATTAATTAGCTTGTGTAGTACAGGTAAGTAGAAAATAAAAAGGAATTTTTTTTTGAAGGAACTACTTATTTAACCAACATGCTTTTGTTTTTCTTCTTCTTTATTATTATTATTATTATTTGAATCGGTTTTGCAAACTTATCATGTTTTAAGATCAGTTCGTAAACTAGTTGCAAAATAGCACAAGTGGCGTTTCAATTGTTACAGAAAATCCGGGATCAATGATTGGATCGTGCAAAATAAAAATACAATTTTTTGGTAAAGGAACAAATGCCTCAATATATTTTTGTATCAATCATGTTCGATGAAACGATTGTTGTTATCTGCTCAATAACAAATCATTGGTTTAACTGAATAACTAAATAAAATAGATAGCCCTTTCTTTTTATCTAATGTTGATGAATCTTCTCAATTGAAAGATCTCCGGCATGGGATTTTTTTTTTTTTGCCTAACCACAATTAACGATTTTCCAGAAGTCGTCAAATATGTTTTGGTTAATAAATATGAGCGACTCTTGAGAAGTCATATATTAATGTTTTTTTTTCTTCAAATGTTGCTTCTTTTCCTAGCCCATTAAAAAAGTAGCTCTCCTTTCTTTCCCCTCATTCTAACTTTACCAAACATATTTCTCAAAAAAACCAATGTAAGAGGTTCATACGACTTAGATAAACGTAGAAAATTGAAATATCTTTGTCAAAGATAATAAAATTGACATTGTTTTACTTTAGTAAACTAAAATTTTGCATCCTTACAACACTATTTTTAAATGTCTATGGGATCTTTGTTTTGATCATTATGCATATCTTCCTACTGGTATGGGTAGTGCAACAGGAATAATATGTTAAGATGAAAAGATAATTATGTGGGTCTCTTACAGTATATTATTAAGAGAATCTTCAATCCTAATGTGGTTGTCATGTTAAATGCATTACACATAAGCATTTAACAATTTCAAATGAAATTTTATCTCCAATGCAAATTTGAAGTAGAATGTTGATCTTATGTAGCATACAATATTATATACATTGTCAATTGCAATGTCTAGTTGTGGGCAATGCATTTCACAATGTGAATCCAATCATAATTAATCAAATATAACAAATTAGAATAAATATATTATTTGGCACAATTTGATTGGCTAAATGCATTAAATTATGGTCCAAATAACATTTACATTGGAGAGTTCTTATATTTTTTTAGTGTATTGTCTAATTAAATTGGTTTGACATTGTGGATACATAGATTAAACTAGACATTACACTTCAAATACATTGGAGATGCTCTAAAAATCATTCAATGCATTCAATTTATTTAGACAAATATGATTATTTCCTTCCTAATATTACAAATGTTTATGAGTTAAATTCAAAAATCAATCATAGAGTTTTATGAAATGAGTGTTTAAATTTTAAAATACTAGCTTTAGGTAAATGGATTATGAGGGGTGATTTTTATATATCTATATTTTTGGATGTAAGAACACCAAAGAAAATATGTTTTGGGGTTATGTAAGTGTATGACCAACTTATTGTTAATTGTAATTTAATTGAGATAAAATTTAGTAATAGACAATTGTAGCTAGTCAAATAACAAAGAAATTCCATCATGTTAGATAGATTTTTTTAATGATGAAATTAATGAAAAAAATTCCTATTTGTAAAGTTGTAGAGTTTCTGAATGTCTATTTCAATCATTTCCGTATAATTCGTTTTTGTACCAAAAATGCACAAACAACCAAGAAGAAAGTGCAGAGAATAATAACTTAAGATAGAAAAGGAAAAATGGAGCATACAACAATTCATAGTCGTTCAGGAAGCTTGACCTATGTCCATTTGAAGGATTTTATTGAATCCCTCACTTTTTTGTGTTTATAAGAAGTCAAGGATCAGTATTTATTAACCAGCCTTTTGATCCGATTTGCAAAAGTACACTAGACACATTCAACTCAAAGCATCGCGTGGCGTTAAAGCTCGAGATGTCACCAATATACTAAGGATACAAGCCCAGAAGAGACTGTGTTGGTAGAAGCCTCACAACTCCACAAAACAGTACGTTTAAAATATTTTTGTTTCCCGCGCCTAAGGGATTTCGAACCCCTCACCAAACAAAGCTCGTAGCTTCACATACCAAATGTTTCGATTCCCTCTATCCTGATCCCCTCCATTTCATGCACAGAACCCTTTCGTGCCCCTCTACTTCCAAATATCTCGCCCTCCTTCACACCTTCGAACCCTTTCAAGTACCCAACTCCCCAGCATATCCCTAGGATACGAGTTCGTATCCCTTAGGGGGTACGAAAAGCTCGTATCTCCTAAGGATACAAAGTAACCGTATCCGTTAGGGGATACGGGAAACTCGTATCCCCTGGGGGATACAAAATAACCATATTTTCCTAGCGATATGCTATTTTGTATCCCATGGGATATGATTTTCTGTGCACAACTCAAGCGGGGTTCAAAATTCGGATAGGGGATTCCAGGAGATAAGAAATTCTGCTCGGTGACTCCCAAATCCTACCCACTCTCACCTAACCCTTCAACTATAAATACCCTCAAGCTTGGCCTTCTTAAGGGTAGGATTTTTGCTGATTTGACATCTTATAGAGCTCCAAGAACTAGTTAATGGCCACCTTGCTTTGCGGAAGAAGAAGCACAAAAGTCGCTATTTCCCAAGACTCATATATGGCAATTATGGCTTCATAATACTTGGAAACACTTGTAAATGAATGCCTAGATGATGTTCAATGCTTGTAACTTACTATTGTAAAAAAAAATCAACAAACTCCTTCAATGTGGACGTAGATCCCTCTTGGACCGAACCACTATAAATCCACCGTGTCATTTACCACTTTCTGCACTTAATTTCCTTACGCGAAACATAATTCTCTAGTAACGGGGAATATTTGGGTGTTACCACATTTTTAACCGTCAACATTCTAGTGCTTTCACTGAGAACCTAGAGTCACTTCTTTGTCGCACATTTCCATCTCGACTTCAACACGCTACTCAGGTTCCTTCATAACCTAACGCTCGAGTCCGATTACGATGGCTAAGCGAGCAAAGAAACTGATGATTGGAATTCAACAGCAACTGAAGCTGCTACTACACGACAACTTCAACCGGTGGGAAACCCGGCCGAACAAGCATCATCCCTCCTAGGGACCTCGATGCTCCGGCAACTCAAGGGTAGATTTACGCAATTAACAGAAGAGTAGAAAAAAAATCCCTCGGTCTCAATGAGGCACTGAAAAACAACATCGATCTTATGTGTCAGCTTTAAGAAAGTAAATGCCTCATCGCTCGACTCCAGCTTGCTTAGAACAGTGCTCGCCCACGGCACAATTCTTCAGAAAGTTCCTCTTCCAAACCTCGAGGATGAAGCCAAAGAAGGAGGTACGCTCTCAACAGCAATGCCATTGCACACATTAACGCCCACGTCAACAGCAAAGGCAACGGTAATGGAACCACCATTACCATCAATGAGGGAACGACTCAACGTTCTAAACTTCGGACCCACGCATCTAGCAACTCAGCAGGCCCGAGTCCTATTTGATCATAATCGGCATCACCCCGCTCAACCTCATCAACAATACCATAATCAAGTCAACCATGACATGGATGAGGACGAACCTGATGTCCATCCTTGATGAGTCCGCGGCCAGAACCACCGAAACGAACAACAACCGCTGGCTCCCACCAGAAAATGTCCATTCGAAGTATCTCCACGACATGGTCCGTAAGATCTTGAGGAATATGTGAGGGAACGTCAGCGGCATTGTCAAAGGAAAACAATTCCGAGAATATTCCGACAAGGGTAAGGGGGGGCCTCGTATAAGCCCAAGTAGAACAACGGCAAACCTGGTGTCCGGAACAATAATCAAGCTTTTGCAGATCCCAAAAAGCACTACCGCTATCAGAATTACAGGAACTACACCCTGCTCAATCGAGAGATTGAAGCCATCTATTTGGAAACATGTTATACTCTTCAGTACAAGAATCCCAACACTAGGGAATCCACCGATCGTGAGTAGAACTCCGACAAATATTGCAGATTCCATGACATGTATGGGCACAACACTAACGACTATCACCACCTCAAGAATGCAATTGAAAAGCTCATCCGCTAGAAACATATGGAACAATAGGTTCAAGATTCTATTCCCTTCGAAGCAGCTATGGGCCCATTAATGCCTTCTCTTCCCCTAGATAATGCGACACTGGGTCGTCCAGTCAAAGGCCATGTGGCGTCATGATCAACACTATCTGCGGTGGACCTCACCCTATACACGAGAGCTTCCGAAAGACGGAGGAGTACGCCAAATCCATCAAGCATGAAAGCTATCAAGCATGCTCCACACTGGACAAATATATCACCGCCAAGCTCTAGAAAACAATGTAGGACAATATCGTCTTCCGAGAGAGGGAGTCTATGGGAGTTGAAGTCCCAACCATAGACCCCCTCATCATCTTTACTTAGATCGACCATGCTTTCGTTCGAAGGATACTAATTGATTCAAGAAGCTCGTCCAACATCATCTTCAAGGCGGCCTACGATCAAATGAAAATAGAGGCCAAATACTTAAAGCCCTGCCATGCCAAGATTCACAGCTTCAACGGTTCTTCCAACTAACCTGTTGGCATGGTCGACCTCTCGGTAGAACTTGGTTAAGAGGATCTGAGCCGGGTCTGAATCCTCACCTTTGCGGTCATCGACGTCATTTCTCCGTACAACATTTTCCTTGGGCGCCCCTTCCATGTAGAATTCAGAGTCTGCATGTCCTCCTAGTCCCTTCTAATGAAATTTCAGACATATAATGGGATTGACACAATTAAAGGCGATCAAGCAACCGCGACATCTTGCTACCTCACAAAGTGGAAGAACTCACACAATAAGGACAAAGGCAAGATGGTGCATCCACCTTCTTGCGCCAAGACCATCTCTGCATAGCAGTCAAAGGTGTCTGAGTCCTAGCTCTAGCGCTACTGTCGTCTTTTTAACGATCTCGATCTGACGGAGGACGAAGAGCTCGATTTCGTGAGGGCTACCCTGGTAGAACCAACGGTGGATATTACGATCAGCATCTACGACCCAACAAAGGTCTTAAAAGTTGGATCAAAACTCCACCCTATAATAAAGGAAGAGCTTGTGGAATTCTTAAGGGCCAACCTCGCCGTATTCGCTTGGACCCACTCCGACATGTACGACATTGACCTAGGAATAATTTGTCACATGCTCCAAATCAACCCTTGGCAACTTCTAGTCAAACAGAAATGTCAAATCTTGGGAATCGGAAGATCGACTGCACTTAAAGACGAGGTGGATAAGCTACTTGATAACGGCTTTATTCGTGATACCTTCTACCCCAAATGGGTCTCCAACCCAGTCCTAATTAAGAAAGAAAATGGCAAGTAGAGAACATGTGTCGACTTCTCAGACTTGAACAAGGCATGCTATAAAGACAGCTTCCTACTTCCAAAGATCGAACGGCTTGTTGATTCAACCACCGGCTACTAGCTTCTATCCTTCATGGATGCATGCTCAGGCAACAATCATATTTTGATGTACCTTCTAGACCAGTATCATACCTCTTTCATCACCAACCTTGGGCTCTACTGCTATGTCGTCATGCCCTTCGATCTCAAGAATGTCGGAGCCACCTATCAATGAATGGTCAACCGCATTTTCAAGGACCAGATCGGGAGATCCATTGAGGTCTACATGAATGATATGCTCATGAAAACGAGGGTATCGAATGACCATTTCCGTGACCTCTTCGACATGTTTGATGTCCTTAGTCAATATGGCATGAAGATCAATCCATTGGAATCCTCCTTTGGCGTTTTATTGGGAAAATTTCGGGGTTTCATTGTCAATTCATGGGGCATCGAAGCCAATCCAGATAAGATTAAAGCTATCTGTAATATCCAAGCTCCTCGGAGCATCAAAATGTTCAAAGTTTAAACGGGAAGGTCATCGCACTAAGTCGATTCATCTCTAAAGCTACTGACAAATGCATTCCCTTTTTCGACTTACTCAGAAAGAGGAAGGACAAGTTCACATGGACACCGAAGTGCGTTGTTGCATTCTAGGACCTTCTGAATCACTTAGAGCGACCACCTATCTTGCCTAAACCCGTGGATCCCGAGGACATATATGTCTATTTGGCTGTTTCTATGCAGGTATTTAGCTCAGCACTCGTACGCATTGAAGGCCATGTCCAGTGACCCATTTACAACATCAGCAAGAGGTTGACAGGAGCGGAAAAGAATTACTTGAAGCTTGAAAGGCTTACCTTCTTCCTTTTGATCACTTCATGGAAGTTACGGCCATATTTTCAGTCCCATCCGAACAAAGCCTAACCTGAGCAGCTGCTACGAAAGGTCCTACAATGAACCGACGCATCTGGAAAATTTCTGAAATGGAACATAGAACTAAGCCAATTCGAGATCACATTCATTCCCCGTCGAGCCATCCACGGATAAGCCCACACAGATTTCATAGTGGAGTTCATCATTCTAGAAGATCCACCTTCCGAAGGCATCGAGACTCCAAACATTCAATGGAAACTATTCATTGATTGATCCTCCAACACTCATTGTTCTAGCACCGGAATCGTGCTCATTACTCCTGAGTAATGCTCGATATGCTATGCTTTAAAGCTTGACTTTCCTGCTACCAACAATGATGCAGAATACGAAGCCTAGATCGTCGGACTCAGAATTGCAATTTAACTTAACATAAAGGCTATCTAGATCTACTCCGACTCACAGCTCATTATACGCCCGGTACTAGGGGAGTACGAAGCCAAAAGGGCACAGCTCGTTTCCTGCGTCGCTTGGGTTCACAAACTACTAGCCAACTTCGATCACTACATCATCACGCATATCCCTCGAGAACAAAATGAAAAGGTTGATTCATTAGACAAACTGGCAAGCTCTGGGGATGCGTAGCTCATGGGACAAGCCCCAGTCGAAGTACTCGACTCACTGAGCATCGATCAGATGCAGACTGAATCGATAACAATGATGGAGACCATTATGAGCCTGAGTCCTGGATGACAGCGATAAAGAATTACCTTCAACATGGAACCCTCCCTGAGCACTACGAGCATTCACTCGCAAATCGTCTCGATACATCATCCAAGACGGAGTACTCTACCAAAGGGGATTCTTTGTTCCACTAATCCAGTGTGTATCCCACAGCGATGCTAACCGTTTGTTATCAAATGTGCATGAAGGTGAGTGCGATGATCACACCGAGGGGCAAACCCTGGCAAAAATAATTTTCAAAA
Source organism: Allium sativum (assembly GCA_030737875.1). Taxonomy (NCBI): domain Eukaryota; kingdom Viridiplantae; phylum Streptophyta; class Magnoliopsida; order Asparagales; family Amaryllidaceae; genus Allium; species Allium sativum. Next base: position 636,692,945 of record CM060909.1, read on the forward strand.
TGGTTAGTTCTAGCCCACACTTGATCAAGACGTTGCAGATTACGCCCGCAAGTGCAACAAGTGCCAAAGGTTCTCCAAGATTCCAAGAGCCCCACCAATCGAGGTAACACAGATGGTCAGCCCTTGGTCGTTCGCTATGTGGGGAATATATATGATTGGAACTCTTCCAATCGCCAGGGGAGGTGCCCGTTATGCTATCATCGCACTTGATTACTTCACTAAATTGGCAAAAGACGAAGCCCTCGCTACAATCACTACCAAGAAAGTAATAAACTTCATCGTCCACAATATCATCACTTGCTATGGAGTCCCCCAAGCTATCATCTCTAACAACGGGACCTAAATCGAGAGCGCTCGGTTCATTACTTTTTGTTGACTGCACAATATCGAAGAAAGATTCTCAGTAGTGGCCCATCCTCAAGCCAATGGGCAGGTCGAGGCTGTCAACAATGTGATTAAATCCATCATCAAGAAGCGTCTTGAAAAAGCTGGAGGCTCATGGGTAGATAAGCTCCCTATGGCCCTATGGGCCTACCAGACGACCCATAAGTCAACGACCGGTTATACACCTTTTGCTCTCGCTGATGGATCCGAAGCCGTCATTCTCATTGAGCTAAAGCTTCAGTCTCACTGAGTTACTTATTATGATCTGAAGACCAATAAAGACTTACTCCTAGAGTTGCTTGACTTTCTCGAAGAAAAAAGGAACGAAGCTGAACTCAGAGCTGCCGCTCAGCACTAATGAGTCACCTGATACTTCAATTCTGAAGTCCTCCTCATGGATCTCAATGTCGACGACTTGGTCCTGAAATGGATCTTTCCCACAACGACTAGTTTTAATCCTCACTAGGAAGGTATGTACATCATACAATAGAGACTTGAAGATGGCGCCATCAAGGTCATGATCTTTGATGGCACCGAACTCCCGAGGGCATGGAATAGTGAATATCTCTGTCGTTGCTTCACATAACTTATTGTAAAGATTTATTTCTTTCCAACAATGTTTTGTTTTGTTTTAATTCAAGGCATTGTAAAGGACATAGCTGCCAAAGTTATTAGTAAAGATAGTTTTCAGTTTTCTATGCTCTTGATGTGTTCACTTTCTGCATAGTATGTTTGGTCAACCATCATAGCTAGATATGCAAGCATACAATATCACGTCAGCACCCCGAGCATGGAAGCCGGTCCCTCCACTTGAGTCTCGAATCCACGACGAGACCAAGTATAAATAACTCCACTCGAGTCTCGAATCAACAACGAAGCCGAGTATAAATAACTACACTCGAGTCTCGATTCAGTGACGAGACCGAGTATAAATAACTCGACATGAGTCATGAATCAACGACGAGGCCAAGTATAAATAATAACTCCACTTGAGTCTCGAATCAACTATGAGGCCAAGCATAAAACTCCACTCGAATCTCGAATCAACGACGATACCAAGAATAATTAAATCCACTTGAATCTCGAATAAACGACAAGGCTGAGTATAAATAACTCCACTCGAGTCTCGAATCAACGACGAGACAGAGTATGAAGAACTCCAGTTGAGTCTTGAATCAACGACGAGACGGATTATAAATAACTCCACTCGAGTCTCGAATCAACGACGAGACCAATTATAAATAACTCCACCCGAGTCTCGAATCAATGATGAGACTGAGTATAAATAACTCCACTCGAGTCTTGAATCAAGGACGTGACTGAGCATAAATAATTCAGTTCTCAAGTCTCCGGACTTGGGGGCAGCCCATCAGCCGAGTAAGTGCAACATCGACTACATGCACAGCTCAACCCGACGCACATGGTCTGGATTCGGGCATCATATGGAAAATCAACGACGCCCTCGAACTGTAACTCGAACAAAACGATGGGAAGGCCTAAATAATGAATCAACGACATCCATAGTATCTCATGGCTCGAGACCAGCGACCTCTGGGAGGTTCCAAGAGAGGAGACACCAAACCTGAGCTTTACACGACCTGGGATTCGCAACCAAGGGAAGGCCCGAGAGCAAAGCCGACACTCATAATCTTTGCACGACTCGAGCATCAAGAGTGAAGTCCTAAGATTACGTTTGCTAAAGTGTAACAACAAGTATATTTGTGCAAGTACAAAAATCGAGAAGCATGGATGAACATTTGAACACTTAACATGGAATGTGATATAAGAAAAGGCCATTAATTTCATTCACATACGAAAAGAAAACTACATATCTAAATTTCTTACTTTCTAATGATATGGTGTACATGAAAACTACACCATGCCTCCAAAATCGAGGGTCGTACTCGCGAATGCTATCAACATACATAACTAAAATGTCTAAGATAACTATAACAATCATTGGGGCGACCCGTTCTTCTTCTTCTTTTTGATAAATTCAGAACTTAGTGGGTCATCGCCAATCTTTGTCCTCTTCAGGCGGGATACATTGCAGCGGTTTAGGAGAGATATTAGTAGCAAGAGCCAGCATAGCCTCAATGGCTCCCTGGGCTTTATTAGCACCCAAATCTGCTTTCCTCTTAGCTTTCCATGTAACCTTTTGGTCAGCTAGCATTTTGGCCTTAATCTGCGCCTCCGCATCCGCATTAAGCTTTTTATATGCCTCCTCGCCTCTCTTGTTGGCATCCTCATCAACCTTCTTTATCTTAGCCTCTTCATCGACCCTCCTCTTCTCGGCCTCATTGCATCTTTCTTCCTGGCTATCTTGGCATCCGCTTTTTCCTTAGCATCCTGCCTAGCCCTCGCTTGAGCCTTGTAAATGGCCGCCTTTTCAAATTTCCTTTTCTCTTCCCGCTCCTTGGATTTTTCCACCATCATGGCATTTTGAGCCTCCACCATGTCGTGCATTATCTGCACACTTGCATCCACTAGGCACGTCACATGAACACTGGCCATCCATCACTTCTTTTTCCTCAAGAAAATCCTTATAAAAACTAGACGCCAAGTCCACATCTGAGAACGTATCCATGTGCCCTCCTCCCTCTCCAAACTGTATTCCCTGCAATTCCAGTCTTGACTCAGGCATTTAGGGAAGTATTGGGGTAAAGCCTGTTGTCATCTCCACTCCAAAGGGGGTTGCACAATAAATACGAAGGCTGTTTAGTATTTTTAAACTCAGTGCTTATATCCTTTTCAAGTGTTTGTAATAATGAGACTTTACCTCCAAGAACTTGTGCCATAGGGGAAATAAGTAAAGTGCCCGTAGCCGTAGTTAGAGAGGAGCACTGCAATCCAAATTCTAGAAAATCGGGGTGATACTCGGTTGTGACATGAGTTGGGACCATAGGACCGTTGATTATGGCGGAGAGCATGGCTTGCACCTGGTAAGAACTCTCTGCTGCAAACTCATGAGTAACAGTCACACTCTCAGTAGGCACGGATTTCCCTTTTTTGGCAGCAAGCTTCGCCAACCTTGCCCTCTCGGCGTCTTCCTTTAACAATGTCCTCCCTTCCTCCAACACCTTATGCTCCGGCTCAATCGAAAGATCCACCATAAGCTAGTTCTTAACCACTACCTCAAACCCCTGCAACAGAGCCTCAAGCCACAACAACATTTCTTATGTCTGGGCCATCACTCGGGGATAATTTTTGACCCACGAGGTTCCACGAAATATTAGGGCTTTGACATACATACCCCAGATGGGCTCCTCCAAAGATGCCTCCACCCTAGACTCAGTATCCTCAATTTGCTCCTTAAGCCTGTCCATTTCCCTTTGGGGCTTAGCCTTTAGCCCATCCAGCAAACTTAGTACATCTTTGTTACTAACTTCGGCTTCCTCTTTCTCCTTCCTAACCGCCTCCAGTTGTTTCCTCAACTCGGCATTCTGTCTCTACAGCCTTTGAACCCTCTCATTCTCGTCTTTAAGCCTCTCACCAAGTCCTTATTATCTTTCTGGAGCTGGAATACCTTCTCGTTCTTGTCCATTAAACGGGCATTTTCCTTTATCAGACTGGAGTTCTCCCTCTTAAGGCTTGCATTTACAGTCAACCTTAAGGCCACAGTGTCTTTAAAAGTTCAAGCAGCATGCTTTGACTCCCTTTCCAGCTTCTAATACTTCTCCTTCAGCTCACCCATTTCGGTAATCGAGAATCAACATATAAACATGTTGCTCGAACACGCAAAAATAAGTGCAACTTAAATTAAATATGTATATCTTACCAAAGACTCTTCCGGATTCCAGACAATCAGCTAGTTATCCTTGATCTCCTGCTTCAGATTGGCAATCCCCACATTCTTATTTTTGATGAATTCCGGGAGATGCCCATAATATTTGTAGTATTTGGAGCTTCGACTGCCTCTAGCAGTTGCCCCTTTTTCTTCGATGATGTTTTCTTTCTTTTGTCAGTATGCGCCAACTCTTTTCCTTTGGAAGACATGATCGGCGCTGAAGGCAAAATGTAATAAACAACCATTGAAGAGGGATGCCCAGCACTCGTGGTAACATGTCTTATGCCTGTCCCAGAGGACCGAGTGTATGGAGGAGGAGATTAAGAACATAGAGATCGTTCGCTATGACAATACTCACTGCCATGGCCACGAGAGTGTGGAGGTTTATCGAAAAAACTAGCATTTCTAATTAAATCACCGAGGAAAGAATTCCTCGAAGGTCGATGACTTCCGGACCCTTGGTCATGGCCCCTACCTCCTATAGCCATTCCACTTGCAAAAGGAACTGATTCAAGATTAAATTCGAACAACCTTTGCACACAAACAAATGTTGTGTTATGCAGCGTTTATGAGTGTGTTGTAAGTGTTCTCTCAACAGACCAGATAGCGACCCACCCGAAGGAGTGATCTTCCCAACGGCTAGTGCTAATTCCTCCATACTCGTGGCGCTAGGCCAAGGAAACGTAATAAGTGGGATCTTGTTTAGCTCGTCAAACTAACCCTCCTTTTTAAGTGAGACGGCGGTCTCAGAGGGAGTAATCAGAGACTGCGACCTAGTCGACAATTTTGTCCTCGCCTACCGTGGGAAGGGCAGGAGCAGTTGTTGCGCCCTCATCCCAAGCAACCTCCTCCTTATTTCCGGTATCACCCCCACCGGCTTCCTCCTGAATCTTTGCGGCCTTGTGTGGCTTAGACCCGATAGGTGGCATTTTCCTTTTACAGCTCAGAGAGCTGGCTTCTCTTTTAGTCTCCATTTTCTTTCTAACCCCTATAATGGCCTGTCTGATTATTACACGACCAGCTGGAGGCAAGTCCGCATGACGAAGCCATTCCTAGTCCAAAACACTCTCGATAGAACGAACCTTGGCCGGGATGGCCAACAATGACTCGAGATGCTATTGATACACAAAATCTACAGGTGAAGAAGGATTCTCAGTTAAACAAATGTACAGTTAATTCTCAGCCGACAACCTGACGAACATCAAACTCAAAATAGTCGAAGATACTTATTTCCCTCCGGCCACCTCCTCCCAAATTCGAGAGGACAATGCACGAAGAACCAGTCATGCTTATGCACACTTAACTTGCTCCACTTCCCATCAAAAAACCATGTGCTAGGCAGAGTTTCCAAAAAATACCGAGAGGGTGCAACGTTGGCTCTCCAATTTAATTGAAAAAGATACCAAATGTCCACTCCGATGCGTTCTAGCTGCAGGTACTCTCTGGAAAGAACGTAGGTACCTAACAAAGAAGCATACGCATTTAGATGGAGCTATGATGGCGTAAGGCAAAAATAGTGCAGTATGTCCAAAATGAAGTTGTTAACTAGGGGCATGCACCCAGAAATGCGCATCTTTCTATTCCAAGCAGTGTACCCTTCTGGTGGTGCGTAACCCCTATCGCCTTTTCCCGGCGTGCGAATATCTCCCTGGGTTATACTGAACCGCGTTGTCAGGCGCTTCACCGCCGTCTCATCCATATGCGAGGGCATCGAATCATGCAGGCTCTCAAGTATAACCACGCCCCCCATCATGTCCAGCGCCACCTTCAGTGATATCTATGTACTCTTCCCCTTCATGCTCACCTCATGTCGTTTCAAGCCTTCCTTGCACTGGTAGCTCCACCGAATACCCGACCAACGATCGATGTCTTTCCGACTGCATTCCGTGAGCGAGTGCTTTTCAATAGACCCATCGGCTGGGAAGGAGTGGACTCTCTGGATATTTCAAGCTCGCTGTCCCTTGAGCTAGTATCGCTATCTGAACTAGATTGGGATGGTGAGCGCTGCGAAGCTTCGGCTTCCAGAGTCTACTGTGTTTTAGACCACATTTCCATTGCTAGCTATCACTACACCATAATGGTCATTTGATAACCCTTTTTATTTTCAACTGCCTACACTTATTTGTGTTGCAGGGTAGTAACAATGATATGCGTTGCTATATTAAAAAAGTGCCAAAAACACATAATTATAATTTTTTATTGCCAACACTTATTTGTATTGGTAAGGCTGGTTTGTGGGGATAAAAACATAAACTAATGTCCGTAACCCTATTTCTATTTCCCATTTCTTTGTCCAACGCTTTCACAAAAGACTCGACCTGGTAAATCGAAAAATCCACGATTTCAGAAGAAGAAAAAACTATGAATCTCATGACGAATCCGTTAATCTCTAATCGGACATCAAATAATTAGATTTGTATTCAGGGAACAACTCACATTCAATTTGACATCAGTGAACCAATTTCGTTATTGTTTGTAAATTCCGATTATTTTTTATCCTTTTGAATCCCCTTTAGACTCCGTATAAACTCTCGTCATCTTCTTCGTTGTTCTTCCCATAGTTCAGCTATTGGACTATCTATTGATTTTTCGAAATAGCAATAATTTGACTAGCAAGTAGGTAAATCTTTTTCACTTCTCAATTGATTTAATTTTTTTCTCATTGTTGATTATTTGATTTTGAGAGAAGTAGAAACCGAAACATGCATGTATGTAGTTATATTTAGTTTTTAGTGTGCTTGACATTTCTTTGGTTCTGCTATGATGCTTTTAGATCTTGCAACTATAAAAAAAAGATCTTGCACTGTAAAAATACAAACATATATAAGGTTTGATTTCCACTGTATAACCTTTGAATGATTGACTTGAAGAGAAGATCATACTACAGTATAGATCTACTTTTATGCCTTGCTTACAGCAATATACAATGCTTGATTTGAATTATATAATTTTCCTTATAGGAATTATAATTGTACTATTTGTATTTACCTTAGAAAATATAATTTTCTATGAATGTAATGTAAAAATACAAGTTCTTGTAATAGTGTATGTTGTATGCTATAATTACGTTTAGATACAACTGAAAGCAGTGGAAAGTTATGTAATTACCTCACTATTTAAATATAATTAAATCATCCTATTTGTAAATATATTTGGATGCTTACAGTGGAAAGTTGTAAAAATACTGAAAGCCTAATAGTTCACTCTTCGATGAGCCATATGCAGATGACCCTCAAATTTATGGCTTGGTTGTAACTGATGTTGCCTGGATCTTTAATAGAACACTAGCATATGATAAATACGAAATTCAGGTTGTCATTCATGCAATTGGATATAAATTAAATAATATAATGCTTGATTTATACAAAACAGTGGCACTCTCTAATAGGAATAGATATCGACAATTCGTGATAGAAACATGCTCAACATCTGAATCGAGAATCAGTAGTCCTTTTTGGTTAGGAAGGAGGGACTGCTTCTGTACACCCGGATCATATTTTGGATGATGTTAATTCTGCCATCATCCGCCAGTCAGACGTAACTGTAAAGCGCTCCTTGCCAGTTGTCCGATGGAATGTCTGTAAATATAGGTGCGCGCGAACCATACCCTATTTGCCATAATTACAACTTTGCCACGTTGTCCAAATTTCTCCTATAAATACCCCATTTCACCATACTTAAAGGGACTGATTCTTCCACCCCGAACGACTTCCCAAATCACTTCTCCACCGTTCTTAAACAATCCAAGCTCCATTAATGGCTTCCTAAGCTTACTCCTTCTTCCTCCAACATAAGTGGATCTCATCTTCTCCAAACACCATTGATTCTCACTTCAATTCAATCCATGTGATCTCCAACCGCTACTACTCCTCTTTAAAGCATGGATCTAACACTAATTTCATGACGGAATCAAGGAAGATTATCTAATCATGAAATCTGATACGTTCCTTCTCAAATCCAAGTGAGATCTAAAGCTAAAAGAGAGTAGAAAGTGGGAAATCATCATAAAGAGAGTGAACAAGTGTAATAAATGAGATGACGCTCTATGTAAATTTCTCCATGATAATGAAATTGCTTCCAAAGTGGACATAGATCTATTCTAGATCGAACTACTATAAAAATTCTTGTGTTTCTTACTTTTTTACTTGCATTTGCATTTGTGGCCCCATTTTCATTTTGCATACCATTTCGTGAAGTGTGATTTCATACTTTGGTATTTAAACCATTTTTGACTCAAATATTTGGCGCCCACCATAGGGCCACATTCACATCTCCTTCCTTCACACTTTTCTCAATCTTAAGAGCCTACCATTGAAGTTCTGAGCCTAATTCGATCATAGATTCTACAAGTCTAAGATCTAGGGCATCTGATGACTCCTGTCCCACAAAGTTGAGACCCCTATCCAAAATAATGGACAAATCTAAGAAGACCACAAGAAAAACCATTGGAGAAAACGACAACGTTGCCAATCTACCAAAGTTATGATGGAGAAACTTGATGTCATCCTTAATGCTCAACCAAATCCAGCCCCTCCAAAAGTTCATGTTGATCTCGAAGAAAATGGCAACTCGTCCGCTTCTAATCCTAATCGCAATGACAACATGGAAGACAATAATGATTGGTTGAGTGACAAGGACGGAACTAACGTCGAGGTCTTGAAACTGAAAGCTAAAAATCATTCCAAAAGAAAAGCTCAAAGGGCCACCAGTCCTGTCATGGGGGAAGCTCCTCGTCGAGAAGGCAAAGGACCTAAGCTCTCTAATCGAGACCACTTGCCTAGACGAACATTTGGTAAGGAGCTCAGCTTCGCGGAGCGACACAACACTGAAGAATACATCTCGGATACGGTAGAGAAAATCATGAAGAGAAATCAAACAGGCAATGGCAATGAAAGGGAATGGGACTTATCTCCCGATAGGACTCCATTCACCGAAAGAATCTTTGAAGCAGAGTGCCCAAAGAAGTTCAATCCTCTAACTTTACCTCCTTATAACGGCCTTGTTGATCCTAACTATTTTCTGTTCAAATTCGAGTGGCATATGAGTGCGGCTAAGGCGACTGATGAGATGAGATGCACATATTTTCCTCTCTACTTAGAAGGTGCTGCATCATTATGGTTAACAAAGCTACCACCTAAATCCTTACATCGGTTCTCTGACTTGAGCAAACAGTTCAAGGAATAGTTTCGCCTATATGCCACCAAAGCAAAGGATGCTATAACACTTTCCGCGATGAAGCAGAATCCAGGGGAATCTGTTGCTTTGTTCGAAGTGAGAAAACCAGAACCTCGCATAATCCTCATGACTCTAATCGATGCCATAGATGAGAAGAATGAATTCCGTAGATGGATTAAAATGAAAGAACCAAACACACTTGAAAATTTCTATAAAAAGGCCAAGGAGTACATCAAAGTTGACACATCCTATACCTCTTTAGATTATTGATGCTAACCAGCTTCTTGTAGCTCCCAAAAATGTTGCTACCCAATATAATCAGAAAAATACTCAAGGATAGAAGCGCGCTAATGACGGAAACGGCAATAAGGCTAATAAGAAGTCTTGCCTTTTCAACTCATCAGAGTTGACGCCTTTGAATGACACTCCTGAAAATATCTATCTTGCAACAAATAATTCTAAAGAGTATGCGGAGCCAAATCAGATAAGGATAAGTACAAAGCAGCAAAATCGGGAAAATTCTGAAGATTTCACAACCAGCCTTGTCATAACACCAATGAGTGTCGACATCTGAAGAACCTCATCGAGGAATTAATCAGGAAGAATAGGCTGCAACAGTATGTAAAGAATCCGCAGATCGTGAATCCTTCTGCAACTCCCCAAGGACAGGGGGCATCAAATGGTCAGTCTGGTCTAAGCAACAAAGCTCCATCTCAAAACAATCCAAGGCCGATCATCAACTGAAAACCATTGATGGTGCTCCAATATCAATGGCTCAGAATAAGCGATTAACATCGCTACTACTTTACTTCATTCTCTATTTCCTGCTTTAGTTCTTTCTTTACTTCATGTTTTACTTTCTGTTATATTCAAAAACTTCTTGTAAACAATCTGTAATAATATGCAAGTGATGCATTAAACATTAGTTTTGCGATTAAAAGCATATCTGATCGAATGAATTTCTTGCTTGAAAAATTATATGTCAAATCAAAACTTGCTTCAAAAATGATTTCATATTATAGGCCATCTGTCGAGTGCTTGTTCCTATAACATTGCGACTCTAACAGCGCTAGTTCAAGTGCTGAATGCTGTAAATATCAACATGCACAAATGCAAAAATAGAAAAGCAACACCTTGAAAATTAAATGGGAAAAGTCGCAATGATCCAAACAACGAACAAGCACCACGACAAACAAATGAGAGAGCTGTAGCTTTTACCGAAGAGGCACTTCCCTAGGTGAGGGGTTCAAAGCACCAGTTTCTAAACGAAAATGGCCTGCTAAGTCAAGCATCCGACAAAGAAACTGATGGCTGCTCCATGAAACGATATAACAGCCACCCAAAACCATTTGCATAACATCTGAAAATATCAGATGTGAAGAATGAAATCCATTTGCGTAGAATCTGAAAATACCAGATGTAAAGAATGAAATCCATTTGCATAGCATATGAAATATCAGATGTGAAGAATGAAATCCATTTGCGTAGCATATGAAAATATCAGATGTGAAGAATGAAATCCATTTGTGTAGCAGCTGAATTTATCAGATGTGAAGAATGAAATCCATTTGCGTAGCATCTGAAAATATCAGATGTGAAGAATGATAAATCCATTTGCGTAGCAGATGTGGAGAATGATCAATCCATTTGCATAGCATCTAAAAATATCAGATGTGAAGAATGATAAATCCATTTGCGTAGCATCTAAAAATATCAGATGTGAAAAATGATCAAACCATTTGCGTAGCATCTGAAAATCTCAGATGTGAAGAATGATCAAACCATTTGCATAGCGTTTATCAGATGTGAAGTATAAAAACCCAATGCGGGGGCACTGAATCCCAAGACCTCCCCAAGCAAGGGAACGAAATCTAAAGTCCTTCCCTAGCGGGGGCGCCAAACATGAGACCTTCCTGAGGGGAGGCACAAAGATATAAAAACTTCTCCAAGTAGGAGTGCTAAACCAATCAGCTAAATCGAAATTCCCATTGTGTTGACAAAGCTCAGGGGGCCCATATGTGCTGGCAAGCTCAAAAGGCTTTAGCCAACGAAGTAGAAACCTTTAGTGCATCAATCACAATCAAGGAAAACTCGATAAACTGTTTACACAAAGTTTTTATGACTCATGACAACCCGTAGCTTAAGGGCAACACAACCACTTAAAAGTTGAATAATGCCCGAAAAAATACCACGAGTCCATCACAACAATGCAACAAGCCAAAAACCAACATACTTGGCTTGAACTTGCCTTCAGAATGGGGCATTTGGAAAATTCGGCAAAATCGATATGCTTGATATGTCAATCAAACTCATCACACCAATAAAGATCACCCTGGAGAATCCAATTGGAATCTCATAACTCAAAGGCTTCCTCATCTACAAGGCTCCAAAAATTGGGCAATAATTATGTACTAGGGCAAGTTGTTGTACATAAGAGATTCAAAATTTTATATGTCCCATGATGATCCATGGTGTCAAAGCAAACTCAAATCGAAGTTCTGATCTGAACAGATACACGTTTCATAAAACATAAACCATCATATAAGATCATATAAGCCTTTAGAAAGGTTAAACTTGAAATCTGCAATCAATATACATATTGATTAGCAGAACTCAAGTACCATTGTGAATTTGAATTCGAGTACCGTATCTATGAAAATAACGTTTAATGAACTCCAAACAGTTAAACATAGTAATTATGCATAGACACGTCACTTAGTTCACCATAAGTCATTCATTAATGATTAACTAACCTGTTATTGATGTGGACGATCGATAACTAAGTATAAATCCAGAACTGTGCAAGTACTTTTTTTCATTCTAGAACAGGTGGCATGAAGCATATGAATTCAAAGCGTAATTTTCCATAGCAAATAAAAAAGCTATGACTGGACCACAATGCAAATTGTGTTCATTTTGAAGCCCGCATTTCTCGCAGGCAAAAAATACAAGCTCAGAGGAGCAAATGTTAACTAACCAAAAATCTCATTTAGACATTGTATCAAATACTATAGGTGTAAACAACCTGGAAGCACATCATTGCCATAATTGGACGAGCATCTTGGTCGAGCGCCGCACTTAACTGGTCGTGCAGGTCCATACTAATTGCACAAGCTAATTTCTGGTATTACAACCTGCCGTCGTTGAGCAGCTTGGATGGACCAAGTTTAATCAGCATGGACGAACCAAGTGTCATCAGCATGGACTGGTCGAGCAGCGCCACGACAACTGGGTCGAGCAGTCTTCCTAATTGTTGGTCGTGCACCATCGAAATGATGGTTTGAGCAGGCCACGTTGTCCCCTGGTTGAGCCGAGGTCAGCTAATGTGTCGAGCATCCCATCCATAGCTCCAGGTCGAGCACCACTCACCTTAGGAGTCGAGCAAGGAAAGGTGGCGAGGTCGAGCAGCTTTCACCTGAGCTCGATTGAGCAGCTTGGAATTGAATGTGTAGATTTACATAAAGGAAGAATGGAAAAACCAAAAGAATTATTTCCCTTTTTCAGATGAGACAAACCCGCATGTATGAAGTAGCAAATCACATGCTGACATAGAAGTCGTTCATGCAATAATCTAAAGACCTGCTAGTTCATATTGAGATAGCTCGCTCGCGCAGATGGAGGTCCCATACACGTTCCTGGACGTGCAAGTTGGTGCCAGCTCGACGCCAACTGTAAACGCTTCTTACCAGCTGTCCGATGGCATTTCTTTAAATACAGGTGCATGCGGCCCGTATCCTATTTGATAATTACAATTTTGCCACTTGGTCTAAACTTCTCTTATAAATACCCCATTTCACCACACTTCAAGGGACCGATTGTTCCACCCCGAATTGCTGCCTAAATCACTTCTCCACCATTCTTAGACAATCCATGCTCCATTAATGGCTTCCTAAGCTCACTTCTTCTTCTTCCAACATCAAGTGGATCCCATCTTCTCCAAACACCATTGATGCTCACTCCAATTCAATCCAAGTGATCTCCAACCGCCATTACTCCTCTTTAAAGCATGGATCTAACATTAATTTCATGATGGAATCAAAGAAGATAATCTAATCATGAAATCTAATCCATTCCTTCTCAAATCCAAGTGAGAACTAAAGCTAAAAGGGAGTAGAAAGTGGGAAATCATCATAAAGAGAGTGAAAAAGTGTAATAAATGAGATATATGAGATGATGCTTTATGTAAATTTCTCCATGATAATGAAATGGCTTCCAAAGTGGACGTAGATCTATTCTAGATCGAACCACTATAAAATTTATTGTGTTTCTTACTTTTTTACTTGCATTTTTGCATACCGTTTGGTGAAGTGTGATTTCACACCTTTGGTGTTTGAACAATTTTTGATTCAAACAACTCATTAAATCCTTACCTCTAAGTCAACGAGCAATAAGACATCAATTTCTTGCCTTTTTTTCATGAATGTGCGATGAATTATTAATTCCTTAATGTGTATTAAAATGTCTGGAGTCATTGATTCCTTACTCCATTGAATATGTACACAGATATAAAAATGTGTTTCTTGTATCATGGCACATGATATAGTTACATATAAGAATATTTTTTTCCTTACATGTTCTTGCTTTATTTACTTGCAAGAAGAATTGATTTCCTTCTTTATTTACTTATGTGGTACTCACGTAAGAATCCTCTGTCCTTTCGTTTTTTACAAGATTATACCTGACATTCAATGAAAAAGAACATTACTTTTTATACAGCATGCAATGAGTCATACCTTTTCATATAAAAGTGCAGTGAGTCATTAATGCCTTGCCTTTTTTTGCATAAACTATCATGACTCATTCATTCCTTAATGTTTATTAAACTATAAGGACTCACTGATTTCTTACTCCACAAAATACGCATATAAATATGAAGATGGGCTGAAAATATGTTTCTTGCATCATGCCACATGAAATACTTACACTGGGATCTTGTTATTATAAAACTGCAGCTACATTCAAAGAAAAAGAATTGTCTACACCAAGAAAAATTAAATGATCGTATTTATGTTCAATATAATCAAAAATTAGAGAGAAAATTTAAAGAAAGGCTCGCTGATAGTAATAGTGATCCTATAATTTAAAAAAAAATCAATGAAAATGATGAATGGGTTATTCGAAGTGAGGAAGAACTTCAAGTTTTTGTAGAGGAAGGTGTAACATTAGAGAATATTCATGCAACTAGGAGAGGAGAGAATGAAGGACCAACTAGTAGGAGCTGAGTTAGGAATGCGTTGTCCCGTTCTAATGATGGTAACATAAGAGAAAGTTTGGATGTCGAGATGGAAAATGAAGAAGTAATGGGACAGAACATGGAAGAAGAAGATGATGAAATCGACTACATTGATATTGACATCTAAGTTCTTGCATGACTCTAATTTTCAGTTATAAAGATATTTTTATGTTTGCTTAAATGCGCAAGATGGAAACAATTTGTAATATTTTAAAATGAAGTATATTTTGTGTTAATTATGACAGTTTCGATTTGCAAGTGCTTAAATATATAACATTTGTACTGTGTGGTCTTTTTTGGGTGATATGTATATGGTGCACTCATTTCTTTCTTGTATATGCTAAATATTATAAATACTAATAATTGTTTGTGTCATCAACTCATTTCTTTCCATTCATTGTCAATGATCAATTACACTCTAAATTATATCAATTCTTATTATTAGTGTTGTTTAAATATATCTGCACAATATTGCATGTCCAAAATAACTCTCTATTCAGCACATTGTGATGAGTTTTTACACACTGATATGCCTCTAGCAGTTTTATATATCATGCAAAACAAATGTTTAACAACTAGAAACAATTGATTTGAAAAACATATATTATTCCCTTGTTTTAATTTGAATAGTCATTTGACCATCTCTTAGCTTCCGATATATTGTTTAAATATACGTTTCCACTAAAAGCCATGAAAGTAATGCATATAGTGGATTTGAAGACTGAAGCTACATTGGTTGAAGCAGAGACACCTGCTAATCTTGGGCGAGCATTTAAGGATTACATCATTATAACTTAAATATATTAACCCTTGTCTAATTATGTTGTTCCTTTAATTTATTTGAATGATGCAATTATACCATATAGAACCACATAAGTGAAATCTTAGCTTACCATGCAACGATGATGTCAAACACTTTGGGAATCTCAACTGTAGTATTCTCCAGGACAAGACTGAAATTGTACTACTGCTATATAAATGCGTTAGATGTCCAAAGATTGGATTTGAATATGGAAAATAAAGTTATACTGATGCTGTGGCCTTTGAATGTTAAGAGGAGGCTAATATAAGAAACTGATGTCAATATAAGAAATTGATGTCATTATGCTTAGTCATACTGAGCCTTAGGCTCAGTCATACTGAGCATAATGGATTTGAATATGGAAAATAAAGTTATATTGATGCTGTGGTCTTTGAATGTTAAGAGGAGTCTAACATAAGAAATTGATGTCATTATGCTCAGTCATTCTAAGCCTAATGGCTCATTCAAACTGAGCCATTTAGCCACAGTCAAACTGAGCCAATTTGGCTCAGTAAAAATGAGCCTTAGGCTCAGTAATACTGAGCCTAATTTCCCAGTAATACTGAGCCTAATAGGCTCAGTTTAACTAAGCCTAATGGCTTCGTAAAACTAAGTCACTCAAAGCCTACAATCTAGTGTTTTTTTGTTTGTGATGCATACATGTTTTTTTAACAAGGAAATGAAATTTTCAATTTAGTATGATATTTAATGAATGAAGACACTTCCAGAGGCAGTAAAAGAAAAGAGAAAATTGGATGATAGCTCTAATGGTGCAGTAGATGATATTGAAAATGATCCAATTGCAGAAATTTCGGTTAAGATATGAAGAAAACTTATCGTCGAGCAGTTAGTACTTATCTGTTGTAAACTAATATTCCATGTCGTTACGTGATTATGAATGTTGTTTATTGGTATGCATTGAGTTATACTTTTTAAATGAGAACAATATTAGTTTTGGATTCATATTAAATATCGTCTATATTTTCATGATGTTGGTTATTTATTGACTATTAATGTTAGAATATGCGAGTTACTAATACATATTTCTGTTACTATTAAAATTTATATTTGTTATGAATTAAAATTTTGCAACATGTATAAGCATTGCAAACAAAAATATTCCAATGCATGTATGCGTTGCAAACAAAAATCTTCCAATGCTTAAGCGTTACAAAGGAAAATATACCAACGCTTATAAGCGTTGGGAGAGAAAATTTGCCAACGCTTATATGCATTGGAAATAAATTGCCACCCCCTCATAGCAACGCTAATAAGCGCAGCTGAAATTCTTTGTGATAGTTATTCTCATTGGGAACCACCTGTTTTGGTGTAGTGTATCCTTTCAATATACTTGTGTTAGATATCACATTGTGTAACCTGTACCCTTCATGTTGGTGTAAACCAATATATACGTGCAGTGTCATGCTAACACAATTATAGCCTAAAAATTTAGGACACGGCGACGATCACAATTCCTCGAGGTTATAACCATCATCGTTATCGACCAACGTAGCCAGATTCGCATCCAGTCGGAACTACGTTACAACTAAAATCGAGAAAACGCGTCCAATAATTCGATAGTTCAGTCAAAATCCAAGTATAAGCCCTAATCCTACGTGACAAGCTGAATTGTCAGCTAAGTTGCGGAAAACGTAAGTTTTGATTCAATCGTAAAACCCCATGGAAGTGACGCGAATCCAAAGGCACAAATTCAAAAGTTCAAGTCTCAAAGGAGAAACAAGACATACCACGAAAGTAGGGCCCGAAACGCTTGGGCAAGCTGAAAATCATGTATCCCATCCTTAGGGATACGAAAGTTATGTATCCCTCTAGGGTTACGAAATTTCGTATCCCATCCTTAGGGATACGAAAGTTCTGTATCCCCTCAAGGGCACGAAATTTTGTGTCCCATCCGGAGGGACAGGAATTTTGGTTGCCAGGCCCATGAATTTTGACCCCTTCCTTCCTATGCGACTCTTTCCTCTTCTCCCCTTTAACCGAACTTTTGACTCCCTCTCCTTCTCTAACCCTTTCTACTCAGAACGCTGCTCGAGTCTCGAAATCAGACCCATAGGCATGCCTCGAACAAACCCCCACATAGGATGATCCCCAGCTTAACTCAAAGATCGATCTCTCTCGAACTCTAATTTCAAGTTCAAGAGCCGAATCGACTTCGAGATCAACTCAAGACATGGCCTCTAGGATGATTCAAGAGCCGGTGCTAGATCTAGTTCGAAACCCAACTCCATCAGCTAACCATCGACATCAAATTCAAAATCCCACCTATGTTCGAACTCGATTTGTCACGGTATCGGGCCCTTAAGGGTTCAGTGGAAGGCAATGTAAATGGAACAAGAAGAGGGGAAGAAGGGAGTACGAAGGGAATTTATAGGGGGAAGCCTTAGGCTCGGCCCAAACAATGTTTATTATGCTACACAACGATACGAAATCTCGTATCCCAGTGGGATACGAAATTTCGTATCCCAGTAGGATATGAACTTTTGTATCCCACCCAAGGTATGGAATTTCGCATCCCCGCACAGGGATACGAAACTTCGTATCCCCACGAGGGATACGAAGCCTCTCTTATACTAAAAAGTATGTATTATATATATATATATAGCATGTAAGTGAATATGTATGATATATGTACACATGCATAATGACTTGCACACATGCATATTTATCACACATGGGTTTTCACATTCCAAACGATCAAACATTCACAAATATATTCACACTCACACATGTACATGCATTACATTTCACTTTCACTTTACAGCCAAGAAGAGACAATGCCAGTAGAAGCCTCACAACTCCTCAAAACAGTACGTTTAACATATTTTCGTATCCCTCACTTAAGAGATTTCAAACCCTTCACAAAACAAAGCTCGTATCCCTCACATGCCAAGAGTTTCAAACCCCTCTTGCCTGGTCCCTTCCATTTCATACCCGAGAGTATCGACTCCCTCTTCTCCAATAAACTATGTGTTCCTCTGCTTCGTATTAAAGCACTTCAGATCCCTCAAGACTAGGAAGCTTCGAGTCCCATGTCATCAAGATACTTCGACTCCCTCCTCACCAGCATTTTTCTGGCCCTAAGTAGTTTCGAACCCCTAAGCCTTCATATCCCTCGCTTCCAGAAAGTTCGTAACCTCGGCCACAGGGATTTCGTGTCCCTCTGCTTCCAAATATCTCGCCTCCCTCGCACTTTCGAACCCTTCATCCATAGAAATCCCCAGCGTGTCCCTAGGATATGAGTTCATATCCCTTAGGGGATACGAAAAACTCGTATATCCTAAGGATACGAAGCAATCGTATCCCTTATAGGATAGGGGAAACTCATATCCCCTAGAAGATATAAAATAACTGTATCTTCCCAGGGACACGTTTCCCATGAGATGAATTTCGTATCCCATGGGATTTGAATTTCGTACCCCATGGGATATGAATTTCGTATCCCTTGGGATACAAATTTTGAATCCCTTGGGATACAAAATTCGTATACCTTAGGAGGGATGCGATTTTCTGTGCACAACTCAAGGATGCAATTTTCTGTGCATAGCTCAATGGGATTCGAAATTCGGATAAGGGCTTCCAAGGGATATGAAATTCTGCTCGGTGGTCCCCAAATCCTACATACTCCCACCTAACCCTTCATATATAAATACCCCCAAGCTTGGCCTTCATAAAGGTGAGATTTTTGCTGATTTGACATCTCGTAGAGCTCCATGAACTCATTAATGGAAGTCTTGCTTTTAAGAAGAAGAAGAAGCAAAAAAGTCACTCTTTCCTAAGACTCATATATGACAATTATGACTCCAAAATACTTGGAAACACCTATAACTGAATGCCTAGATGATGTTCAAAGCTTGTAACTTATTATTATAAATAAAATATCTGAAAACTCCTTCAAAGTGGACATAGGCCCCTCACGGACCGAAGCACTATAAATCCACTATGTCATTTACCACGTTTTACACTTAATTTCCTTACGTGAAACATAATTCACTAGTAACGGAGAATCCTTGGGTGTTACAATATTTTTGTCATCTACATTCTGGTGGTTTCACTAAGAACATAGGCTCACTTCTTTGTTGCACATTTCCATCTCGACTACAACGTGCTACTCAGGTTCCTTCCTAACTGAACGCTCGAGTCCACATACGATAGTTAAGCGAGAAAAGAACTTGATGATTGGAACTTCAACAGCAGCCGAAGCTGCCACTACTTGACAACTTCAATCAGCGGGAAACCGGGCCGAAGCAGGTATCATCCCTCCTATGGACCCCGATGCTCGACAACTCAGGCGCAGATTTACGCACTAAGCAAAAGACTGGAAAACAAATCCTCGAAATCAACGAGGTCCTGAAAACCAACATCGACCATATGCGTTAGCTTCAAGAAATTCAACGCCTCGTCGCTTGACTCCATCTTACTTATAACAATGCTCGCCCGCGGCACAATTCCTCTGAAAGTGCCTTTTCTGAACCTCGTAGCCGAAACCAAAGAAGGAGGTACACTCTCAAAACCAATGCCACTGCTCCACTAACGCCCATACCAATGAAAATGGTAATGAAATCACCATTACCATCAGCGAGGGAATACGTCAACACGACCGTTCCCGGTTGGTGATCAATGATGAACCAGGTTTAAGTAACCGATCCCCTCCTCAATAGAACCTAGCTGTCACCGTTTTGAACTTAGGACCCACACGTCCAGCAACTCGGCAAGACCAAGTTCTAACTGATCATAATCGGCATCAACTTGCTCAATGTAACAACCCGTGAATTCTATAACGCTAAGCTTCACAAATTAAAGTATAATTAATTCTAAATGAAAGAATTAAGGGAAACGGTTTACGCTATTGCGTTCGTCTCAGAATTCTGCTTGAGATAGAGTCCGAGTTTGCGCGAATCGGACTCCGAACGAAGGAGTTATGGCCTTCGGAAGTTTCAGAATCAAATTTAAATTCAAACAGCTCAGTTTAAAATTCAAAATTCGAATTTCAGGTTCAAACTGGGCTGGGCGGGAAAATTCCCGCCTAGAGACCAGGTCGACCATAGTGTCGACCTGGTCCCCCCCAATTCGACCATAGTATCGACCTGGGTGTCGACCTGGCTGGACAGGTCTGGCTCTGGCTCGAATTTCTGTGGCTCTGTGTGTCACTAGGGATGACGTCTCACCTCTTGATTGGCTCATTGAACTCTGAATGGTCTAGATCCCTCCTTATTCATCTGACAGCTCAAAACAACTTAAAAATCTATAAATACACCCTAAGTCTCGACTGAAAATTCACACAAAAAATGAGAAAAGAGTCGTCATGCTGCTAGGGAGGAATTGAACATAGCCGTCAAGAGAAAAGCCTAGAGACGAATCAAACTAAGAAGAAGATTAAAGTTTAAATTATATTAATCAACGCAACGTTAGTCTACCCAAAGGAGCGCTTCTCAATTTTAGAATTTAGAATCCAGAATTCAAGATTCTGCATTCGTTGTAAGTATAGTGACCTTTCAGAATATGAATAAGAATTGTGATGTGATTCGATGTAAATGAAAATAGAATTGTGTTATTGTATTGTATAAATTCTATGTATTGTGATGGTTCTATCATGAATTGAGTATTGATGTTTGTGGCATAAATTGATTGATGCAAGCCTATTGAACAATTGTATATGAAAACAATGGCACTTGTAGGTTTGTGGCAAAAACTAGAAATTGATCCCTTTTTGTTTATGCCTATGACATGGACCTTATACATTCATTAACGTTTATGTAAACATGATTTAGACTTGAAACCTTTTATGCCTACATGACCCAAAACCTATGATATCACTTTCATGTTTCTTTGCAAGTATAATTGGATCTATGTTAAGTATCGTTTTTGTTTCATAAACTATGCAAGTTCATGTTTATTTGCAAGTATAATTGGATCTATGTTAAGTATCGTTTGTGTTTCATAAACTATGCAAGTTCATGTTGAAATAGGCTATGTGATTAGATGTTATAATTGGACCTTTTGGTGAATATACATCATGCTAGTTTTGTGTTTGACATTATGCCAAGTTAAACATGTTTAAACACAAGTTTGTGTAAGCCTAAACTATGCCATTTCATATGTCACCTACTTAGTTATACATTGATTTGAATGCAAGTTCACATGACTCATATTATATGTTAGTTGAATCGCTAAATTGCAAGTTCATGCGCCACACACCCTTATATGTTGTAAAATATTACATGTTATTGATTTCCCCTTTTTTCTCATGTTTATAAAGTTGGGCCGAATTGTGTCGAGCCCAACATTTGTTATAACGTTGCGAACGTATAAACGAGGGTAATAACGTTGGGTGTAAAACATGAAAAATACATGTTGGCATGTTTGGCACATGCCAACGACAATGACATTTAAAGCGGTATGAATTGTTATACCAAAGAATAAAAGACATGACATTTACATATATAATTGAGAAATAATAAAATATGTAAATTTAGAAAACACGGTATGCTTAACCCGAGGTTGGATTGAGTTGTGATGTAAACCTGCCCGGCACAGCCCGGCTGTCCAGTAGTCACAACAATACCTATCCAATGTGGGTGGTTAAGCATTGAGCCCAATAAGGACCCGAGGTTAGACTGAGCTACAGTGTAAACCTGCCCGGAACCGACCGGCATATCCAGTAACCGTAGCAATACTTGTCTAATGTGAGTGGTCAGGTGCTCCTAAGAGGCTAAGGACAGATGGTAGGGTTAAGTCAACTTTAACACTTAACCAAATTCAACATGTTAACAATAATTGATGGGTGGGGTTAGGTAATACAGACACTTAACCACTTAACATGTTTGGCTAGAAAATCTTGGTAACGAGGGACCCGTTTCAGCAGTAACCCAAGTTAGGTATCAACAGTACCCTGAAACTAGGCTGGATGGGGCACGATTACTGGGCTGATTGTAAGCGGTCAAACGACAGCGGTGAGTGCACAATGCAGGTCTAACGGGGTGCGGGCATGCACACACTCCGGAGCAGACAAGCAGGGCACTGGGGACACCAGTAGTATAACCTATGCCTTCTAGAATTTGTGTCGGGGCCGCCACCATGGGTCTTGATACACCCCATGGTGGGACCAGCATAGGTATCTACAATTCTTGGGGGCCGTATGACACATGTTAACGCGAGTAGGAGTCGATCTTTTAATAAGAATGGGGATCACTTCACCCTCACCATGGGGTTCCAGTTAGATTAAACTCAAGTAGGTGCAGAGATATAGCATGGGTGCGATAGTACATTCGACACTTCCTTAGCTTGTGACACTTTCCTATTTTCAGTATATATCTATCATGCCCTTTTCTTATTCACATACTGAAGAGTTACTAGATTTACTCAGGCTTTATGTCTGACCCTATTTTCTTTTCGTCTTCTTTTCTTTCGTTTCCCCCTTAGGTCCACAAGGAGGAAACAGTTCAGCTCAGTCAGGCTCTTTACAAGCTCCAAGAACGTAGATGTATGATTTGGATCTCTTTTGCTCGGATTATAGCTTTGGATATCACTTTGGGGATTTTTGTCACTTTATTTATGTTTTATGCTTCTTTAATAAACAAGACAGTTATGAGGTTGTAACGATGGAAGTATTTTCAGACAATTATGGAATGTTATGTTTTGAACACGTATTGATGAAATAAAAGTCTGTTGGTTTCCGCTGTTTAAAATATATGTATTTATATCTGTCTTGAGTTTATCCGGGGCTTTTACTTATAAACCTCCACTAAAATTAAGGCCTTCCCTTTGTGAGTGACCTTAACGAAGGTGGGGTGTTTCACTTGGTATCAGAGCATAGGTTTACCAGATAAGATAAAAGTTTTTGAAATTGTTTTCAAAAGGAAAGATTAAAGAAGCATTTTTTCAAGAAAAAGTGTTATATTTATAAAAGACAAAATCCCCCAAAGCCATGTGCCCGATCTATCTCTCTCTATCCTTCGTTTTGAATCTTTCCTTTCTGTTTCAGCATGTCTGGGGACCCTACTTCTCAGCTACAGATGCTTTTACTCCTCCTCCTCCTCCTCTACGTGAACCAGCAAACGGAAAAATTGCCAAACAAGAAGATGGATAATAGGCAAGGAGGAAAGGACCACAACAATAATAACAAGACACGTAAGAAAAGGAAATGTTATTTCTGTGGCATTGTTGGACATGTGGTAAACGACTGCAAAAAGAAGAAGAGGAAGATGAGTGCTACTTGCTTCCATTGCGGTGAGGCTAGACACATGGCTAAGGACTGCCCTAAGAAGCAAGGGCAAGGCCCGCAAGCAGGACCTTCTTGGGGTACCTCTTTGACTTCTTCTCCTAGATGCTTTGTTTTATCCTGCTTATCTTCTCAATCCTATCTTGAGAAATTTAGGTAGTAATATTTCTGTAGAAAGTGTAGTATATCTTTAAGATCATCCCGTTCTCTCACTTTTTGACTCTGGCGCATCACACTCTTTTATTTCATCTGCCTTAGTGGAATCTCTGCATCTAGACATTATTATGGTAAAAGATCCCTTAGTAGTTTCAAATCCAATTGGGGGCTCCACTTACTTGTCAATGGTTTGTTTGGGTTTGAAAATCTCTATTCTCAACGTTGAGTTTAGCTATAATGCCTTTGTCTTAGGCTTCTCGGGATATGGTTTGATCTTAGGTATGGACTGGTTATCCAGTAATAGTGCCATTCTTGATTGTGAGAAAAAGAGTAGTTAGACTCTTGACTCGGCTTGGTAACACTCTAGAAATTTCTTGTAATCCCTTGAATGCTGTTATGCTTAGTTATCTAGAGTCGCTTGATGCTTCCAATGAGAATTTGCAATTAGTAAGAGTAGTCCAGGAATATCCGGATGTCTTTTAGGAGGTGAAAGGCTTACCTCCGAGGCGGGAAATAGACTTCCGCATATATCTTGTGGATAACACAAAGCCTGTAGCTTCACCTGTCAAACACATGGCTCCAAGGGATAGAAAGGAGCTCAGTAAGCATGTTAAAGAACTTCTCGAAAAAGGGTTCATTAGACGGAGCATTTCGGAATGGGGTGCTCCAGTGGTGTTCGCAACTAAAGCGGACGGTTCGCTTCGCCATTGCGTCGACTATAGGGAGTTAAACAAATTGACCAATAAAAATAGGCACCCTCTTCCCCGAATCGATGATTTGTTTGATCAGCTTGTTGGTGCGACTGTCTTCTCCCAGCTTGATCTGGCAACTAGGTTCCATCAGCTAAGAGTAGCTAAAGATAGTATTGATAAAACGGCGTTCAGAACCCCAGACGGTTTCTTCGAGTGGCTTGTCATGCCTTTCGGCATGACAAACGCACCCACTTATTTCGTAGACCTAATGAGCAGGGTGTCCAGAGAATTCCTCAACAAATTTGTGGTTGTATTTGTAGATGATATCTTAATCTTCTCAAAGAATGAGGAAGAGCATGCTCAGCATCTGAAAGAAATCATGGAAACTCTTCGAGCTCATCAACTAAAAGCCAAATTCTCCAAGTGTCACTTCTAGAGAAAAGAAGTAAGATTTCTGGGGCATATAGTGTCCAAAGAGGGGTTGGCCGTGGACCCCGCGAAAGTGATGGCAATGCAAGATTGGAAGACACCAAGAAATGCAACCGAAGTTCGAAGCTTTCTTGGGCTAGGCGGTTTTTACCGAAATTTTATTAGGGATTTCGCGAAAATCTCAGCCCCACTCACAAGGCTAACAAAGAAGAATCTGGCGTTCACTTGGGATTTGGACTGCGAGTTTGCATTCCAACGATTAAAAAGGGCTCTCACAACAGCCCCAGTTCTGATTTTGCCAGATGGAAGCAAAATGTTCACAGTATACACGGATGCATGTGGAACAGGACTAGGCGCTGTTCTAATGCAAGAAGGAAGGGTAGTAGCGTATGGCGGAAGACAATTGAAAGTTCATGAAAAGAACTACCCAACGCACGATCTTGAGATAGCTGCCATCGTCTTTGCGCTTAAGTCTTGGCGCCATTATCTCCTAGGTGAGAAGTTTGAATTATACACTGACCATAAATCGTTGAAATATGTCTTCACGCAGAAGGATCTTAACTTGAGGCGGCAAAGATCGATGGAGTTTCTTGCCTCGTATGACTTTGAAATTTCCTATACTCCCGGCAAAGGCAACGTAGTAGCAGATGCGTTGAGCCGAAAGAAACTGACCTTAAGCCCACTCTTCGTAGAGAGGCAAAGCTTGGAGTATATAGCCAGTTTTAACTTTAGGCCTTCCTCGGATTTTGTACCGGGTTTGTTAGCATCTCTCGAAGTACGCCCTACTCTCTTAGACTCAATAGGGGCTGCACAACGTGAAGACCCTCAGCTTGTGGATGTGATTGATAAACTTATTAGGGATGAGACTTCTAGTCACCTCAGTAGATACGCCATCGATGATAAGGGTTGGCTGAGGCGAGATGGAAGATTATGCGTCCCACAAGCAAGGGAGTTGACAAAGAAGGTTCTCGAAGAAACACATCATTCCAAGATGACCATACACCCTGGCGGTGATAAGATGTACAAGGATATAAAAAGGACTTTCTTTTGGAGCGGCATGAAACAAGACGTGGCAGATTTTGTTTCTAAGTGCTTGACCTGCCAATGGGTCAAGGCGGAACAGAAGAAACCTGGAGGACTACTTCACCCTTTAGAGGTCCCATAGTGGAAGTGGGATAGCATTTCAATGGACTTCATTGATGGACTACCTAGGTCGAGAAGAGGCAATACTAGCATTTGGGTAATAATGGATAGGCTTACTAAGAGAGCCCACTTCATACCTATCAAGACTAGAAGGACCACCTCATCTCTAGCATCTCTTTATCTCAAGGAAATAGTTCGACTCCATGGGATACCCTCCATCATTGTGAGTGACCGAGACCCTATCTTCACAAGCGAGTTTTTGCGGAGTCTGCAAGAAGCTGTAGGCACACAGTTATGTTTGAGCACGGCCTATCACCCCTAAACCGATGGCCAGACGGAAAGGGTGAATAGATTTTTAGAGGATCTTTTGAGACTTTGCGTTCTTGACTTTGGAGGGACTTGAGAGGATCACCTTCCATTAGTGGAATTTGCCTACAACAACCACTACCAAGCTACCATCGGTATGGCACCCTTCGAAGCCTTATATGGAAGACCGTGCAAATCACCAACTTGTTGGTGGGAGTCTACAGATAAGCTTATACTTGGGCCAGATATGATTCGAGAGACTTCGGAGAAAGTGGACCTGATACGAAGGAGGATGAAGACTGCCCAAGACCGACAGAAATCCTACGCCGACAGTAGAAGGACCGACCTTGAGTTTGAGGTTGGGGATAGGGTTTTCCTTATGGTATCACCTTTAAGGAACATCGTTCGCTTTGGATCCGCAGGAAAGCAAGCACCAAGATTTGTAGGACCGTTTCGTATCATCGAGAAGGTTGGGAAGATGGCCTATAGATTAGAGCTACCCGAGAGACTGGCCGGAATTCACAACGTCTTTCATGTTTCTCACCTCCGGAAGTGTTTACATGAGTCTACGGAAGTGGTGGAACCTAGCATTCAAGAAGAAGCCGAAGTGGAACGTGAAGCAACTGTGAGGAAAGTTCCAACCCGCATCTTAGGAACTAAAGTGAAAAAGCTACGCAACTGCGAAGTCAAACTCGTTTAAGTCCAGTGGAGCGACGTCGAGGAAGACGCGACTTGGGAAACTGAGGACAGAATACGCGCTGCCTACCCTCTTCTTTTTTAGGGTACATCTTTGATCTCTTTTTCCTTAAGTTATGCTTTATCTATCTTTTAAGGTATATCTCCTCGGTCCTTTACCTAACTCCTTAGGTAGAAAACAAATGGATGCAAACATGTATTTGAAAACATGTTATGGATGATGGCTGCAAATGGTTGTTAGTGGTTGCTAGTGGTTGCTCATGGATGCATATACACACACCCTAGGTTATAGATCGGCTCAGTCACTTCATATTACATATGCATATATGTATTCTCATTTGTATATGGTCGAAACTTGATATGTTGTCATATGGTTGTCGCATTTGTATGAATAGTTGTGCACTCATGTAGAATTATGAGTAGGATAATTTGCATACATAATGGATTCATGACACTTACATGATTCGCATTAAGGAGGTCAACTGAATCAGCAGACCGCCTGATTTCTGCATTAGATAAGGACATGTACACTCACTATGCATATGATCACGAAGCATTAGAAGTCTTTTAAGGACAGTGGATGCCTATGTTTGTTGGTTGAGTAGATGGACGGTTGGATGGTAGGATGTACATTCTTCCTAACTTTAAGATTTCGGGGACGAAATCCTTTTAAGGGGGGAGAATGTAACACCCCGTGAATTCTATAACGCTATGTGTAATGACCCACATTTCCATAACATCAGAGTTGACTATATACATCATACGTCCAACCCAAATATCACGAAAATACGAGACATTTTTTTTTAGAAGAAAGAGGTAGAAGAAGAACAGAAATAACAACACAGAATCTCACATCGCAGCGGGACAAAATATAATATATCACATCTTTGAAATACAAAATCTTAACTGTATAACATACACTTATCAGAGTACAACACTTACAACATAGCGGAACAAACTATAACTAGATAACGCTGAAGCCTCCTGCTCCAAGCTCCTTTAGATATATCTGAAAAATCCTGAACTACTTGACTGCCCGTACAAATTTAGGCACCCAAGAGTTTAGGTAGAACAAAACAAATAAACTCCGGGTCGGTCATGGGACTGGTATGAGTAAACAGTTTAAAACAGTTTCAGAAACTAAATGATATCTCATAAGACCACGCCGTATAACACGGAACGGGTTTTTCCCTTATGAGGATCCAAACACTTGACTTATCTTTATATCAAAACTCTTTTGATATTATAATAATGTCTAAATCAAGTAAATAACAATCTAGTGGAACGTTTGCATCTCACGTTCCACATATATATACAATCAAAACCGCAAGCACGTATTGGGTAATGGATTTCCAACTATGACAAGGTATGGGACCACCTTCCGCTAGTATATCTCTAGAGGAGAATACACCGAGTTCAACAAGAACATCTTGCAACTCAGCCACACATGACCGACCACTCATTTCGCTTGAGTGTATCGAATGTATATCACCAACGATTGGGATCAGCAACCGTTACCCGAATGGGTCAGCATCGACAATAGATTTTTAGAAGTAAATGAAACTCTAGATCAGGTGATTATACACCCTAATAGGTGCGACCTACATAGCCATGTTGCCTGCCCGATTTCTGTCATTTACCGGTTGAGGAGGCTAGAAGCTACGCTTTATCATCACACCAGATTCACTTCGAATGTCACATCGTCAGATCCATCAAATCACCGATTGACGTCCTCAACAGTACATTACGTGTTAGCTAAAAGAAGTTTCCTTCTCCGCTTCCACTCTTGGTACGGTTGAAGAAATCAATGTACGTGACCATTCTAGAAATACTCTGTCAGACATTCATCCATACAAGTCACCCAGGAACAGGATGAACCGAAGGTACTATTTCTATTAATAGAAAAGTCCTTGTACTCTACTCCGTCTTCGATTATCTTTATATAATCTGATTCGCACGCTACTGCCAATACGGAGTAGTTCTTCGGATAATAATCCAACCGGTCTCTCCATATTGACAACGATGGTCAAAACTTCGATAGTCTGTGATTTAACTATCGAATAAAAACAAGTGTTTCGATAGTCGATGATTTAACTATCGAATAAAACAAGTGTTCATCCAAACATCCAACAATCACTGAAACTTTAATTAATATTCCATTAATTAAATCTCTTTTCTATTTCTTATCAATATTTGTTAACCAAATATTTTCAATAACCATATTGGCCTTATACGTTCTTTGGAAAACATTTCCATATATCGCCTTCTATTATTTTCTATACTAGGAAATATTCATTATTCTATTTCCAAGCTTTGCACATATTTGGGTTAAAACAGATGTTGTGTAAAACATCGTTACGACAACCCAAATACAGTATTTAACTAATTCTTATTCCACATTGATCTTCGAGCCTGAATCTTACTACTTATCGGTATATCATGAAATCAACCAAGTTGGGGTATAATTACCTCTCAGACCTTGACTGAATAACATTTAACGTCAAAACAGACAAGACTACTTACTCGAATAATCAATACCATACAACTGATTATTCACCTTTAAACACATATACATTTTCTCTTTCTATACCTACGAGATTTTATTCTTATATTTCCCTTTTTATTTTACTATTCTATTTCTAAGTTCGTTTTCTAATCGACTTCTATATATTTTGATATGTTAATTTCTAACTATCAAATTATCTTAAAAATATTCTATCTCCTTAAATTCCCGGAAAAATTCGCCATAACCTCCTTTGTACCGGGAGCATCGGGAAATTTCAAATAGCTTTCCCGGTCCTTCTTATCTCAAAAAGAAAAATCCAAGCGGCTTGCCGATACGGCGCATAAAATCTCATATGGAAATTAAATACGTACCTTTTTGTCGGGCATTCTATTTATTTCACTTCTATACTTTATTCCATACCTGTCTCCTGTATGTCTATACCTGTCCAATCTATTTTAACTATACCAATCGTTTTAACTCAATTTGTTAATTAAATCTGTTACTTAACTTTTCAGTCTATTTCACCTTCATATTTGAACCTGACATGTTCAAATATATTTTAACTACATATTAACAAATTCTAATTATACTCAAACTCTTGTTCCCTTATCGACTTCTTATTCAAATTTCAAATCAATTCTATTTGAATTCTTTTTATTTAAACTTCATTTGAATTCTATATTCAAATTCTATAGTTAAACTCCATTTGAATTCTATATTCAAATCGTTTAAAGTCCCTTTGAATTTCTATATTCAAATCTATAGTTTAAAGTCTATTTGAATTTCTATATTCAAATCTATAGTTTAAAGTCTATTTGAATTTCTATATTCAAATCTATAGTTTAAAGTCTATTTGAATTTCTATATTCAAATCTATAGTTTAAAGTCTATTTGAATTTCTATATTCAAATCTATAGTTTAAAGTCTATTTGAATTTCTATATTCAAATCTATAGTTTAAAGTCTATTTAAATTTCTATATTCAAATCTATAGTTTAAAGTCTATTTGAATTTCTATATTCAAATCTATATTACAATTCCTTATATTCAAAGTCCATTTGAATTCTCGGCATTTTTTTATAAACAACGTTTATAACTTCAATTCAAATCCCACCTTTCCATTTATAAACAACGTTTATAAATTCAATTCAAATTCCATCCTTCCATTTATAAACAACTTTATAAATTCGATTCAAAACCTATCTTTTCATTTATAAACAACTTTATAAATTCGATTCAAATTCAACCTTTCCATTTATAAACAAAGTTTATAAATTCAATTACTTGTTTATATATATATTCAAAACAAGTTAATGTTTCTATACTTCATTTAAAATTCAAATTCTATTTATAAAAAATAGAATTCCCCTTTTAGACTTCAAATACCCTTTTTGATATTTTTATAAATCAATATCCCAAGCCCAGTGATATTTTAAACAATCAATCAACCAATTTTCAATCATTTGATTTTTAACACATCATATATGAATATATATGAAATCAAACAAACAACAACAGATAATATATTTTTGAGGAATCCAGTTGGATTCCTCCAACCTGTTTCCCTGCATCCACAGACGTTAGTCAACATAGTAATACCCATCCTGCTTCGAGGCAGGATATCGCGGTATAGAAGGTCATCCGCCAATCATAGCGTGGGGCGTATAGGGTAATCATCCGCTATGAAACTGCGGGCATCCGCTAATGAGACTGCGGGAATCCAACCAATCATCAACCCAATATATATATATAATAGTCCTAAATAACTAATCTATATTTTAAATCAACCAAACAATATTCAAACAAGCATAGCAATTATTTTTAACAACTAGAAATAATTCTAATTAAATGGTGAGTGAGGTTTACTCACCGATGATTTTATTTTCTCGATCCATTCTGATTCCCACTTTAATTCCATTGAGAAGTATTTGACGATGCAAAGCCAATGCATCTCGTTTCACTGAGATCTGTTATCGTGTAAATGAATTATACTCATTTACAAGCTTTATATCAAAAATAATTTACTTATTTATTTCATTACATTTTCATGATTAATCACTCTAAATTAAATAAACTATCTTTCTCCTCCTTTTTAAAATGGTCTAGGTCGGCTTAAATAAATTAACTAGACTTATTATTAAGATTGATTTCCATACCTAAATTTGTAATTAGGATCATCGCTCCCTGACATGTTTGAATCTGCATCTGGACTACCCTTTTACGCGACTGTACATCGTCGTTATTCCTCCAGACCCGCCAGAACTTTCTTTCTCCACGTTGAACAAAACTCTAGGCTACTACGAGCCCAACCACACTCCCAATTCCTTCTTCGACCTCATCAGAAATCACGACAGTCCCCTACCAGTAACCGCAATTTCCTGACAACAACTCCATCGCTCAACAGTACCATACTTCCTCGTCGTTCTCCTCCACTTGCGAGCCCTAAATAGCCAGACATCGGCAACCTCCGAACCCCAAGTGCTGAACCACCAACGGCGACAGCTGCTCCTACCATTTCGAGGTCACCGTGACCTCACCTGCAAACACTCCTCACCACTGATATCATCGCGAACCTCCCAGTACTTCTCACTCCCAAAATCGAGTTCTAGAAATCGCAGTGCCTATTTCCCCCTCTCGCACCTCAACTACGATGAAATCCGCCTCAGAAAACGACGAAAAACCCACGACGATTTCATCCACACTCGAGCGCCTTTGCTTTGGCAACGAGCTTCAGAAGTTCGCCCCTTTGGAAATCGCGATTTCCACTTTCCCTTTTAAAGGGTGTCGGCCATTTTTATTATCTCGTATGGTTTTGATTTCGCAAATGAAAATAACAGGGAGGCTTTTGATTTTATAAGGAGGAGAATACGATATAAAATGAAAGGGGAGAGGAGCGGCTTCAAATCTGAACAACGAGGCCTCTGTTTTTGGTCTTTGTTGTTCCATTTCTATCCACCAATAAAGGAAATATATTTTATTTTAATTAGTTTTTGATTCGTATCCTTTAAATTAAAATAACTCGTGATTCCAAACTCCTTTCTGAACCCAACAACTGTCCATTCTAGGGTAATACCCCTATTCCGGATACAATGGGATAGGTCACGAAGTCCCATTCGATCATCCTCAACGGATATTAATTTATATTGATATAAATTAAATTTCAAATCTTTTAAATTCTGCGATAATATTATTATCGTTATAAATTCAAATGAAATTTCTCATTAATTAATTGAACTGTATTTAATTCAAATTAAATTTTGAATTCAACTTAATCCATTTTCTTATTCTGATAATTTAATATTTTCAATATTAAATTGGAATTTATTTTTAAATCCATAACTCCCTATAAAAATTTGATTTATTTACTTAACTAAATATTTAAATCCATATCAAATATTTTAAAATTTACCCCTAAGAGTCCGGGTCATTACAATCTTCCCCACTTAAAATAATTTCGTCCTCGAAATTGCTAAGGTAGGAAAAGCGCTACAAACCCATTAACTTTCAAAACTTATTTATGTTGATCCTCAACATTTCAAACTTCCTTACGTAACTCTCTTTCGAATAGATCCCTATTCGATAACCCCTCCCTTCGAATAAGTATATTCGATAATCTCTCTATCAAATAACTAGATTCGAAAACCTTTCTTTGAATCAACTATATTCAATTTACTCTATTCAATTTTCTCTTATCAATTAACTCTATTGGATTTAACTCTTTTCGATTAACTCCATCGAATAACTAAATTCGAAAACTCCTTCGAATAACTAATAATCGATAACTCCTTCCGAATAACCAAATTCGATAATTCCTTTCGAATAAACTATATTCGATAACTCCTTCGATTAACTAATAATCGATAACTCCTTTAATTTTATCTGAATAACCAATATTCGATTTAACTCCATTCGCTTGACTCTAGATCGCAGCGATCACAATGGTTACGCCCGATTCCCCCAGGAAACATCCGACCGCCCTAGGCTATCTGCAGCCCTGCGAATTACGCTAGCAGTCGTACGAAATGGCAACTTATCCTGAGTAACTATATTTGGCTAACTCTATCTCAATAATTATATTCGATCATCTTTAATTGAATAACTTAAATTCAATTAAATCCTAATTCGATTTACCATGTTCAATTAACTCTATCTGGTTAACTCTTACTCTAATCGATTTATTCTAACACTAATCGACCTCTCCTATTCGAATAACTCCTATTGGATAACATTTATTCATTTATAAAGATTTACTTTTAGTAACGGTTCTTCACTTTATAAATGTTCTCTTTAATAACGTTACTTTACTTATACAAGTGTTGTGTACCCCATCTATTTAAAACTATCGGTGTTAAAAACCAATATCTCTTCTCTATATAAGCTCAGACTTATATATTCCATTTATCGAATGATAAATACCTGATTTGATTTATAAACTGTTATTTATAAATTAATCCTTTCGATTTATCTGTTAAAATAGATTTTCATTTTCTCTTCATCTTCTAAATATTCCTTTGATTAAATTCTATTTACTTAACAAATAAATATCTCAGTTATAACATTCTATTTATTTTCTATAAATAAATATTTCCATTGAATCTATTTGTACATGTTTTACAAATATTCTCTTTTAAATTCTATTTGTAAATGTTTTTACAAATATTTCTCCTTTTATTTGTTTACACATAACATCCTTTGTATTTGTGTTACAAATATATTTCATTTTTTCATTCCCAATTCATATTTCATTCACATTGATTTTACTCAATTTATTCTTTTCGATCCATTTAACTTACTCAAGTTAAATTCAATTTCAATCATTCAAATTCCCATTGCTAATTAACCGTTTTGCCGATTTCACCCTTTTTATTTGAATATCACTTGTTCAAATATATGTCAACTTAATTATAAACTAATCTAATTATATTTTCAACTCGAGTTATATATTCGATTTCGAATATAAATTCTCAATCTCTTTCACTTATCCAAAAACCCCAGTTTCGATTCAAATTTCCTTTAACTAATTATTCTCCTTTTTAGTTAATTCTATTTAACCATTTAAAATATGATTTTTGTCTTAAAAATCATTTCACTTACTTCACTGGAGTTCATATTTATTTTATATCTCCAGCCTGGATTTTTCTAATGCCAATTCGGATTTTATTTCCTAACAATCCCTATGTTTATTCAATTAAACCGTTTTGGTTTTTATAATGGTTCTGGCGCTGCTTTTCTAAAAATTTGGTTTTGACATAACTCAAAATCTATACGACGAAATCTAGATTTTTTTCTCTTTCATTAGAAAACTATTATCCACCCGGTTCCGACGATTCTTGTTTCAAAGAATTTCGACTTCAACTGAGTTCTGTATACTCGATTGAAGTTCGAGTCGCCAATTTACGAACTGCCGCGCTATGGCGAGCTCGTTTTAATTATATTTATAAATATAAACGTTTTAACTTCGTTTATAACAAATTCAACTCCATTCTGATATATTTTTAATATATATCCAATCCATTTCACATAATATTCCCGATCTATTTCACTTCTAATATTCAGATCCTATATATTTACAATATTCAAATTCCATTTGAATTTCTTTATTCAAACTCTATATTTGAATTTCCTTCTATTTAATTTCTATTTTAATTTCTTCTATTCAAATTCTATTTGAATTTCTTATTTTCAATTCCTATTTGAAATCCTTTATCGTGAATTTCTATTTGAAATCCTTTATTCAAAACCCATTTCAAATCCCTAATTCAAATTCCATTTGAAACCCTTTGAATTCAATTTCTATTTAAATTCCTTTGTATTCAAATTCTATTTCAAACTTTATATCTCCTTTGAATTCTTATATTCAACCTCCACTTTATATTCTCTTTGAAATTCTATTTAACCAATTTCCATTTGAATTCTAACATTCAAAACTCTATTTGACTTTTCTTTATTCAAATCCATTTGAATTCCTTTGAGTTCAAATCCCATTTCAATTTTTCTTATACAATTTCTATTTGAATTTGTCTTTATTCAAATCCTATTTCAATTTCTATGTTCAAATTCTATATTTGAATTCCCTTTATATTTGTAATATTCAAATTCCATTTGAATTCCTTTATTCAAACTCATTTGAATTCCTTTGAATTCAAATTCTATTTCACTTCTATTTGAACTATATATAGATTCAAATTCCTTTATTTTACTTCTATTTGAAATCTATCTTCCAATTCTCATTTCAAAATTCCGTTGAAGTTATATAAATATATACATATATTTATATCTATCTCAAATTCAAAACATCTGAATTTTCAAACAACTTGTTTCTTTCAAACAAATTTCCATCAAAACTTTTCTAAGGCAGCAATTCATCACTTAGAAACTCGAAAATGAACACTAATGATGTTGCGACCATCATCAGAATTATTTCCCAGCTACTGAATGAGTCCAGTGCTATATTTCTTTCAAATTCCATTTAGAAAAATATTTTCCAAACTCCCAGGATTTTAAATTCTGAATTCTGGTTGGAATTCAATTTTAATTTATCACATTTGTATATCTGATTTCATATACAAATTCCATTGGTTATATATAACTATTTCTGTTTTATAATCTAATTCGATTATAATCCTAACAATCAACTTAACTATTTAAAAACAATATCATGTCCAATCTTCTGTTCAAGTGTTTATAAATTCCTATCGACTTCGTGGCATCCCACGATTCGACCAAAATTTAAAATCCACTCAACAGACTAGTCAACACAATATAAAACAGTTTTTATATCAAATAACAAATACGCTCTCTCGTATATATATATATACACTCAACTCATTCTAGGATACTACTGATCCTATCTCTAATGAGCACATTCCAACAAGCCTAGGTATTCGCTAAACCTAAGCTCTGATACCAACGGTAATGACCCACATTTCCATAACATCAGAGTTGACTATATACATCATACGTCCAACCCAAATATCACGAAAATACGAGACATTTTTTTTTAGAAGAAAGAGGTAGAAGAAGAACAGAAATAACAACACAGAATCTCACATCGCAGAGGGACAAAATATAATATATCACATCTTTGAAATACAAAATCTTAACTGTATAACATACACTTATCAGAGTACAACACTTACAACATAGCGGAACAAACTATAACTAGATAACGCTGAAGCCTCCTGCTCCAAGCTCCTTTAGATATATCTGAAAAATCCTGAACTACTTGACTGCCCATACAAATTTAGGCACCCAAGAGTTTAGGTAGAACAAAACAAATAAACTCCGGGTCAGTCATGGGACTGGTATGAGTA
Source organism: Allium sativum (assembly GCA_030737875.1). Classification (NCBI taxonomy): domain Eukaryota; kingdom Viridiplantae; phylum Streptophyta; class Magnoliopsida; order Asparagales; family Amaryllidaceae; genus Allium; species Allium sativum. The sequence continues at coordinate 636,729,805 of CM060909.1, forward strand.
AACAGTTTAAAACAGTTTCAGAAACTAAATGATATCTCATAAGACCACGCCGTATAACACGGAACGGGTTTTTCCCTTATGAGAATCAAAACACTTGACTTATCTTTATATCAAAACTCTTTTGATATTATAATAATGTCTAAATCAAGTAAATAACAATCTAGTGGAACGTTTGCATCTCACGTTCCACATATATATACAATCAAAACCGCAAGCACATATTGGGTAATGGATTTCCAACTATGACAAGGTATGGGACCACCTTCCGCTAGTATATCTCTAGAGGAGAATACACCGAGTTCAACAAGAACATCTTGCAACTCAGCCACACATGACCAACCACTCATTTCGCTTGAGTGTATCGAATGTATATCACCAACGATTGGGATCAGCAACCGTTTCCCGAATGGGTCAGCATCAACAATAGATTTTTAGAAGTAAATGAAACTCTAGATCAGGTGATTATACACCCTAATAGGTGCGACCTACATAGCCATGTTGCCTGCCCGATTTCTGTCATTTACCGGTTGAGGAGGCTAGAAGCTACGCTTTATCATCACACCAGATTCACTTCGAATGTCACATCGTCAGATCCATCAAATCACCGATTGACGTCCTCAACAGTACATTACGTGTTAACTAAAAGAAGTTTCCTTCTCCGCTTCCACTCTTGGTACGGTTGAAGAAATCAATGTACGTGACCATTCTGGAAATACTCTGTCAGACATTCATCCATACAAGTCACCCAGGAACAGGATGAACCGAAGGTACTATTTCTATTAATAGAAAAGTCCTTGTACTCTACTCCGTCTTCGATTATCTTTATATAATCTAATTCGCACGCTACTGCCAATACGGAGTGGTTCTTCGGATAATAATCCAACCGGTCTCTCCATATTGACAACGATGGTCAAAACTTCGATAGTCTGTGATTTAACTATCGAATAAAAACAAGTGTTTCGATAGTCGATGATTTAACTATCGAATAAAACAAATGTTCATCCAAACATCCAACAATCACTGAAACTTTAATTAATATTCCATTAATTAAATCTCTTTTCTATTTCTTATCAATATTTGTTAACCAAATATTTTCAATAACCATATTGGCCTTATACGTTCTTTGGAAAACATTTCCATATATCGCCTTCTATTAATTTCTATACTAGGAAATATTCATTATTCTATTTCCAAGCTTTGCACATATTTGGGTTAAAACAGATGTTGTGTAAAACATCGTTACGACAACCCAAATACAGTATTTAACTAATTCTTATTCCACATTGATCTTCGAGCCTGAATCTTACTATTTATCGGTATATCATGAAATCAACCAAGTTGGGGTATAATTACCTCTCAGACCTTGACTGAATAACATTTAACGTCAAAATAGACAAGACTACTTACTCGAATAATCAATACCATACAACTGATTATTCACCTTTAAACACATATACATTTTCTCTTTCTATACCTACGAGATTTTATTCTTATATTTCCCTTTTTATTTTACTATTCTATTTCTAAGTTCGTTTTCTAATCGACTTCTATATATTTTGATATGTTAATTTCTAACTATCAAATTATCTTAAAAATATTCTATCTCCTTAAATTCCCGGAAAAATTCGCCATAACCTCCTTTGTACCGGGAGCATCGGGAAATTTCAAATAGCTTTCCCGGTCCTTCTTATCTCAAAAAGAAAAAGAAAAAGCCAAGCGGCTTGCCGATACGGCGCATAAAATCTCATATGGAAATTAAATACGTACCTTTTTGTCGGGCATTCTATTTATTTCACTTCTATACTTTATTCCATACCTGTCTCCTGTATGTCTATACCTGTCCAATCTATTTTAACTATACCAATCGTTTTAACTCAATTTGTTAATTAAATCTGTTACTTAACTTTTCAGTCTATTTCACCTTCATATTTGAACCTGACATGTTCAAATATATTTTAACTGCATATTAACAAATTCTAATTATACTCATACTCTCGTTCCCTTATCGACTTCTTATTCAAATTTCAAATCAATTCTATTTGAATTCTTTTTATTTAAACTTCATTTGAATTCTATATTCAAATTCTATAGTTAAACTCCATTTGAATTCTATATTCAAATCGTTTAAAGTCCCTTTGAATTTCTATATTCAAATCTATAGTTTAAAGTCTATTTGAATTTCTATATTCAAATCTATAGTTTAAAGTCTATTTGAATTTCTATATTCAAATCTATAGTTTAAAGTCTATTTGAATTTCTATATTCAAATCTATAGTTTAAAGTCTATTTGAATTTCTATATTCAAATCTATAGTTTAAAGTCTATTTGAATTTCTATATTCAAATCTATATTACAATTCCTTATATTCAAAGTCCATTTGAATTCTCGGCATTTTTTTATAAACAACGTTTATAACTTCAATTCAAATCCCACCTTTCCATTTATAAACAACGTTTATAAATTCAATTCAAATTCCATCCTTTCATTTATAAACAACTTTATAAATTCGATTCAAAACCTATCTTTTCATTTATAAACAACTTTATAAATTCGATTCAAATTCCACCTTTCCATTTATAAACAAAGTTTATAAATTCAATTACTTGTTTATATATATATTCAAAACAAGTTAATGTTTCTATACTTCATTTAAAATTCAAATTCTATTTATAAAAAATAGAATTCCCCTTTTAGATTTCAAATACCCTTTTTGATATTTTTATAAATCAATATCCCAAGCCCAGTGATATTTTAAACAATCAATCAACCAATTTTCAATCATTTGATTTTTAACACATCATATATGAATATATATGAAATCAAACAAACAACAACAGATAATATATTTTTGAGGAATCCAGTTGGATTCCTCCAACCTGTTTCCCTGCATCCACAGACGTTAGTCAACATAGTAATACCCATCCTGCTTCGAGGCAGGATATCGCGGTATAGAAGGTCATCCGCCAATCATAGCGTGGGGCGTATAGGGTAATCATCCGCTATGAAACTGCGGGCATCCGCTAATGAGACTGCGGGAATCCAACCAATCATCAACCCAATATATATATATATATATATATATATATATATATATATATAATAGTCCTAAATAACTAATATATATTTTAAATCAACCAAACAATATTCAAACAAGCATAGAAATTATTTTTAACAACTAGAAATAATTCTAATTAAATGGTGAGTGAGGTTTACTCACCGATGATTTTATTTTCTCGATCCATTCTGATTCCCATTTTAATTCCATTGAGAAGTATTTGACGATGCAAAGCCAATGCATCTTGTTTCACTGAGATCTGTTATCGTGTAAATGAATTATACTCATTTACAAGCTTTATATCAAAAATAATTTACTTATTTATTTCATTACATTTTCATGATTAATCACTCTAAATTAAATAAACTATCTTTCTCCTCCTTTTTAAAATGGTCTAGGTCGGCTTAAATAAATTAACTAGACTTATTATTAAGATTGATTTCCATACCTAAATTTGTAATTAGGATCATCGCTCCCTGACATGTTTGAATCTGCATCTGGACTGCCCTTTTACGCGACTGTACATCGTCGTTATTCCTCCAGACCCGCCAGAACTTTCTTTCTCCACGTTGAACAAAACTCTAGGCTACTACGAGCCCAACCACACTCCCAATTCCTTCTTCGACCTCATCAGAAATCACGACAGTCCCCTACCAGTAACCGCAATTTCCTGACAACAACTCCATCGCTCAACAGTACCATACTTCCTCGTCGTTCTCCTCCACTTGCGAGCCCTAAATAGCCAGACATCGGCAACCTCCGAACCCCAAGTGCTGAACCACCAACGGCGACAGCTGCTCCTACCATTTCGAGGTCACCGTGACCTCACCTGCAAACACTCCTCACCACTGATATCATCGCGAACCTCCCAGTACTTCTCACTCCCAAAATCGAGTTCCAGAAATCGCAGTGCCTATTTCCCCCTCTCGCACCTCAACTACGATGAAATCCGCCTCAGAAAACGACGGAAAACCCACGACGATTTCATCCACACTCGAGCGCCTTTGCTTTGGCAACGAGCTTCAGAAGTTCGCCCCTTTGGAAATCGCGATTTCCACTTTCCCTTTTAAAGGGTGTCGGCCATTTTTATTATCTCGTATGGTTTTGATTTCGCAAATGAAAATAACAGGGAGGCTTTTGATTTTATAAGGAGGAGAATACGATATAAAATGAAAGGGGAGAGGAGCGGCTTCAAATATGAACAACGAGGCCTCTGTTTTTGGTCTTTGTTGTTCCATTTCTATCCACCAATAAAGGAAATATATTTTATTTTAATTAGCTTTTGATTCGTATCCTTTAAATTAAAATAACTCGTGATTCCAAACTCCTTTCTGAACCCAACAACTGTCCATTCTAGGGTAATACCCCTATTCCGGATACAACGGGATAGGTCACGAAGTCCCATTCGATCATCCTCAACGGATATTAATTTATATTGATATAAATTAAATTTCAAATCTTTTAAATTCTGCGATAATATTATTATCGTTATAAATTCAAATGAAATTTCTCATTAATTAATTGAACTGTATTTAATTCAAATTAAATTTTGAATTCAACTTAATCCATTTTCTTATTCTGATAATTTAATATTTTCAATATTAAATTGGAATTTATTTTTTAATCCATAACTCCCTATAAAAATTTGATTTATTTACTTAACTAAATATTTAAATCCATATCAAATATTTTAAAATTTACCCCTAAGAGTCCGGGTCATTACACTATGCTTCACAAATTAAAGTATAATTAATTCTAAATGAAAGAATTAAGGGAAACGGGTTACTCCATTGCGTTCGTCTCGGAATTCTGCTTGAGATAGAGTCCGTGTTTGCATGAATAGGACTCCGTATGAAGGAGTTATAGCCTTCGGAAGTTTCAGAATCAAATTTAAATTCAAACAACTCAGTTTAAAATTCAAAATTCGAATTTCAGGTTCAAACTGGGCTGGGCGGGAAAATTCCCGCCCAGAGACCAGGTCGACCATAGTGTCGACCTGGTCCCCCCCCCCCCAGGTCGACCATAGTGTCGACCTGCCTGGTCGACCTGGCTGGCCAGGTCTGGCTCTGGCTCGAATTTCTATGGCTCTGTGTGTCACTAGGGCTGACGTGTCACCTCTTGATTGGCTCTTTGAACTCTGAATGGTCTAGATTCCTCCTGTCCTCATCTCACGGCTCAAAACAACTTAAAAATCTATAAATACACCCTAAGTCTCAACTGAAAATTCACACAAAAAAATGAGAAAGGAGTCGTCATGCTGCTAGGGAGGAATTGAACATAGCCGTCAAGAGAAAAGCCAAGAGACGAATCAAACTAAAAAGAAGATTAAAGTTTAAATCAAATTAATCAACGCAACGTTAGTCTACCCAAAGGAGCGCATTTCAATTTCAGAATTCAAAATCCAGAATTCAAGATTCTGCGTTCGTTGTAAGTATAGTGACCTTTCAGAATATGAATAAGAATTGCGATGTGATTCGATGTAAATGAAAATAGAATTGTGTTATTGTATTGTATAAATTCTATGTATTGTGATGGTTCTATCATGACTTGTGTATTGATGTTTGTGGCATAAATTGATTGATGCAAGCCTATTGAACAATTGTATATGAAAACAATGGCACTTGTAAGTTTGTGGCAAAAACTAGAAATTGATCCCTTTTTGTTTATGCCTATGACATGGACCTTATTCATTCATTAAGGTTTATGTAAACATGATTTAGACTTGAAACCTTTTATGCCTACATGACCCAAAACCTATGATATCACTTTCATGTTTATTTGCAAGTATAATTGGATCTATGTTAAGTATCGTTTGTGTTTCATAAACTATGCAAGTTCATGTTTATTTGCAAGTATAATTGGATCTATGTTAAGTATCGTTTGTGTTTCATAAACTATGCAAGTTCATGTTGAAATAGGCTCTGTGATTAGATGTTATAATTGGACCTTTTGGTGAATATACATCATGCTAGTTTTGTGTTTGACATTATGCCAAGTTAAACATGTTTAAACACAAGTTTGTGTAAGCCTAAACTATGCCATTTCATATGTCACCTACTTAGTTATACATTGATTTGAATGCAAGTTCACATGACTCATATTATATGTTAGTTGAATCGCTAAATTGCAAGTTCATGCGCCACACACCCTTATATGTTGTAAAATATTACATGTTATTGATTTCCCCCTTTTTCTCATGTTTATAAAGTTGGGCCGAATTGTGTCGAGCCAAACATTTGTTATAACGTTGTGAACGTATAAACGGGGGTAATAGCTTTGGGTGTAAAACATGAAAAATACATGTTGGCATGTTTGGCACATGCCAACGACAATGACAATTAATGCGGTATGAATTGTTATACCCAAGAATAAAAGACATGACATTTACTTATGTAATTGAGAAATAATAAAATATGTAAATTTAGAAAACACGATATGCTTAACCCGAGGTTGGATTGAGTTGTGATGTAAACCTGCCCGGAACCGCCCGGCTGTCCAGTAGTCACAACAATACCTATCCAATGTGGGTGGTTAAGCATTGAGCCTAATAAGGACCCGAGGTTAGACTGAGCTACGATGTAAATCTGCCTAGAACCGACCGGCATATCCAGTAACCATAGCAATACCTGTGTAATGTGAGTGGTCAGGTGCTCCTAAGAGGCTAAGGACACATGGTAGGGTTAAGTCAACTTTAACACTTAACCAAATTCAACATGTTAACAAGAATTGATGGGTGGGGTTAGGTAATACAGACACTTAACCACTTAACATGTTTGACTAGAAAATCCTGGTAACGAGGAACCCGTTTCAGCAGTAACCCAAGTTAGGTATCAACGGTACCCTGAAACTAGGCAGGGTAGGGCACGATTACTGGGCTGATTGTAAGCGGTCAAACGACGGTGGTGGGTGCACAGTGCAGGTCTAAGGGGGTGCGGGCGTGCAACACTCCAGAGCAGACAACCAGGGCACTGGGGACACCAGTAGTATAACCTATGCCTTCTATAATTTGTGTCGGGGCCTCCACCATGGGTCTTGAAACACCCCATGGTGGGACCAACATAGGTATCTACAATTCTTGGGGGCCGTATGACACATGTTTACGCAAGTAGGAGCCGATCTTTTAATAAGAATGGGGATCACTTCACCCTCACCATGGGGTGCCAGTTAGAATAAACTCAAGTTGGTGTAGAGATATAGCATGGGTGATAGGACCTGGGTCTTATAACAGCTTCATTTTTCTCTATTTAGCATTGCGCTGTTTGTTTTATGCACTGGTATTCTTGGGAGGAAACTCGTTCCGTGTTATACGGCGTGGTCCCTTGATTTACCTAACTTTAAAAATAAAGATTTATAATTGTTTTAGTTCTCACACCAGTCACATGACTGACCTGGAGTTTATTGTTTTAACCTAAACTCTGGGTGCCCTTATTTTGACACGGGCAGCTAGTAGTTTTGGTTTTGCAGATTTATATTCACAGGATCCTGGTTTACAGCTGGAATGATATCCGGAAAGCTTTGTATCCGTATATCTCTTCTAGTTGTGCATTGTATTATTTTCCGCTGCTATGTATTTAAATGTAATTTAAATCTCAGATATTTCTGTGTAATATTCATTTATACTCTGTATATTCTTGTAATCTGATGCATTGTCGTAGTATACAATGAAATGTTCTTCTGTATGTGTTCTGTTGTGGCTTGTTCTCGAACTATCCATCGCTTTCCTTTACGGGGAAGTTACGGGTTTTTACAAGACGACCCATAAGTCAACGATTGGTCATACTCCTTCCGCTCTCGCTTATGCATCTGAAGCCGTCATCCCTATTGTGCTAAAGCTTCAATCTCATCGAGTTAGTTATTATGATCCGAAGACCAACTAAGACTTACTCCTAGAGTTGCTTGTCTTGCTTGAAAAAAAAAAGGAATGAAGCTGAACTCAAGCTGTCGTTCAGTGCCAACGAGTCGCATAATACTTTAATTCTAAAGTCTACTTCAAGGACCTCAATGTTGGAAAACTCGTCCTGAAACAGATCTTTCCCACACCGACTAGTTTCAGTCCTCGCTGGGAAGGTTTGTGCATCATATAATGGAAACTTGGAGATGGAACGTTCAAGACCGTGACCGATGATGGTGCCGAACTCCCGAGGGCATGAAATAGTGAACATTTTCGTCGTTGCTTCACATAACTTGGTGTACAAACTTGTTTCTTTCCAATAATGCTTATTTTCTAAATTCAAGGAATTGTAAAGGCCAAAGCTGCCACAGTTATTAGTAAAGCCAGATTTCATTTCTTTGTGCTCTTGATGTGTTTACTTTTAGCATAGTATGTTTGGTTAACCATCGTAACTAGCTTGCATACACAAGCACACAATATTGGGTCGGCACCCCGAGCACGGGAATCGGTCCTTCCACTCGAGTCTCGAATCCACAACGAGACCGAGTATAAACAACTCCACTCGAGTCTCGATTCAACAACCAAGCCGAGTATAAATAACTCCACTCGAGTCTCGATTCAACAACCAAGCCGAGTATAAACAACTCCACTCGATTCATGAACCAATGACGAGGCCGTGTATAAATAATTCTACTCGAGTGTTGTATCAACGATGAGACCGAGTATAAATAACTCCACTCGAGTCACAAATCAACGATAAGGCCAAATATAAATAACTCCACTTAGGTCTCGAATCAACGAAGAGGCCGAGTATAAATAACACCACTTGAGTCTCGAAACAACGATGAGGCCGAGTATAAATTACTCCACTCGAGTCTCGAATCAACGACGAGACTGAATAAAAATAACTCCACTCGAGTCTGGAATCAAATATAAGGCTAAGTATAAATATCTCCACTCGAATCTTGAATCAATGACGAGACCGAGAATAAATAACTCCAACTGAGTCTCGAATCAATGACGAGGCCGAGTATAAATGACTTCACTAGAGTCTTGAATCAACGACAAGACCGAGAATAAATAACTCCACTTGAGTCTCGAATCAACGACGAGACCGGGTATGAATTACTCCACTCGAGTCTCAAATCAATGACAAGGCCGAGTATAAATATTTCCGTTCCTAAGTCTCCATACTTGAGGGCAACCCATCTGCTGAGTAAGCGTGTAGATCACTTTCACAACTCCACCCGACCCATAGGGTTAGGATTCGGGCATCCTATGGAAAACCAAGGGCGCCTTTGAACTCTAACCCGAACGAAACGACAGGAAAGCCTAAAGAACAAATCAATTATGTACATATTTTCTCACAGCTCGGGACCAACGACCTCCGGCAGGTCCCAAGAGAGGAGAAACCAAACCCGAGCTTTACACGACTCGGGATTCCTAACTATGGGAAGGCCCAAGAGTGATGTCAACATTCATAATCTTCGCACGACTCGAGCATCAACAGCGAAGTCCTAAGATTATGTTTTCTTAAGTGTAACAATGTAACATGGAATTTTGGTAATAAGAATTAATTGTTAGAATATCAAAAATATGAATTTCTGCAAACGATATAATTTGACCACGAAACTTTAGCCAATGTGTTCACCTTGGAATTCTGGTCAACTTTCATGTTTGGAGTTTCACGAATAGAAGCCGTATGAAAAAGTTACAGACAAAATATGATAACGGATGAAAAATAAATAAATCAGAATAATTATTTATTATATACGTTATTTAACCAATATCACTGGAAAATTGGCTACCCAAGTGGTTGATCGTAGCGGTCAACCTGTGGTCGACCCTAGCGGTCGACCCACTGGGCGCTAGAACGCCCAGTGACGGCTAGGGTTAAGTAGGTTAGATTATAATATAGTATTAAACGAATGGACGAATAAAAACTAAAATGAATCTAACGGTTCATGGCTAATTCCACTCGTATAAATAAAGGTGTAAGGCTCATTCTTTTCCGCACAAATCTCTAGGCAGTAGCGAAGCTCTTCCATTTCCTCCCTCTTCAAACCGAATTTCTTAATTAAAAATATATTCATATACAACAAATCAAACACAAATCATATAGGATTGAATGGGATTATCAGATCCAATGGAAAAGAATGTAAATTGATATTCTACATCAGATTCTCCCCTCTTTTCCTATTTTCTTACATATCTACAGATCTGAAATTATATCTTTTTCAGATAAATTGTAATATATAGGAATTTAGGAATTGTAGGCCTAAAAGATTATTCAAACTTCATATTTAGATGCTTTCAAGTGAGTGGGAAATTTATATACAAAGTTATAATAGTCTATTTATCTTGTTTGTATTAGATCTCAAAATATATGCCTATTTTCATCAGATCTGCTCATAATTTTGTTGTATTTGAACTGGTACCTGTCAGATCTGCTAGTAAATGTTGTCAAAACTTGTAAATTAAGAATTGTGATTTGTAATTGTAGGATTCTTAGAATTGTTTATGCATATTTCCTACAATTATGTTGTAGAATGTGTTATAGTTTGTTGCAAAACACTAAGGATTTAGACATCAGTCCCAATAGCTTTGTTTAAATGTAGTTTCTTCCAAATCCCTAGTTTCAGTGTAAGTTGGTGAATTGTGTTGTTTTAAATTTAAAAGCATCATACCTATTCGCGTTCAATGTTGTTGGGTTTTGGCTAAATTGTTGTAAATATGTTGTTTTTCCTCTTTTTGAACAAAAATACATTATTTTGAATTCACAAGAGATACGACAAAAAGATTAAAAGAAGGGAAAAGTGGTACAAACGTGCATATAATATAAATATACACATTTGTGCATATTTTGCAACAACTATTCCAAAAAAAAATACATATATATTTCTTATGAATTTGAAATATGACTATTCCACTAATTAGTCATAAATTTCAATAACTACTGCTAATGGTCTTTTTGGTAAGATTTGGAACCTTATGGAAAGATTGAATCCAAAAAGAAATGTTTGGATATTGATTAAGCCAAATCATTAAAATTTAAAATAATAACAAAGAAAATAATTACGTTAACCGCACGAAATATATATATATATATATATATATATAATCCATGTAAATCTACGTAAAATGGTAAAATATACATTGTGTTGAATGTTTGAATGTTTTGAACGATATTCAATCATGGAATTATATATGAAAATGTAATCCATATTGAATTAATATATTTGTGGTGACCATTGTAGCAATTATATAATTAATTGCTATAAATAAGGCGGCAAATCAATAAACAACAATTGTAACCGATGTTGATTGGGGAAAAATTAATATAGTAGGATAATGGTTACAGTTCCTAAATTGATTAGGATTAATATTGTAAACCCCAATTAGAAAATTTTAACTACAACCGCATTTAGACATGATGTTAAGCTCAGCTTGTGGTAGAAGTCTGCCGGAACTACCCAACAAATCCGGCATCCATAGGTGGTCAGCTTAATGTGATGGGCCTAATGCGTAAATATAAATGCACTAAGGCATAAGGTTAAGTTCAACTTGTTGTAGAAGCCTGCCCAGAACCGATGGCAAATCCAACATCCACAAGTGGTCGACTTAAAGCGAGAGGTCTGGTGCACAAATATATATATAAATATAATGGGCAATAAATAAGTAAATAAGAATAGTAATTGTCTGTTGGGGTACAACAAATAGATACTTCAGGACTGATAAAATGAGGATATCCAGGGTAAATGGTTGCCTTAGGAAAATATGACCGTTATGGTCATAAATGATAATAGATTTATAAACAGAAGTAAATGGTGTAAAAAGGGGATTAATTGGTATTGATTGTTATTCAAATACTAAGTCCAGTTAGGGGAATATTTAAATAAATATCCTAGGGTAAGGAGGATATAATTTCCCTTATTTATATTAGTAAATACAGAACTTACAATTAAGAGTTAGAAGTGGACTTAGTAGGTTAGTGATGTGAATCATTATTAACCATAGGAACTCGTAACGATATTTAATCACGTGCGTCTAGTATTTCTGTGAAGAGAGACTAAGCGGGAATGACTCATTAATGTAGACCACTTTATCCTGGTAGGGAAAGGTATTAAAGGCTAATGGGGTGCAAACTTAATAGTCTTCGCGTATAGTCCGCTTCCTTGGGTCTTAAGTGGCTTGGGTTAAGGAGTCCACCTGAGAGTAGGTCTTTCAGTTTAAGGGTCTTAAATGCGTGTGTGGGGCCTACCTAAACTTAGAAACTAAAAACATTGGATATGGCTACCTACCCTACGGGAAGTTGTAGTCGACTAAGGAGATTATGCAAGAAGGTCAGCAAGATGGTATAACGAGCAATAAAATACCATCTCTCACCTTATGTGGTTAAGGATATATGCTGAATGATGGAAGCCTTAACTAGTAGGGCCTATAGCTAGTGCCCTCTAGTTTATGTTAATGTTAAATAAATTATCTAGGAATAATAAGTGATCAATGGGTCTGCCTAAGGTCTTAATTGATCAAGAGGAATCCACCCTATCTATCATTGATAGTGAGGCATTAAATAATGAAGGATAAGTGAATGAAGATATATATATATATATATATATATATGTATGTATGTATACAGAAACTCCGTAACTATGAGTCTAACCTCAATTAAATAACCAGCCATGTTCTGGTACAAAGGCTTCACAAATATGTGTGTAAACGGTTCTATATTGGTATTATATATTAGGAATGCTACCTTGGGAAGAGTAGTAGGGTTGTGCGTAAGAAACTACAAAGTTAGGTTAGAATTCCTAACCTTGGAAGGCATACATCTTGGGTTGAACCAAACATGATACACCTGTGTATTATAATCTGTGTTGTACATTTCCTGTTCACCAGAATCTTGTTGCTCTGACCCCCCTCCTCATTACAACCACCCAGGTTTTCTAGAGAAGGTTGGGTTCTTACAGGTGTTTGAGTTTGGCTTTCGGTTCTTGTTCTCTCTTATGCTCGGTTTTGGCAAAGTGACATACTTTGAAAAGGTAGTTGCTTGAGTTAATACTAGTCTATCCTATTTTGTTTCGGTTGTGAGTTTTTCTTATCGTACCTGGTTATGCTCATGCTCATTTATTTGCAGGTACCGGATTTACACGCTCCATGCTTGGATGTGTTTGAGTTTTGATTTTTGTCAAAATTTAGGCATAGAAAAGTATGGGGTGTTACAAACAACAAGTATATTCGTGCGAGTACAAAAATTAGAAAGCGTTGATGAACATTTGAACACTTAACATGGAATGTGATATAAGAAAAGGTTAGTACTTTCATTCACATACCAAAAGAAAACTACATATCTAAATATCTTTCTTTATAATGGTATGGTGTACATGAAAACCACACCATTCCTCCAAAAGCGAGGGTCGTACTCGTGTATGCTATCGGCATACATAACCAAAATGTCTAAGATAGCTATAACAATCATTGGGGCGACCTATTCTTCTTCTTATTTTTGACAGATTCAACACTTGGTGGGTCATCACCATTTTTTGTCATGTTCCTTCCAGAGCTACCTCCAGCTTCCCGTTTTTTTACCCTTGGTTAGGGAGACGGACTCAAAGGATATTGACTTGCGCTTCCCCTCGTTATCCTTACCGATTGTGATCACCGTGACCTCCCCAGGTAGGATACATTGCAGTAGTTTAGGAGAGATATTAGTGGCAAGATCCAGCATAGCCTCAGTGCCTCCCTGGGATTTCTTAGCCTCCAAATCTACTTTCCTTTTAGCCTCCGGTGCAGCATTTTGGTCAGATAGCTTTTTGTCCTTAATCTACGCCTCCGTATCCGCTTTAAGCTTCCTGTATGCCTCCTCGCCTCGCTTGTTGGCATCGTCATCAACCTTCTTTTTCCTGGCCTCTTCGTCGACCCTCCTATTCTCGGCCTCATCAGCAGCTTTTTTCCTCGCTATCTCGGCGTCGGCTTTCTCCACAACATCCTGCCTAGCCCTCGCTTGAGCCTCATAAAGGGCCACCTCATCGACTTTCCTTTTCACTTCCTACTACTCGAATTTTTCCACCATCCTGGCCTTCTGAGCCTCCACCATGTCATGCATTGTTTGCACACTTGCATCCACTGGACTCGTCACATGAATACTCTAACCATCCATCACTTTTACTTCCTCAAGAAAATCATTATAAACACTAGGTACCAAGTCCACATTCGTAAACGTATCCATGTGTCCTCCTCCCTCTCCAAACTGTATTCCCTGTAATTCTAGTCCTAACTCAGGCATTTGGGGAAATACTGGGGCAAATCCCGTTGTCATCTCCGCTCTGAAGGGGCTGCACAACAAATAAGAAGGCTATTTAGTATTTTTAAACTCAGTGCTTATGTCCTTTTCGAGTGTTCGTGATATTGAGACTTTACCTCTAGGAACTTATGCCGCGGGGGCAACACATAAAGTGCCCCCAGTCATTGTTAGAGAGGAGCCATGCAATCCTAAATCTGGAAAATCGAGGTTGTACTAGGTTATGACATGAGTTGGAACCATAGGACCGCTCACTATGGCGGAGAGCATGGCTTGCGGCTGATAAGAACTCCCCGCTGCAAACTCGTGAGTAACAATCACACTCTCAGTAGGCACGGACTTCCCTTTTTGGCAGCAAGCTCCACCAACCTCACCCTCCTAGCATCCTCATGAAACAATGTCCTCCCTTCCTCCATCAACTTGTGCTCCAACTTAGTTAAAAGATCCACCACAAGCAGATACTCAACCACTGCCTCAACCCCATGCAACCGAGCCTCAAACGCGGCAACCTTTCCCCTGTCTGGGCCATTACTCAGGGATAATCTTTAGCCCATGAGATTCCATGAAATCTCAAGGCTTTGACATATATACCACAGTTGAGATCCTTCAAAGACACCTCCACCCTAGCCTCGGTATCCTCAGTCTCCTCCTTAAGCCTGTCGACTTCCCTTTGGTGCTCAGCCTTTAGCCTATCCAGCAAACTCAGTGCATCTTTGTTACTAGTTTCGGCTACCTCTTTCTCCTTCCTAACCATGTTCAGTTGTCTCCTCAACTCAGAATTCTCTCTTTGCAGCCTCTGAACCTCCTTATTCTCGGCTTTCAGCCTCTCGTTCTCCTTCACCAAGGCCTCATTATCTTTCCGAACCTGGAATACCTTCTTGTTTTCCTCCATTAAATGGGAGTTTTCCTTTATCAGACCGGAGTTCTCCCTCATAAGACTTGCATTTTCAATCGACACCGAGGCCATAGTGTCTTTAAAAGTTCAAATAGCATGCTTTAACTCCCTCTCCAGCTTCTCATACTTCTCCTTCAACTCACCCATTTCGGTAAGCGAGAATTAGCATATAAACGTGTTGCTCAAACACGCAAAAATAAGTGCAACTTGAATTAAATATGTACATCTTACAAAAGACTCTTCCCGATTTTGGACAATCAGCTAGTCATCCTTGACCTCCTGCTTCAGATTGGCAATCCCCACAATCTTGTTTTTGATGAGTTTCCAAGAGGTGGCTAGAATATTTGTAGTATTCGTTGCATTAGAAGTAGGCCGCATATGCTTGCTGCCACAACATCTCTCTAACCTCACAGGGAATCGAATTGATATTCGAAAGCCACTTTAGTTTGTCAAAATAACGCTTGGAAAATCATTCTTTCAGCTGGGCATTTCTTTCGTCTATGTTTATCTCTGGAGCTTCGGGTGCCTCTGGTAGTTGCCCTTTTTTCTTCGATGATGTTTTCTTCCTTTTGTTAGTATGCACCAACTCTGTTCCTTTGGAAGAGGTAATCGGCGTTGTAGGCGGAATGTAATGAACAACCACCGAAGAGGTGTGCCCAGCACTTGCAGTGACATGTATTATGTCTGTCCTAGATGACCGAGTGTTTGGAGGAGGAGACTCAAAACGTCGAGATCATTCTCTGTGACCATACTCTCACTGCCACAGTCACGAGAGTGCATAGGTTCATCAAACAAACTAGGATCTCTTCTAAAATCACCGAAGAAAGCATTCCTCGAAGGTCGATGACTTCCGTACTCTTGGCCATGTCCCATACCTCCTCCAGCCATTTCACTTGTGAAAGGAACAGATTCAAGATTAAATTAGAACAAGCTTTGCACACAAACAAATGTTGTGTCATGCAGTGTTTATGAGTGTGTGTCCTAAGTTTACCCTCAACAAACCAAATAGCGGCTAGCTAGAAGGAGTGATCTCCCAATAGCTAGGGTTAATTCCTCCATTCTCGTGGTGCTAGGCCAAGGAAACGTAATAAGTGGGATGGTGTTCAGCTCGTCAAACTGACCTTGCTTTGCAAGTGAGACAACGGTCTTAGAGGGAGTTATAAGAGACTACGACCTAGTCGATAATTCTATCCTCGCCTCACCTGCGGCGGGCAAGGCAGGAGCAGCCGATGAGCCCTCGTCCCTAGCAACCTCCTCCTCATTATCGGTCTCACACAACCGGCTTCCACATGAATCTTTGAGGCCTTGTGCGGTCTAGATCCAATAGTGGGATTTTCCTTTTACGGCTCGGAGTGCCCGCCACATTCAGTCTCTGTTTTCTTTCCACCCTCGGCAATGGCCGATCTGATTATTACACAACCAGCAGGAAGTAAGTCCGCACAACAAAGTCGTTCCTAGTTCGAATTACTCTTGGTAGAACGAGCCTTGGCTGGGATAGCCAACAAAGACTCGATACGCTACTGATACATTGGATCTATAGGTGTAGAAGGATTCCCAGTTAAACCAGGGCACGGTTAACTCTCATTTGACATGCTGACAAGCGTCAAACTCAAAACAAATGCACGAAGAACCAGTCGTGCTTATATGCACTTAACTTTCTCTACTTCCCATCAAAAAACTGAGTGCTAGGTAGAGCTTACAAAAAATACTGATAGGGTGCAACGTTGGGTCTCCTCTTCAACTGAAAAAGATACCGGATGTCCTCTCCAATGGTTTCAAGCTGCGGGTACTCTCTGTATAGAACATAGGTACCTAATAGGGAAGCATACGCATTCAGATAGAGCTGCGATGGCGCAAAGCAAAAATTGTGTAGTATGTCCGGTATGAAGTTGTTAACTGGGGGTATGCACCCAGAAATGCACGTATGCCTGTTCCAAGAAGTGTACCCTTTTGGTGGTGCGTGAGCCTATTGCCTTTTCCGAGCATGCGAACATGTCCCTAGGGTGTACCAAATTGCGTCTCCATGCGCCTCAACCGTCTCATCCATATGCTAGGACATCGAATCCGGCGGGTTCTCAAGTATAACCATGCCCTCCATCATGTCTGGTTCCACCAAAGTGCTTCCCTCAGTGATATCTATGTACTCTTCTGGTTCATGCTCACCTCCTATCATTCCAAGCCTTCCCTGCATAAGTAGCTCTGCTGAATGCCCGACGAGCGACCATTGTCTTCCCGACCGCATTCCGTGATCGGGCGCTTTTCAGCGGACCCATCGGTTGGGAAGGAACGGACTCTCCGGAGGTCTTATGCTCGCTGACCCTTGAGCTGGTATTGCTAGCTGAACTAGATTGGGACAATGAGCGCTACAAAGCTTCGGCTTTTAGAGACTACTGTGTTTATACCCCATTTCCATTACTAGCTATACTTTCAATATACTTACATTAGACATCACATTGTTTAACCTGTACCCCTCAAGTTTGTGTAAACTAATATGTACGTGCAGTGCTTGTTTCATGCTAACACAATTATAACATAAAAACTTGGGACACGGTGATGATCACAAGTCCTCGAGGCTCTAGCCATCATCGTCGTTGATCAACATTGCCAGATTTGCATAGAGTTATGACTATGTTACGAGTGAAATCGAGAAAACACGTTCAACAGTTTGATAGTTCAGTCAAAGTCCAAGTATATGCTCTAATCCTATGTGCCAGGCTGAATTGTCAACTAAGTTGCGGATAACGTAAGATTCGATTCAATCATGCAACATCGCGAAAGTGACACGAATCCCAAGGCAGGAATTCAAAGGTCAAGTCTTGAAGGAGAAACATGACATGCCATGAAAGCAAGGCTCGAAATGATTGGGCAAGCTGAAAATCTCGTATCCCATCCTAAGGGATACGAAAGTTCTGTATCCCTCCAGGGTTACGAAACTTCGCATCCCCTCCTTAGGGATACGAAAGTTCGTATCCCCTTAGATACCCGAAATTTTGTGTCCCATCCAGAGGGATATGAATTCTAGTTGCTGGGCTTATGAATTTTGACCCCTTCCTTCCTACGCATCTCTTTCCTCTTCTCCCCTTTAACAGTACTTTCGACTCCCTCTCCTTCTCCAACCATTCTTCTCCAGAACGCTGCCCTAGTCTCCAAATCAGTCCTATAGGCATGGCTCGAACAAACCCCTCATAGGATGATCCCGAACTCAACTCAAAGACCGATCTCTCTCGAGCTCTAATTTCTTGTTCAAGAGCCAAATCGACTTCGAGATCAACTCAAGATTTGCCTCCAGAACGATTCGAGAGTCGGTGCCAGATCTAGTTCGAAACCTAACTCCATCTAGCAAACCACTGACATCAAATTCAAAGTCCCACCTATGTTCCAACTCGATTTGTCATGGTATCGGGTCCTTGAGTGTTCGGTGGAAGGCAATGTAAAAAGAAGAAGAATAGGGGAAGGAGGAAGTGTGATCCGAATTTATGGGCGGAAGCTTTGGGCTTAGCCCAAACAGTGTTTCACATCCCCTGCAAGGATACAAAATCTCGTATCCTACCCAAGATATGGAATGTCATATCTCTACGTAGGGATACGAAACTTCATAACCTCACGAGGGAAATGAGGCCTCTCCTATACTATATATATATATATATATATATATATATATATATATATATATATATATATATAGACACACACACAATATACACACACATACACACATATATATATGTAGTGTGTATGTGAGTATGTATGATATATGTGTACGTGCATAACGACGTTGTGCACGTGCATATTTTTCACACGTGAGTTTTCACGTTCCAAACGATTAATCATTTGCAAACATATACTCATATATATTCACACTCACACATGTACATGCATTACATTACATTTCACTTTCACTTTACAACCGCATCGTGCAAAATCATGTGAAAACATGTGAGTGTACGCTCGGCGCCATGTCGATAGTGACTTGTTTACGTTAAAACGTGAACGAGAGTCAACGACTAACATTTACATTCATGACTTGATAGGAAATAGATATTCAATAGGAGTATCCTTCCAACTCAAAGCACATAATGTCGAGACAAGACTTACTTTGGGGGGGAAATGTTTACCGGCCTTTTGACCCGGCTCCCAAAAGTACATTAGACACGCTGGACTCAATGCTTTGCATGGTGTTAAAGCCCAAGGAGTCTCCAATATACTAAGAATACAAGCCCAAAAGAGACTATGCCAGTAGAGGCCTCACGACTCCTCAAAATAGTACACTTAACTTATTTTCATATCCCTTGCCTAAGGGATTTCGAATCCCTCACCAAACAAAGCTTGTATCCCTCACATGCCAAAAGTTTTGAATCCCACTGGCCCGGTCCCCTCCATTTCGTACCCGAGAGCATGGATATCTCTTCTCCAATAAACTTTGTGTTCCTCTACTTCGTATTAAAGCACTTCGGTTCCCTCTAGACCAGGAAGCTTCGAGTCTCATATCATCAAGATACTTTAACTCCCTCCTTTCCAGTACATTTCGGATTCCACGTCATTTCAAACCCCTAAGCCTTCGTATCCCTCACTTCCAGAAAGTTCATAACCTTAGCCACAGGGATTTCGTGTCCCTCCACTTCCAAATATATCACCTCCCACACACCTTTGAACCGCTTCATGCACAGAACTCCCCAGCGTATCTTTAGTATACGAGTTCGTATCCCTAAGGGATATGAAAAACTCGTATCTCCCAAGGATACGAAGTTCCTGTATCCCTTAGGGGATAGGGGAAACTTGTATCCCCTAGGGGCATATGAAATAACAGTATCTTCCCAGGGATATACTATTTCATATTCCATAGGAGGAATACAATTTTATGTGCACAACTCAAGGGGGGTTTGAAATTCGGATAGGGGCTTCCAGGGGATACGATATTCTGCTGGGTGGTCCCCAAATCCTACTTACTCCTACCTAACCCTTCAACTATAAATACCCCTAAGCTTGGCCTTCATAAGGGTGGGATATTTGCTGATTCGACATCTCATAGAGCTCCAAGAACTCATTAATGGTAGCCTTGCTTTGAGGAAGAAGAAGCACAAAAGTCACTCTTTACCAAGACTCGTATATGACAACTACGAATCAAAAATACTTGAAACATTTATAATCGAATGCCTAGATGATATTCAAATCTTGTAACTTATTATTGTAAATAAAATATCAGCAAACTCCTTCAAAGTGGACGTAGGTCCCTCATCGACCGAACCACTATAAATCCATTGTATCATTTACTGCTTTCTTCACTTAGTTTCCTAACGTGAAGCATAATTCTCTAGTAACGAAGGATCCTTGGGTGTTGCGACATTTTTTATCAACAGTATTGATTCGTTGAGTATGGAAGGTAGATAATAGAAATATTAGAGCTAAAAGAATTTCAAAATGAGCCTTTGTGCCCATCCTATCTCGCATAAAAATCTATACCTAAATCTCTTTACCGATGACTTGCTCTACAAAAGATACAGTAGCCACATCAGCATTTATTGGGGATCTTTACCGATCAATAGGGGAATGGTACCAATCCTAGCTATGTTGGGCATGGCCTTTTGTTTTTAAGGCCTTGGTTTGTCCGGGAGTTAGCTTTGCAATTATAAGTTGATTTTCATTGATATGAGATTGTAAAATGATGGATATATAGAGAATGCAGTTGATCCCTTTGAATGATTTTCGAGATCGATTGAGAATTGTGCTAGATCAATGGGTTAGCACTTGCAACAGGCTCCTACCATCGAGGAGAGTAAATGATAAGAGTAAAGACTAGTGTAAAACCATATTATTTTACTAAATTAAATAATTAAATTCAAAGGGTGAAATAGTATTTTTAACATGAGGGTAAAATAGTAAAATAGTAAATTTCTACATTAATTGGAATTAGGTTTCATGACCTAATCCACTATGTTCATAATGTATTTTACAATAAAAAATATATATAACTTGCTGAAATTGGATAAATAATGACGTTGCTAAGGTGATAAATGATTAAGTAAACATAGCATCTACCGTCCATCCTTACATTTACTCACTCGGTGCATATGATATACGATACCTGTACAATCGTCCCATAGTTAAGGAGTATACTAAGTCCCGGTTTCCACAGTACTAGAATCCATGCCCCTCGATCGGCTAGGAACTAGACTACCCCTTAGTCCAAGATACTAACCTATCCCATAGTCCTATCAAACCCTAATTTATCAGTATACTTGGACCCATGAATATTAGAAATCACTTTGCACATGTTGTAACAATCTGAATTTTTAAGATACAGTAATTAATTAACAAATTAATTAATATATTAATAAGTTGTAAATTGTAAGAATTAGGCAACGGGACTTGCACCATTGACTTCGTTGCAATTTTCTGGTCAGTTTACGTATTTGATTTGCAAAAAATGGACTTAAAACGAAGTAGTTATGGAAAAATGCAAAATCAAAAAAGAATAAAGAAAAATGTTAATGGATGGGTCGACCCACCCAAAGTCCTAGGCAAGAATTCATCTACGCACGAGGATAAAGACATGTTTTAGTTGTTTTGGCTGTTGTGGCTTGTTTTAAATTGTCTAAACATTCAAAATTTTCTAACGCGACAAGTTCCTATTGGTCGCATGACGTGGCAAGCCTAGATTTAATCGAAAAATCCAACGGCCTAATATCCTTAGCCTATACTATAAATAGACCCTAGATCTAACTCATTCCCTATAAAACAGCCTCTTCCCTGCTAGGGTTCAGTAATTTATTTTAGAGACTGACCCAACCTAAAAAAATTAAGGGAAAAGATTTATAATAATAAATATTTATATACACATATTTATACCTTTTTGGAGGAAGGATCTATAGGAGCCGCAGAGGAACACTTTAAACCACGGATTCTTTACAGTTTTCTTATAGTTTTTATTAGTTTTTTGTAAGTTTGTACTTTCTATAAGTTTCTTTCTTCAGTTTTTCACTCTATTTCTTATAGTTTTATTTTAATTAAATACAATAGGATATTTTCTTGGTCTTCTTCCCTCTTTCTATGTTTATCACTTATTATACAATTTCTATACATATTTGTGGTTTATGCGTAAAACATGCCTAAATCTATAAATATTAGTATTTTGATGATTGATGTAATCCTTTATATTGCTTGTGAAAAGTATAAATTTAAATAATAATTTTGCAAACATGGATTAAACATATGTGACTAAATTTACAAAAGAATGTGAGTAAAACATGGAATTGTAAATAAAAAGGATTAGACTAAAATAGGCAAATTAAAGTAGATTTGCTATTAAATTATGATATAGATTGTAACTTGAAAAGACTAGACATATTTGCTAGGTAATATTATGATAGTTTGTACAAAGACACATTGAAATCATAATTTAACATATTGGACTTAATTGCAAATATAATTATAACATGAAGGTTATAGTTCAATGAAGCGATAGAAACACTTATTATTGGTATGAACTTAAGATTGTAGTTAAGCTAAATATACATGTAGTACTAATGTTCCGCTCTAGCAGCAATAGGCTGATTTGGGAAAATAGGCGACTTGGATTAATAAGCATATTTATGTTGTGTAGGGAAAATTAGCGACCAAAGGATAATGCCTAAGTCAATTGAGATTTGGACTGAAGTGCAAATTAGAACGTTTGTTTCCTAGGATCCGTACCCACAACATTTTCTTTCAGGTTTACAACCGATGGTCTCATAAACGATGGATGTTGAAGAATGGACACGCTTATGCTGATTAGGGTAAATAACGGGTTAACAAAGACTGGGTCATATATAAGTATGCATAGTGTTGCAATTAGCGTGCATGTGCATCAATGAGGGAAACTAAGTTAGTATTGCATCTAATAACGATTAATTATATTTTTACTAATGGGTCGGGTCAGAAAAAACATGGAGATCCATAGTGACATAAGCTCATGTAATATGGTAGATTGGCATCTGATCATTGAGTAGTATTAGGAATATATCTTAATCATGTTCACAGGTTCAATAACTTAGAAAGTACAAATAACCGAATAAATCTATACTCATACTCCTCGTGTATATTTCGTTGTATATTATTCTAACATGATCATTTTCATAGTCGTGCATGGACACTTACCCTACCTGACATTAGAACTATTATTGAATCTATCTTTCCTTTTTTACTCAATCATGTCGGTAATTACATCACTCTCCAGGCTTTATGTCTGATCCACTCTTCTTTTTTCCTTTTTTCCCCCTTTAGGCTAATAGGGTGGAGATGTTTAGTTCTGATTCTTTTAGAGGATTGTTCTTGGGTACTAATTTTTGCTGCAAATGTATTCAACTTTTCGTTTTATCTTATTTCACAGTGTTGGTTGTATAGATGGCTATTTTTTAGGGATATTCATAATGTACTCTGGTTTTGTATGATTGGGATATGGTTTTTCATGAGACATGCGGTTGGTAGTGAAATAAATTATAGTTTTTGAAATAAAGGTTGTGTTTTAGTTTTTAAAATGCTTTTGCTATAATTATATTTCTATGTCTGTGAATCTTAGTCTCTGTGATTATATGTCTTTATACTTGTAATGCTTCACATTTCTTAGCATGACCTACTTTTAGGAATGTTAAGGGGTGCGAGGTGTTTCACTGGATAAGTCTAAGGTTACAAGATTCCTAAAATTTATTTTAAAGAAAAATGTTTTTTATAGAAAGAAAATTTTCAAAACAAAGGCATTTTTTGAAAATAAAATTTTGTCCCCTCAATCAAATATAGCCTACTTTCGATTCCTTCGAAATCTTAAATCTCTATCTTATCTCTTGCATTGTAATTCAAGTGCCCTAAATCTTCCTACGGGTGTCCTAATTCCATGTTTGTTTCATCGATATCTTAAGGCTACAGCACCGGCCGAGGAGCAAGAGCATGCGCAAGCTCCAACACCCGCTATTATGGGTCCTCCTAATCCATTATTATCCATTAACTTCTCTAAGCTTTTTAAGAATTTCTTGAATCTAGGCGGAAAGACTTTCTCGGCTATTAAGAATTCTGTAAATGCTCAACTTGGTAAAGGAGTACATTGTAGATTTTGGATTATTGGAGCTCAGGGATCGTCAAAGGGTTTAGCTGGCCACTTGGAAGCTGAAAGAGGAGGCATCTTATTAGTGGGAGATAGTCAAGATAGAGGGTAGAGATATTGATTGGGTAGAATTTCAGGTCAGATTTGAAAGGATAATTTTATCATAGGTAGAGGAGGGTATGCAACTAGAGTGATTTCTTGGGTTGAAGTAAAGAGATCATTTTGTCAAGGATTATACCAATTATTTTAATGAGATGTTGAGGTTCGGAATGGATTTGTTTAACACAGCTCATAAGAAAGCTATTTGATTCGCGAAAGGACTAAATCAACCTCTCTAAAGGTTGGCTATGATGCATATTCCGATGGGAGTGACATTCAAGTCAATAGTGGAGATGGAATCTAGGCATGAGGACGCAAAGCAAGAAGATAAAAGATGGTAAAGAGGAAATTTCAAAGTCTGTGATCTTGGAGAAGAAGTAGTGAAAGGACAAAAAAGGCAACAAGAAGAATACTGGAGGGCCTTAGAAAAGGAAAATCAAGAATGAGATCAACTGTCATGGACGGTTGGACATTACATTAAGGATTGTAGAAAGACCACGATGAGAGGAAAGTGCTACAATTGTGGATAGACAGGACATCTTAGTAGAGCATATGCTCAGAAGACAGGGCAGAAGGCTAATGCATTAATGGCTCTGATACAGGTCCTAAAGGTAGCTTCGTCTAGCGGTGGAATAGTTAAAGTAGAAAAGTGGTCATAGAAGGTTTGATTTCTATTTTCAACTTTTACATTTGTACTATCTTTGATTTGGGAGCAACTCAATAGTTTATTTCTAGTTCCTTGCTCGATTGTTCGCACTTGGATATTTCATTACTCATTGGCCCCATAGTTGGTTCTGCATATTTGTCTATAGTTTGTGGGGGATTGACAATTTTAATATTAAGCATTTAGTTTGATTGTGATGCCAACGCATTGGTATTCTCGGATATAGTTTGATTCTAGTGATGGATTGGTTAGCCATGTATAGTGCTATCTTTGACTGCGAGAGGAGGGTCATTCAATTGGTGGTGTGTAGTTGTCGGACCCTCGAGATTTCTTGTGACTCACGAGGATCAGTTATGTTGAGTTTTATGTGTTCTCTAGTTTTTCTGTTGATGACATTGATTTTGTACCCATAGCTCGTGAGTTTCAAGATGTATTTGAGGAGATAACGAATTTCAGATTTATCTCAGTGAGAATGCAAAGCCCATAGCATTGCCCATATAGCATATGGCTCTGAGGGAACGGAGAGAGCTAAGCGAGTAAGTAGGTGAGCTATTAAATAAGGGATTTATCAGTTGGAGTATTTCCAAATGGGGATCACTAGTTGTCTTTGCTACAAAGGCAAATGGTTTTCTCCGGCTTTGTGTAGACTATAGGGAGTTAAACAAGCTCACAAAAAATAATAGCTACCTTCTCCCTTGGATTGATGATTCATTTGACTAGTTTATTGATGCATTTGGTTTCCATCTTCTTGGAGTGGAAGAGGAGAGCATAGACAAGACAGCGTTCTGGACTCCTAATGGATTCTTTGAGTGGTTGCTTATGCCATTTAGGCTAACCATGCACCTGCTTATTTCATGGATTTGATGAGCAGTGTTTTCAAAGATGTTCTCACTAAGTTCATGGTTGTTTTTATGGATGATATTTTGGTATTCTCGAGGAGTGAGAATGAGCACGCCTTATATTTAGTAGAGGTCCTCCATACTCTTTGATCGCATCACCTTAAGATGAAAAATTTTAAGTGTCATTTCTAGCGAAAGGAAATGCATTTCTTAGGATACATGGTTTCTAAAGATGGGTTGGTTGTGGATCCCGCCAAAGTGGTGATGTATAGGATTATAAGGTCCCTAGGAACGAGATTGAGGTGAGGATCTTTCCTGATCTAGCAGGTTAGCATAGAAATTTTATTAAAGACTTTGCATGGATTTTGGCATGCATATCCACCTCATTAAGAAGAATTTGATATTTTCGTGAGATGTAGATTATGAAGATTCCTTCATAAGACTAAAGAAGGCTCTTACCAATGCACCAGTGTTGACTCTTCCTGATGGTTTTAAGATATTCATTGTATAATTCGATGCACGGACTGGCTATGGTGCAGTTTTTATGTAGGAGGATAGGATCGTAGGATACGTGAGCAGAAAGTTATGATTTCATGAGAAAAATTACCCTACCCATGATTTGGAATTAGCATGATGGTTTTTGCACTCAAGTCATGGAGGCATTGTTTGCTTGACGAGATATTTGAGCTCTATAAAACATATAAGCCTCTAAAGTATTTGTTCTCGCAGAGGGATCTTAATCTTAGACTACAACGTTGGTCAGAGTTCTAACACCCCACCTCCGCCAGGGTCACTCTTGCAAGTACACTAGCTTTGGAGGGGTGTTGGACAAGGTAAACATGCATAAAGATATCACAAGACAGAACATATAAGTAAAACAGAGTAAGTAAAGCAGCGGATAAAACTACTATTTCAAAACCATAGTCAAGTTACATCAAAGTACTATTGTCATTATTTTCCAACTACTACAAGTCTAGAAACATAAACTGAAAACTGGAAATAACATAAAGTAAACTATCCCCCAAAGTAGAAGTGGTAAAGCCATAGCGAGCTCAAGTCCAAATCGTACATGAGCTATACAGAAAGCAAGCTAAAGATCCAAGCTAGGTGCTAGTGTTCCCACCCTGAGAACCTGGGGGGGAAACGGAAGAAAAGAGGCGAAAGAAAACGAGTCAGTCAAAAAGACTGGTAAGTCCTACCTACTATTAGTATAAAAACTAATAAAGTTAACTGGACATGTAAAACAGAGATGAAACATAGGATGATAACTAGCATGGTGAAAAGTTAACAAGATAGATCAAGTGTGGCATCGCATATACAAGGCTAAGTTGCACCAGGTGTACTAGTGTTCTAATCCATGTCAAGTATAAACAAGATTGATCCCTTGGCCCAAAGTTGGCCCAACATCATGAGATGACCTAAATCAATGTCCAACTACTCGGTCTAGTCGATCGGCTCCCTTTAAGCCTAACTCGTCGTGTATCGGTGTCATACGGCCTAATCATGGAATGTAGTTAACTGTGCCAGGTCCACCCTAGGGTGTATCCATCCCTAAGGTGTAAACCACAGACACAATTCAAGCACGCACAGTCTAAACCTACCGGTGCCCATGTTCAACTCCAGACTTAATGTGCATGACCATGGTCCGCCTGAACAACCGGTGCACTATTCAGCCATCTCTTTTGGTCTCTTACAATCAGTCTAGTAATCGTGCCCCACCCTGGCCTAGTCCAGGGTATCCAGAAATTCCCAAGTGGGTTACTGCTGAAAAGGACCACGTAACTAGGATTTCAAGCGGGTTAAGTGTGGTTAACCCTATCCTAACCATGTATTGAGTTGGTCAAGTGTATCCAAGCAGTTCATGACTTAACCCTATCAATACATCGTGTTTAATTGGTTAAGTATTCAAGTAGTCCATGACTTAACCCTACCAACCCATCGTGTTTAATTGGTTAAGTATTCAAGTGGTCCATGACTTAACCCTATCATGTGGCATTAATTAATTTAATTCACCCAACCTCTCACATTAGACATTGTTATGGTTACTAGTTAAGTCGGGCGGGTCTGGGTAGCTTTACACTACAACTTAGTCTAACCTCGGGTTTTAAGCGCGACATGACCAACTACTCACATTGGTCCTATTGTTTGTAGCTACTAGTTAGGCCGGTCGGTTCCGGGTAGATTTATGCTACAAACTCAACCCAACCTCGAGTTGGCCACTTTCATGTTTTCTACATTTCATGTCCATATTCATGTTTTTCAAGCATAATCACATGTCATATTTCAAAACCATGTTTTCATGTCATTAAAGTTACCTAACTACCCATACGCATTCCCATCGCATGTACGTTTCGTCACAACACAAAATGGATTAAAAGAGGGAACTTAGAAGCATGACAAAAATGGGCATAAGGTGATAGGATTTGGCCACAAGTTAAACATGGTGGCACATGAGGCAAAATGTGTTCATTAAACTTGCATATTACATTATAAACCTCAAAACATGCATGACATCAAACTTAGCAAATAGGTGATACATGGTCATAGATGGAATAGGATGATAACTAGTGATTCGCATATAACATCATATGCAAGTTAACATAAAGGTTATGAGAGTTTCTATGTCGCATTATGCAACATTTCCAAACAAAGCTCATAGCTTTCAATCCACAAAGTCAAGGTGATAGCTTTACAAACATACATAGAACAAATCTATGCATAACATGATAGATTCAAAGCACAAATCATACTTAGGCCCAAACTCAACTTGCAACATGTCATATTTAACTTTATAGTTTAAATCTAAGAGTAGAATAGGGCTTACAATGCTATGAAGACTATAGAATAAAACAAGATTGAGACGAAGCCACACTAGCAACACTAAAACCCCCCAAATGACAAGCTACACATAAAACCCTTGATAAATAAGAAGAAGGTCCTTGCTTTGGTGAAGAAAGATTGAACTTTAGCCTTGAATCAAACTTAGAAATTCTCAAACAAGCTTAGATACTCTCATATGAATGAAGATGGAGATTATGACAAGAGGGTGGAGGCCATGATCAAGAGGGATTTTGGAAGCACTTAGTTGTAGGATTAGTTTGTGTGAGTTTAGGGTAGGCTTAGGGGTCTTTTTATAGAGTTTAGGATTAGTTTTAGCCATAGGATTAACCCTAAATCAAATCTGAGCCATCAAATCACGTCAGAAACCAACAAACAGGGCCAGAAAACACAAGCAGGTGCACTAGGCCAAAATGGCCCGACCGGGGAGGTCGACCCCCAGGTCGACTCTAGAGTCGACCTGGCCTGGGGCAGGTCGACCCCCAAGTCGACTCCCAGGTCGACCTGGCCTGGCAGGTCGACCCTAGGGTCGACCCCCAGGTTGACCTGGTGGGTTGGGCGTGAACTTTTCCCGCCTACTCTGATTGGGCTGAAATTCAAATCTGTTTTCGAAATTTGAATTTTCTGAAACTTCATCGAGCCATAATTGGGTCATACGGACTCCGATTTACAAAATTTCGGACTCTATTTCGCGTATTTTTCCGAGACGAACGCAATGCATAGCCCGTTTCCCCTGATTCAGATTTTAAAATTTATTTCTGCCTTGATTTATGATTATAGCATGTTATTAAAATTCGGGTTGTTACATTCTCCCCACCTTAAAGGATTTCGTCCCCGAAATCTCCAAGTTAGGAAGAACGTATCCTACCATCCATCATCCATCTACTCAAAACATCATCCACAAGTAATCATTGTCCTTAAAAGATTTCTAATGCTGTATGAACATAAGCAAAAGTGTGTATATGCACCTATCTAATGCGAAGATCAGGCGGTTACTGATTCAGTAAACCTCCTTGATGCAAAATATGTTTGTGAAATGCGTCCATATGTATGCAAATTCCTAACATAACTTATAATCTCTACATGAGTGCACATAACATCCATCCATATGCAACATCCATGTGATAGCATACAAGTCTCATCCATGAATAAGCATAAACACTCATGCATATGCGGTATGAAAGTGTGTGAACCGATCTTAGTGCCTAACGTGTATCATGCATCCACGAGTAACCACTTGCAAACACTTGCAACCACTTGCAAACATCAAGCATAACATGTTTCAAATACATGTTTCAACCAAAGGGTTTCTACCTAAGGTTCTCATGACAAGATTTACGAAACAAGATAAACATGGATAGCAAAAGAAAGATATGCCAACTAGGAAAAGAGATTGAAAATGTACCCTAAAAAAGAAATGGATAAAGCCCACGCATCTTCTCCTCAGTTTCCCAAGTTGCGTCTTCCTCTGCTTCACTCCATTGCACCTTAACAAGCTTAACTTATTTGCTTCTTAGCTTCTTTGTCTCCGTTTCCATGATACGAATCGGAGCTCGCCTCAGGGTTGCTTCTCTTTCCACTTCCACGTCTTGAAGAATACTTGGTTCAACCACTTCGGTGGATCTGTGCAAACACTTCCGGAGATGCGAGACATGAAAGACGTTATGTACTCCGGCCAGCTTCTCGGGAAATTCCACTCTATATGCCATTTGCCCAATTCTCTCAATGATAGGGAAGGGCCCTACGAACCTCGGTGCCAACTTCCCAACTGCTCCGAATCGAACTACATGGCGCAAAGGAGAAACCTTCACAAAGACCATATCTCCCACTTCAAACTCTAAGTCTGTCCTTCGCTTGTCTGCATAGGATTTCTGCCTGTCTTGGGCCGTCTTCATCCGTCTTCTCACCAATTCAACTTTCTCGGTTGTGTCCCGTATCATATCGGGCCCAAGTATAAGCTTATCCGTCGTCTCCCACCAACATGTTGGTGACTTGCACGACCTCCCATACAAAGCTTCGAATGGTGTCATTCCTATGCTTGCCTGATAGCTGTTATTATAAGCAAACTCTACGAGAGGAAGGTGGTCTTCCCAAGTGCCACCAAAGTCAAGAATGCATAGCCTCAACAGATGTTCTAGTACCCTATTCACCCTTTCGGTTTGGCCATCCGTCTGTGGGTGATAGGCCGTACTTAGATTTAATCGCGTACCCATCGCTTCTTGCAAACTATTCCAAAATTGGCTAGTGAAGATTGAGTCACGATCGCTGACTATGCTAGAAGGAACTCCATGCAATCGTACTATCTCTCGAAGATAAACAGATGCTAGCTATGATGCGGTCCTCTTGCTCTTCACCGGAATAAAATGAGCACTTTTCGTAAGTCTATCAACTATGACCCATATGCCAGTATTCCCCTTCCTTGATCTCGGCAATCCATCCACAAAATCCATAGAGATACTTTCCCACTTCCATAGCGGGACCTCCAATGGATGCAATAGCCCACCGGGCTTCTTCGACTCGACCTTCACTTGTTGGCAAACAATGCATCTAGAAACAAACTCTGCCACATCCTTCTTCATCCCCTCCCAAAAGAAAATGCGCTTCATATCCCGGTACATCTTATCCCCTCCGGGATGTATGGTCATCCTCGAGTGATGCGCCTCCTCAAGAACTTTATTTACTAAGTCTCCCACTCGTGGGACACATAGTCTTCCATCACGCCTTAGCCATCCCTTGTCATCAATAGTATATATAGTGAGGTGACTTGACGTCTCACCCCGGATCAACTTGTCCATGATCTCGACTATCTGCGGGTCTTCCCTCTATGAAGCCCCAACTAGATCAAGAAGTATAGGTCTAAGCTCAAGGGATGCTAACGAACCAGTCATCGACTCAACAGCCGGTGTAAAATCAAAGGTTGTCAAGAACTCTAGGATCTTCATCTCAACAAACAAGGGACTCAAAGTCAACCTTCTTCTGCTTAGCGCATCTGCCACAACATTAACCTTGCCAGGGGTATAAGCTATCTCGAAGTCATATGATGCCAAGAATTCCATCCACCTTTGCTGCCTTAGATTCAAATCTTTCTGCGAGAAAAGGTACTTGAGCGACTTATGATCAGTATATAACTCAAACCTTTCGCCTAGAAGATAGTGGCGCCAGGATTTGAGTGCAAAGACGATTGTTGCCAACACCAAATCATGAGTGGGATAGTTCTTCTCATGAACTTTGAGTTGCCTACCCCCAAAGCATATCACTCTCCCTTCTTGCATGAGGACAGCGCCCAATCCCGTGCCACATGCATCGGTGTACACGGTAAACAACTTCCCTCCATCGGGTAATGCTAGAACTAGAGCTGTGGTGAGGGCTTTCTTGAGCCTTTGAAAAGCAAGCTCACACTCTAAGTCCCATGCAAAGACTAAGTTCTTCTTCGTTAACTTAGTAAGAGGGGCCGAAATCCTAGCGAAGTCCTTAATGAACTTTCTATAGTAGCCTGCCAGACTGAGAAAGCTTCTCACTTCAGTTGCATTCTTCGGAACTTTCCAGTCTTGTACCGCCACCACTTTAGCGGGATCCACAGCTATGCCCTGCTTAGAAACTATATGCCCAAGGAACCGAACTTCCTTCCTCCAGAAATGGCATTTAGAGAACTTGGCTTTCAACTGATGAGCTCTAAGCGTATCCATAACCTCCTTGAGGTGTGTAGCATGCTCTTCCTCGTCCTTAGAGAAGACCAGAATATCATCCACGAAGACAACCACAAACTTGTTAAGGAACTCCCTGAACACCCTACTCATCAAATCAACAAAGTATGCGGGTGCATAAATCAAACCGAACGGCATAACGAGCCATTCAAAGAATCCATCTGGATTCCTAAACGCAGTCTTATCAATACTATCCTCAGCCACTCTAAGCTGATGGAATTCGGTGGCTAGATCGAGCTGAGAGAAAACAGAAGCACCAAAAAGCTGGTCAAAGAGATCGTCAATCCTCAGTAATGGGTGTCTATTCTTCTTTGTCAGCTTGTTCAACTCATGATAATCAACACATAGACGAAGCGAACCATCCGCCTTAGTAGCGAATACCACCGGAGCACCCCATTCTGAAATGCTTCGCCTAATGAAATTTTTCTCAAGCAAAAGCTCTCTTCTTTCTCGCGGGGCGATGTGCCTAACAGGCAATGAAACTGGCTTGGCATTATCAACCAGATATATACGGAAATCTATCTCTCGTTTAGGGGGTAACCCCTTCACCTCATCAAAAACATCAGGATATTCTTGGACCACCCTCACAGATTGAAGATTGTCAATAGACGAGTCGAGGGATTCAAGATAACATAACATGACGGGATCTAGAGGGTTACAAGAAATCTCTAGGGTATTTCCAAGGCGAGTCATAAGCCTCACTACCCTATGCTCACAATCGAGAATGGCCCCATAACTGGACAACCAATCCATGCCCAAAATCAACCCGTATCCCATGAAGCCGAGAACATAAGCATTACATGTGAATTCTACGGTCAAGATAGAAATCCTCAAATCCATACAAATCATAGACAGATTGGCGGAACCCCCAATTGGATTTGAAACACTAACGGGATCCTCAACTAGACTAGTACTTAGGTGCAAACTTTCAACAATGTCAAAGGAAATAAAGGTATGCGATGCGCCAGAGTCAAATAAAGTTCGAACAGGAAAACCAAAAATATAAACAAGACTTTCTACAGAAATACTACCTCGGTCCTGAACTGGAGCAGTGTTGAGAGCATGCATCTGCCCTCCAGAAGGTCCTGCTCGCTGAGCCTGTCCTTGCCCCTGTCCTTGCTTCTTTGGGCAATCCTTACTGAAGTGTCCAGTCTCTCCGCAATGAAAGCATTCTCCCAACTTCCTCTTCTTCTTCCTACAATCTTTGGCTATGTGTCCAACGATCCCACAGAAGTTGCACTTTCTTGTGTCCCTTGCCTTGTTGTTGTTGGCCTTGTTACCCTTGTTGTTCTTGTTGTTCTGATTTCCTCCCCACTTGGAGTCCGCCTTCTTGGTTTGAGTCTCATTAGGCTTGACTTCTTTCTTGCCATTCTTATCGTCTCCCTGAAGCAATGCCATGTCTACTAGGCTTTCAAAAGTGGCCCCCATGGGTATATGAGACATGGCTAAACCTTGTAATGGCTCATTCAACCCTCGTGCAAAGCGTAGAGCCTTCTTCTGGGGTGTATTAACCATGTCCAAACCGAATCGAGCAAGCTGGTTAAACTTATTCCCATACTCCCTCACTGTCATGTCCCCTTGCTTCAAAGATATAAACTTCTCCATTTGAAGATTCTCCTCAGCAGATGATAGAAACTTAAGCCCAAACCTAATCCTAAAGTCGGCCCAAGTCTCTATAGGCCTAGTAGCGTTGGTGACCTCCCACCAATAAGCAGCTTCCACTTTCAATAGCCATACTGCCAACATAACTTTTCTACGGTCTTCCACATCAAAGATGGCGAAGAGGTTTTCAGTTTCTTTTAACCAATTTCTTGCCTCAACAAAAGTCTCCGTCCCAATAAAATTCTTGCCACCCATCGCATTAAAGTCTTTGCAAACCTTTGCGAAATCCGCTTGTGGACGCTGAGGAGGAGGAGAAGGAGGAGGAACCTCAGGTACGGTGGGAGTGTTTGCTGGGCCCGCGCCGTTGGCTCTAGCTTCCAAGTACCTTCGGAACCATCCGGGTATGGTTACTCCCTCGGGAAGGTTAAGATCGGCCATGCTGAAAAAGGAAAAGATAGATTTAGAACGAGGAAACAAAGGATAGTGCTAATGGATTTTGGGGAATAGCCTTTTCAAATAAACTAGACTTTTCTTGGAAAATACTTAATTGGTTTTGAAAATAGTTTTTCAAAAGGGCTTTAAAACTTTTGTCCGGTCTAGTAAAACCTTATGCTCTGATACCAAATGTAACACCCCACCTACGCCAGGGTCACTCTTGCAAGTACACTAGCTTTGGACGGGTGTTGGACAAGGTAAACATGCATAAAGATATCACAAGACAGAACATATAAGTAAAACAGAGTAAGTAAAGCAGTGGATAAAACTACTATTTCAAAACCATAGTCAAGTTACATCAAAGTACTATTGTCATTATTTTCCAACTACTACAAGTCTAGAAACGTAAACTGAAAACTAGAAATAACATAAAGTAAATTATCCCCCAAAGTAGAAGTGGTAAAGCCATAGCGAGCTCAAGTCCAAACCGTACATGAGCTATCCAGAAAGCAAGCTAAAGATCCAAGCTAGGTGCTAGTGTTCCCACCCTGAGAACCTGGGGGGGAAACGGAAGAAAAGAGGCGAAAGAAAACGGGTCAGTCAAAAAGACTGGTAAGTCCTACCTACTATTAGTATAAAAACTAATAAAGTTATCTGGACATGTAAAACAGAGATGAAACATAGGATGATAACTGGCATGGTGAAAAGTTAACAAGATAGATCAAGTGTGGCATCGCATATACAAGGCTAAGTTGCACCAGGTGTACTAGTGTTCTAATCCATGTCAAGTATAAACAAGAATGATCCCTTGGCCCAAAGCTGGCCCAACATCATGAGATGACCTAAATCAAGGTCCAACTACTCGGTCTAGTCGATCGGCTCCCTATAAGCCTACTCGTCATGTATCGGTGTCATACGGCCTAATCATGGAATGTAGTTAACTGTGCAAGGTCCACCCTAGGGTGTATCCAGCCCTAAGGTGTAAACCACAGACACAATTCAAGCACGCACAGTCTAAACCTACCGGTGCCCATGTTCAACTCCGGACTTAATGTGCACGACCATGGTCCGCCTGAACAACCAGTGCACTATTCAGCCGTCTCTTTTGTTCTCTTACAATCAGTCCAGTAATCGTGCCCCACCTTGGCCTAGTATAGGGTATCCAGATACTCCCAAGTGGGTTACTGCTGAAAAGGACCACGTAACTAGGATTTCAAGCGGGTTAAGTGTGGTTAACCCTATCCTAACCATGTATTGAGTTGGTCAAGTGTATCCAAGTAGTTCATGACTTAACCCTATCGATACATCGTGTTTAATTGGTTAAGTATTCAAGTAGTCCATGACTTAACCCTACCAACCCATCGTGTTTAATTGGTTAAGTATTCAAGTGGTCCATGACTTAACCCTATCATGTGGCATTAATTAATTTAATGCACCCAACCTCTCACATTAGACCTTGTTGTGGTTACTAGTTAAGCCGGGCGGGTCCGGGTAGCTTTACATCACAACTTAGTCTAACCTCGGGTTTTAAGCGCGACATGACCAACTACTCACATTGGGTCCTATTGTTTGTAGCTACTAGTTAGGCCGGTCGGTTCCGGGTAGATTTATGCTACAAACTCAACCCAACCTCGAGTTGGCCACTTTCATGTTTTCTACATGTCATGTCCATGTTCATGTTTTTCAAGCATAATCACATGTCATATTTCAAA
The DNA here is from genome assembly GCA_030737875.1 of Allium sativum. Taxonomy (NCBI): domain Eukaryota; kingdom Viridiplantae; phylum Streptophyta; class Magnoliopsida; order Asparagales; family Amaryllidaceae; genus Allium; species Allium sativum. Next base: position 636,765,913 of record CM060909.1, read on the forward strand.
ACCATGTTTTCATGTCATTAAAGTTACCTAACTAACCATACGCATTCCCATCGCATGTACGTTTCGTCACAACACAAAATGGATTAAAAGAGGGAACTTAGAAGCATGACAAAAATGGGCATAAGGTGATAGGATTTGGCCACAAGTTAAACATGGTGGCACATGAGACAAAATGTGTTCATTAAACTTGCATATTACATTATAAACCTCAAAACATGCATGACATCAAACTTAGCAAATAGGTGATACATGGTCATAGATGGCATAGGATGATAACTAGTGATTCGCATATAACATCATATGCAAGTTAACATAAAGGTTATGAGAGTTTCTATGTCGCATTATGCAACATTTGCAAACAAAGCTCATAGCTTTCAATCCACAAAGTCAAGGTGATAGCTTTACAAACATACATAGAACAAATCTATGCATAACATGATAGATTCAAAGCACAAATCATACTTAGGCCCAAACTCAACTTGTAACATGTCATATTTAACTTCATAGTTTAAATCTAAGAGTAGAATAGGGCTTACAATGCTATAAAGACTATAGAATAAAACAAGATTGAGACGAAGCCACACTAGCAACACTAAAAACCCCCAAATGACAAGCTCCACATAAAACCCTTGATAAATAAGAAGAAGGTCCTTGCTTTGGTGAAGAAAGATTGAACTTTAGCCTTGAATCAAACTTAGAAACTCTCAAACAAGCTTAGAAACTCTCATATGAATGAAGATGGAGATTATGACAAGAGGGTGGAGGTCATGATCAAGAGGGATTTTGCTAGCACTTAGTTGTAGGATTAGTTTGTGTGAGTTTAGGGTAGGCTTAGGGGTCTTTTTATAGAGTTTAGGATTAGTTTTAGCCATAGGATTAACCATAAATCAAATCTGAGCCATCAAATCACGTCAGAAACCAACAAACAGGGCCAGAAAACACAAGCAGGTGCACCAGGCCAAAATGGCCCGACCGGGGAGGTCGACTCTAGAGTCGACCTGGCCTGGGGCAGGTCGACCCCCAAGTCGACCTCATCTGGCAGGTCGACCCTAGGGTCGACCCCCAGGTCGACCTGGTGGGTTGGGCGGGAACTTTTCCCGCCTACTCTGATTGGGCTGAAATTCAAATCTGTTTTCGAAATTTGAATTTTCTGAAACTTTATCGGGCCATAATTGGGTCATACAGACTCCGATTTACAAAATTTCGGACTCTATTTCGCGTATTTTTCCGAGAAGAACGCAATGGCATAGCCCGTTTCCCCTGATTCAGATTTTAAAATTTATTTTTGCCTTGATTTATGATTATAGCATGTTATTAAAATTCGGGTTGTTACAAGAGTTCTTGTCATCATATGATTTTGAGATAGCTTATATCCCGACAAGGGGAATATAGTTATGGATGCCTTCAGTAGGAATAGGGCATCTTGTTCGTAGGGTGGGAAAGCTTGAAGTATATATCTGCTTTTGATATTACACCCTCTACAGGCTATACACCTAGATTGTGAGAATTTTTAAAGGTATAACCTACATTGTTGAAGCAGATTGGATCGAGACAACGCGAGGATCTCGAGCTTGTGGATATTCTAATAGGCTTGATAGAGGAGAGAACTCCGGACATATTTAGCATTACTCTATGTATAGTACTGGATGACTGCGTAGAGATGGAAGACTTTGTGGGCCCCCGCACGGTGACTTGATGAGTGCGGTTTTGGCAAACGCACATCACCTCGAATGACTATTCATCCTTACAAAAATAAGATGTATAGGGATATGAAGAGAGTTTTCTACTGTACTGGCATGAAGAAAGATGTGGCTGAGTCTATGGTGAAGTGCATAGTATGTCAAAATGCGAAGGGGGAGCAATAGAAAACCGTTGGACTGCACCAGCCGTTAGATGTGCCACTATGGAAGTGGGTGAGCGTACTCATGGACTTCATCAATGGGTTGCCTAGATTGAGGAAAGGCAATACCAGCATTTGGATGACAGTAGGCCAATTGATGAAGAGCGCCCACTTCATTTTGATAAAGAGCAATAGGACGACTTCATGGTTAACTTCTTTTTATTTGAAATAGAACAGTCGACTCCATGTCATTCCTACCAGCATCGTAAGCAACAGGGATACTATCATCATTAGTGAGTTCTGCAAGAGTTTGCAAAAGGAATTAGGTACACATCATAAGATGAATATAACCAATTACCCTCAGACTTATTACCCTCAGACTAATGGACAGACTGGGAAGGCAAACAATATTCTAGAGGATTTGTTGAGGCTGTTATTCTAGACTTCGGAGGGGACCAAGCAATAATTAATTTTAAAAATAAAATAAATTTAAATATTGCATATTTTTAGTTCATGCTATGCAAATTATATATAACAGCTTGTTTTATTTGCAGGCTAGGACCACTCAAAAGGTGTATCAGAAGATCCAGGATAAAGTGAAGCTCGTAGAGCTATGTGCCCAGAACGTCGACCTGTAGGAGCATGACCAACATCATGCTATAGAGATGGAGTAACTGAACTAGTACATGGCTGAGTATATGGAGTGTCATAGGACGTTCCCCTCATCTAGTGGTTATGGTGGGTCGGATGCAACTTAAGAGGTAGGTTTTTATATGTTTTTGATTTGTATATGTGCATTATGAGATAATTAGGATGGTTTTGATATAGTATGATACTGTTTGCGACAATTTGGGCTTATTTTATGGACTAGATGGATGTATGACTTGCAATTATGTTTGATTTATTGTGTATATTGGTTGGATTAATGATTTGGTTATGGTTTGATGTTTTGTTGTGCTTATTGTATATTTGTTTATGTATATACGCATAAATGAGATTGTTTACTTATTGTTCAAAACAAATCTATGAGATTGATTATAGTATGTGTGGAGGGTTGGAATAGAAAGGGTGGCGCAGCAAATAAAAAATACCCAGTATTTCCAATGGCTAGTGACAGATTATCGACCAATTTTTTAACCTTTTCCAATGCTTTCCAATGACATATGTTAAAGTGCGGCCATCAAAAAACAGTTGCTTTGCGATGTCGAAACCGTTGGAAGTAGCACATCGATTGCGGAGGGAATCCTTGCTAAAGGAGAAATGTATTCTGATGTCGAAAGCGTTGATTTCAGATGGAAGTTAACGACACCTTTGAAGTTTGACTATGTTCTTGTAATGATGACATATGACTCGTGTCTACTCCTTAGTCCACATTGGAGTAGCCCTGGGTGCCTTTCATTATCTGCCTGAAGAAGCAGTCAGATCTGGAGTCGAATTATGGCTTGTTGTTCTGCATTCGCTTAATTTTTACGCCTTTTAGTCTCCTTTTTATCCAGTTGCACTATTTGAGCTGCGCTTTTGGCTACATTTCGTCGATATTTGATGCCTTGGTTAGTCAAAGGGTGTTTGAGGGGTAGTGTCGTGGCACATGAGGGTCCGACAAAATCTCGATTATAAATGGAGGCGCTAGAGTTTGGTTTAGATCATGTGGCTAGAACCGGATTGGTGAGGCAGATTTGTCCCAAGTCGGCATGTCGGACCGACCATGACTTTTCTGCCCTCGATTAGCCCAGTTCTGAGAACCACCCACTAGTTTCTGTTGTTGTTTCACCAAGTCAGCGATGCTGGCACTTATAACTCCAATTTGATAACAAAAATCATTTTCAGCCATAGTATTGCAGGCTAGGCGACCGCCTCCTCACCTCATTCCACTCTGCACTCGTCATATTCATCTGATTCCTCAGATAATTGTTGTCTCTGATCTGTTTGTTCAAAGCTTCAACTGTTTCATCCAACTTTCTCAACAACGTCACAAGGTCTGCGTGAGTAGCTAGGGTTAGTTGGAGTCAGTGCAATAGTCATAGTAGTGGCTACATTGGTACCTTGATTCTCGTGTTATGTACTTGCTTCATCTAATGCCTGAGTATTAGCCCTAAAACTTGACGGTCCTTTCTTCCCTGTCATGGCTTTGCTTCTTTCTAGATTTGTGGGAAATCCAAGTAGATAAGGCAAACTAAAAGTAGAAGATTCATAACTTCTCGATGGATTGGAGTATCCACTACCGAACGACTATTGTTATTATTTGAATTTAAGTTAAAATTTGAAATTTAAATTTGAATAATGAATTTTATATTGTGGAATGTTGTGTTTAACCATATTTATCAAAAGGAGAAAATTTATGAAAAATTAGTTTTTGTTCAAACTTAGTCAAAGTTCGAATTTGCGATTTACACTGCGAAAATGCGGAAAAACAGACGGTGTTTGTATGTTTATTTTTACATCCCTCTCTTTATAGTAGTATATATTCACTCCTTAGGTTTCGTTAATTGTTTATTAGGTCATGTGAATGAACATCTCAGTTTCCTAAACAACCTTTTGGTTCCTAAGTTTCTTGGTTCTACGTTATATTTTGGAAAGACGCTAGTGAGAAATAAATCACGTCTCCTCTATGTCGCTTCTCATCTCTCAATCCCACTTCTCAAATTTATTTATAGTCTCCATTGCTCCTTCCTCCTTTCAAAAATCTTAGACATAAATCAACTTTTATCTCCTCTTTACCTTCATTTTCTTCCTCCAAACCAAATCAAAATTCAAATTACCTTCACAAATTCCTTCCTCCTTATCAAAAAACCCATAACCTCCTCCTCCCTGCTAGCCATTGCCTTAATCACCACCCCCATCACCTATGGTTGCCATCACCTACCTCTAGTTCCGCCTATATCTAGTTTGACCTGCTCTCGGCCAGCAAACCACACCAAGCCACCTTCTTCTTCCCAAAATCCTAACCATAATGCCCAAAATCTAGGCTTTGATTTTCTATTTTTTTTTATAGATTTTGCCTCTACTTTCCACGATCATAACTCCCTCTAAGAAGCTCTAAACAAACTTTTTCTTTTTTCCATAGTCAATGTAACTAAGCCGGTTACGTTCTTCATTTTAACCACTTTTTCAAATTTTGAGTTTTACTATGTTAAAAATGCAAATCTTTCAGATTCATTTTCAAAACTTGGTTTTAAGGTCCGAAAGTGACCTTTAGTGTTCATTTATATCTTGCTCAAAATAATCAAAATCCAATTTTTTTTTCTTCTTAATTATAGAGAAAAGAATTTGTAAGTAGTTTGATTTGACCATTTTCCAAATTTGGTAGTTAGCATATCCAAAAATTAATTTCAAAATGACCAAAATATTAGTTTTATTTTGGCAAATTCTATGAAAATCTAACAAGCTTCCTTAGCCAAGACTCTATTGCCATCTTCTCTTCTTGAATACACACACACACACACACACACACACACAAAAACACACACACAGACACACATACAACAAATAACAGTTGTATTCGTTACTTGATTCATCGTTGCTTTTCTTGTATTCGTGATTGTGTCTCCATCTAAACCACGAAATGTGAGATTTCGCTCTCGATTAATATCTATTTACAAGCACTGATATTCACATTGAAATGTTTACATGTTAGATGATATTATTATGAGATGTTAGTGATTTGATTCTTATAAACCCTTTAGTAATAACAATCTGCCATTTTGAATAATTCGAGTAAGACATGTGCGGTTTTATTGTCGACTTGAATCGCTCTAAAAGGACAAATCTTTACAAAATGTTAGTACTAGAGATAGTACCCGCATCCTTGAATTAGATTTAGAAAGAGATGAAGTGAAGAAAGTCAACTTAAAATAGTGGAAATAATAATTAAATAACAGAGAACAGGAGCAAGATCGTTTATAGTCGTCCGAAAATAATAAGCCTATGACCACTTTATGGTATAACCCTTTATTGCTTGATTTCTTGATTTACAAAAATTCTAGCCAGAATAAATCTGTAGCACAATGACAATGGTAGAAAACAAAAGATCCAAAAGATCCTAAACTCTCCAATGCAACTCATATTTATAGGTAGGGATGAGCTCGAATTGGTCGGAAAATCAATAGAGAAGTTGGACGGAGTGGAGCGACCAAGTCCGAAAAGCTTAGGCCAGACTGTCCAAATTGGGGTTTCGGAATGGTACCGATTCAGGGTAATCCAGATCGATATCAATCTGGATTCACCCGTATATGGGTGATTAGAACTGAATCTCTTTTCTCACCGAATTTTCATTACTGAGTCAGGGCCTCCAAAAGTGTGTCGATCCAGAGCTAATGATCTTGAAATTATTCTATGTTTGTGTAGGCCGACCCTAGAAGAATCGATTTGGATTCCTTATCTCTTTAGACTTGGCTTCGAGCTCTGCGCCGTACTGTTCTCTTGGGTTTAATCGATCATAATCTCACGGCTTTGTTTGGGCTTTACATATGGACCATCAAATCATCTGAACTATTCGCTTCATGATCTTCAAAGTTGTTTGATTCACATCGTTTTGAACAGTCGGGCAAAATGAGCGAGTAACAATAATTGGATTTTTATAATATGTTAGACTAGGAATTATGATAGTTAAAATATATTGACTTAGGGGCAACGAGTTAAAACGAACTAATTAGGATTTTGAGAAAAAAACACTATAGGAATCTTAATGCGAACTTATTTGAAGTTGAAATTAGAATTTTATAACATAGTGTATAATAATTATTTGAAATAAATATCATCATAATCAATCAAAAAAAGATTAATTTACAAACTAACCTATGTATTATTGTTTATGTGAATATATGTAGGTGTATAACATATATTAATACAAAATTATAGCCAAACACAGATTTTAATAGCTTTTTATTAATATGCGGGTATACTTGTGTGATGAATATATATTTTTAGAATTTATAATTAGAAGATTAGGCTAACTGTTTACTAAAGATTATTTAAATGTTTCGAATATGAGATTACACAAGCAATTTAAATGAATGCATATTTAAATATATAAAAGTATGAAACAATTGATGAGGGTTGTTTATAATTGTAGAGATATTGAAATGTAGGTACTTAACAATAAAAGAAGAATTATACAATGTACAATATGATAAATTTAATAAAATAAATGAGTAATAATTTAAATTCGCTAGTGTTACTCATTTATATTACTTATCACATCTAATTTATATATCTTTATATTTGAATAAAGAAAGCAATTTGACCACTTTTGTTGATGTGATGTGATATACATATTGAAACTATCATGCTTTAGGACTTATTAGTTTAATTAACGAGTATTTGTTAATTAGGTTTTTGGAATAATTTAAATCCAGGAGTAGATAATTGATTAAAAATAAATTTATTTATATGTACAAACTTACATGGTTTTTTTGGATTGCGAGAGGGAAAGGGGGGTTGAATGGGGCAGGATTCTTTAAACAACCGTAGAAATTTCAAAATGTAGGTATATGAAGTTAAAATAAAAATGTTACAATGTATTATATTAAGGGGTTTTTAGGCACAAGGACAAAATTAGAGAAAATTCTTGGCACAAGGACAAGAGGTCAAAAATTTAGTCACGAGGACACTTTTTAGTGTTAATCAAGGAACTCAAGGGGTCATCTTCATTTTTTATTCTACACTAAAAAGTGCTCTTGTGGCTAAATTTTTGGCCTTTTGTTTTTGTACCTAAATTTGTCTCTAATTTTGTCCTTCACACTATTTTCTTGTTACTACATTAATGTATTAGTATAAATGAATCACAAATAAGAATTTGTAGTTACTAATGTGTAAAATTATGTTATGTAAATGATGATGTATTTACATATCTACATGAATTTTATGTCGTTTTGAATATGGTACAAATATTGGAAGTTTCATATTTTACGATTCATTAAACAAATAAATGACTAATAGTTCAGTAAGTTTAATTAAGTTTTTTCAAGATAACACGACCAATTTTAAAGCAAAAAAAGTTAAATGTAAAATATTAGAATGTAACTGAGAGGGTTCTGTAAAATTCTGTAGAAATTTTAAATTTAAGGTATTTGCAGTAAAAAGGCATAGTTTCACAATGCAGTATATGGTAAAATTTTTGATATTTTCCCTCTTTTTCAAAAGTTAAATTTGAACTTCATATCATGATTTTATATAAAGTTTTTTTCTTTCTTTATAACGGTGCAAATATTTGAATATTTTATAAAGGCGCAAATACTTATAGCCTTTTAAAACGAAAAGTAACATTGTTTTAAACATGTTTTTAGTAGTAACAACTTTGTATTTTGAAAGTTAAAGATTATTTTTTAGATGTAATAACGATGTATGTTATACAACATGTCGTATGACTTATGTATCTTACTTTAATAAAAATGCAGTTTTAACAATTGTTTAATATGATTGTAATGTACGCACTGAAACTTTTACATTTCCATTAATGTGTGAAACAATGGATAAATGCATCAAGGTAAATGAATAACCAATTTTTGTTATTATTGTTTTATATGATTTATTAATTTAACCATTTTGGCTATGTACATATTGAATTGTGGTATGTTAGCATCTATTATAAATACTAATAAACATTTAGTCGACTAAATTTATATTTAAATAGTTTAAATTACGAGTTGTATAATTAGCTTAAATATATGAACCTACATGTAAAATATTACTAGAAGTTAATCGATGAATCATTTTTATATAATTACGTAAACTTTTGAATATGTTTACCAGAATATAAAATAATGAGAAAGACTTAATTAATTAATTTAATTGAAAAATTAAATGATAGAAAAATAAAATATCAAAAGAAAATCAAGCGGAAATGGTGAACTCTTACAGTCAACAAGAGTCTGAAAATTTTCCATTCTAAGATTATCCAGTAGATTGCAGAAATTTAATAAATTAAAATGTCAATATTAGTGCAAATGGGGTTGATTATAGAGAAACTAGTAGGGTACTCAATTCTATCTTGTTGACACATGTTGATGTTCTTGTTGCAGACGCATTCGAAGAACTGGCCGTATACCTTAAATTACGCTGTGAAGATGGCTCAGGCTTCCCAGTATGAGTTTGTCGACACCACGTTCTGTGGTGTAAACGTGACTCTATCCACCAATCGGTGGTCGAGGTCACCGTAACACCATAGAATGTGGTGTCAATAAACTCGGTCTTCAGGCTTTCCCTAGCGTTTATGTTGGGTGTTCATTGATGGAGACATTTCCACTTGGCTAAAAGAAAAACAACGTAATCAATGCAAGTACCATAAATTTATTGCTCAACTTGAATAATTTTAAGCCCCAAGTGACTCACCACAAGATTAGACAAATCGTTTCCAACACACTGTACATTATTCAAGCCACACATTTTGACAACTTCCTCCATTCATGCATGGAAATATTGATAAACTAAGATGTCCAAATCGAAACAAAATACATTGAACCTAATTATTACTTCAAGCATTAGAAAAATGTGCGATTTTCAAATGATTTCAATTACAAAAGACTCTTTGGTTGGAATAATCAATTTGATCATCTTCAAGGCAAGATGAAGAATCCAAATCATACAAATTAACTAATACTGTTTTATCAAATAGTAAACGTCAATTCATAATCATACTTTGAATAGCCTTTGATCAGGATTCCTATCCAATATTCGAATAATAGAGAACCTTCTACCCATTAGGATATTAAAGAAAAAAGATATTAGCATACAACTGAAATATCTTATTGTTATTGCTATTACATGAACAATAATTACAGATGGCGATGGGAGATGCACAATATACAACAGGAGAGATGCAAAAGCTATGCATGATAAATGCACTAAAAATGCAAGAAACACTATATATATTATTTAATTTAACTATATATATAACACCCCTAGCTTGATTTCACACCAACATTAACACTCAGATAACCAACTCAACTCACCACCCCATCAATGTTCTTCTAACTCTGTCGATGATCTGACTCCGTGCCCGTCTATTTGCCAATGGATATTCTGCGGTTTCCGCTAACAGAAATCTGTAAACTTCCCATTGTCTTTCCAGTGTTGTATGTCTTCCTATTTCAGCCTAAAATATCAAAATTAAGATAAAACAAACATAATCAGTCATCCTTGTAAAAAGGATGCTTATGGTCGTATACTAATCTCTCATATAAAACACATCTTTAGTAACATAACTAAGTGATGATTGTCTCGTAATCAAGTAATATTTGTAGTTAACCACGAATGTAACCAAGTTTATTATCACTACTACCAATGGTGATTGAGCGAACTTGTTTTAAATGGGCGATAGACATGAATAAAGACGCTGAGCCAAGAAATATTACCGAGAAAATGCATATACCAAGCACTTTTAGGGCAAGTGTGACGTCGTAGAAGACACGAGGTCGACCTTTGCCTGACAACTCAACGGGGTTAGCGACCAAAAGCTCCGTGTCTGGTCCACGGCTAACTATTTTCACTCTCAAAGGATGAAGCATTTCTAGTTTCAACTGAGAGCATATTGATTTTTTCTTATCAACATCCACCACTTTTTTTCCATCTTCTTGTTGGATAAAAAGATCTATTTCTCTCCTCCCTTCTCTGTCTGATAGAAACCGCCCATATGCTATCTATTCAAGTAAAAGTAATTTTGGTTACCAAACATGTGATATTAGAAGTCCAACGTAAAGGACACTGAATATTTTGTATGCTACGGTCATACGACCATTGACACTACCTAAATTCTTCCGCTCTATTGTCATTTGATGCAACAGTTGAAATAGGGCTCGTACCACTGAAATGTTTGGCATATACATACATATATATATATATATATATATATATATATATATACACACACATATATATATATACATATATATATATATACATATATATATATATACATACATATGGGAAAGTCTATTTAGACACAAAATATTAACACAAATTGTGTCTCTAATTCTGTGTTTAATTTTCCCAATGGCCGCTCCCTATATATAATGGCACCCGGAATAGTACAACACCTCATTTGTCCCCTGATTTCCACCAAGTATCACTTCTCTCTCCTTCCACTCACTTATTCTAATATAAATGCTTGGTTTATATAAGAGGGCAAATGAGATGCTCACTATTTGGGTGTCACTGAACGCTTAACCCCCCTCTCTCTCTCTCTCTATATATATATATATATATATATATATATATATATATATATATATATATGTATATATACATATGTATATATACATATGTATATATATATATATATATAGGCAGGTTCAGAACGCTTAACCCCTCTCTCTCTCTCTATATATATATATATATATATATATATATATATATATATATATATATATATATGTATATATACATATGTATATATACATATGTATATATATATATATATATAGGCAGGTTCAATGACACCCCAAATAGTGAGCACCCCTTTAGCCTACCACTTTTCCACCACACATTTCCTCCCTCTCTCCTTCCACTCATTCTTTCACCATCCACTCATTTTTCATTCATTTTTTTAATATAAATGAGTGGCTGAAATTGGGGTGCAAATGGAGGACTGAAATTCAAGGGGCTCCCTGATCCTATCATATATATATATATATATATATATATATATATATATATATATATATATATCCTTTCAAAGTTCTAATTGCTGGTCCACATCACCTGGGGGTATCAGGGCATGACCACCACAGGTAAAACTTATCTCTAACAATAATTTGAAAGTATGATAGAGGAACATCTGAAGGCATGACTACGCATAAGACAAGTTGGCAAGAAAACAACTGCCAAGTGCACCCATAATAATTTGAATGACTAATAAGACTTAGATACATAGGTAGCTATCTGTTAATAGCTAAAAGATTAGAAAATTAAAATGTCCATGTGTGGTTTTACATGTTTTGATCACAATAATTGCATTTACAATTGTGGATGACATATTTAGACCATTCCTTTAAATGCAAGTGGGCATTGTGTACCCATGTGGATGAGTAAATCCCAGCTGCAACAGAAGATGATATAACATTTACATGAATGAATGCTGCACTTCACCATAAGATATAAATTGTCTTGAAGCACGCAGACAAATATATTATCGCCCATAACATAGTGATAACATGTGCACTAAGCCAGAAGTCATATCAACCCCTCATAAAAATGGACAATGGCACAGCGAATTGAATGATACATAAAGTGTGTTTAGGATGAATAGATACCTTAACGAATGACTCTAGAACATGTCGGTCTCTTCTAACATTGTACTATTTCACACAAGAAGAACCTTGAAAATTATAGAAATATCTAGGTATTAAATGTATATACATGACATACCGTGTAAAAATTAACCCCGATGAAATGTATGAAATTATCAGGACATTTTAAACACACAATCATTGATTAGTTGGCACAGACATAATTTGCTACAGAATGTATGTTAATAAAAAGAAAGATTAAAAAGTACCTGAATGCTACAATCTTTCAAAGTTCGCAGTATGTCATAAAGGAGACCCTTCTGATCAATACAATTGATTTGAACCAATGTTTGGGTAGGGCTTAGTGAGTTATCTACGACAACATTTATTTTTTTCAGTTTTGACATGTCTGGAGACAACGCATTCGAACCTACTTCGTTGTGGGAAATCTCGGATCGAAACAGGTCCTCGGCTGCAGGTGGAAGCGAAGAGAACCCATACTGGAAATCATCAGCTGGCAGAAACTCACAACTAACGCAAGACTCCCCAAAAAAATCATCAAGTCTTTTGCAAGTCTCTTCCTGTCTTTTTGTGGTGTGCAGGAGCTCCCTACAGTGAATGGCAAATGAGTTAGATGCCAATCATTTCACTTTATTGTGATTCAACACTGTTTTTTTGTTGGTCACTAGATACCAGCACTATTATATGAACAAATGTCTGTAAAGTAAGCAAAGATCATATTCCCTTTGTTATCACTCAATCCAACTACATTCCAATCATTCATCTAGATTTTTTTTTTTTTTTTTTTTTTTTTTTTTTTTTTGAAAATATCACTCACATGCCATCCGTAACAAAGAAGAGATCCATAACTCGACCATCAGGAGTGGTAGAAACCTTCACTCTATGAATCAAAAGCTCAAGCTCACTTAGAACTTGAGTCACATCTGTAAGTAAGACGAAAAGCATTATTAAAAGCAATACAATTAAATGTTGTACGATCCTCATTATCAATTCACCAAGAACAATTACCATGGAGCAATCCCTTTCTATCTACTGAAAACAGCTTCAGCAGAAAAACTTGCGGTTTCTTAGGAGTGGTGGGAAGATCGAAATAGAACGGAATTGGAGTAGATGGACACAATGACAACAGTCTCTCTTTCAGATTCATCCACTGAATATTCAATTTTGATAAACAAGGCACCACATAGAATACAACAAAGCACCACCTACCGTCCGTAGAGACATCTACAATTTCCAGAAATTTCATTGAATTCATCAACATTCAGTACACGTATTTAAAGAATAATTCAAAACCAAAACGAGTTTGCTTACCTGCTCTAGTAATACACAACCCAAACTCGAGGACAGTTCGACAGAGATCGCACCCTAGCCCGGTTTTGTCAGGGCAGTTAACGGTGACGACGTTGGGTTCGTTCAGCCGCTTCGCGAGCTCAATCACCACCGCGTCTTCAGTTGGTACCCCCATGTTCGCCGTTCGATTCAGGTCTATTGAATTGCTCTGTGAATCTCCGTTAGCTGCCGTTCGGAGGAAACGGAACCCTCCTTTCTAAAATTGTTTTTTTTTTCGTAATTATTACTGATTTATTTTGAGCTGTTCTGTCTCTGTTTTCCTGTATTTATATTTCTAGTTGGTGTCGCCGCGTAAGCAGGGGGTACACGTGGCAATTGTTAGCGGTTCAGCTATGGGTGGCTCAGACAGATCGATTAGGACATCCAAATCCTGCCGCACGATGGCTTCTGAGTAAACCTGAGACGTAGGCAACTGGTTAGTTTCGTACTTGGTAACTTAGCCCATCAACCATTTAGATCCACTTAAGTAATCAATTTTTCAACATTTTAAAGATCAAAATGATTAATTTATGCTACCAAAACGCTAAATGTAGCTTATTCAGGCGATCAAATTCTATGTCTCCAAAATTCTCTATACCTAACCATCAGAACCTCTGATTTTCTCATTTTTGAAATTAAGACAAGGATTAAAAAAAAAAAAAAAAACTGCAAAAGTTGAAAATCAGGGGTCCTGATTGGTTGGGTACAGGGGATAGAGAGTTTTGGGTATAGGGGATTTGCTTTGATTAAAAAGAATATAACTATTGTTTTGATCATATCATGTTAAGAGAATTTCCAACGACAAGATCCTATAAAAAATAAGTTATGCTAACATTTATTGTCAATTAAGGCTGGTAGTTATAGTGTGCAGTTGCACACATCTTAAACATGTGTTATGCCCATCCAGGCCCGGTCCAGGATAAGACGATCAAGATGGTCGCCTGGGTAGCCGATCTGACAGAGGACAATGGATGAAGGTGGCGATAGATTTAGGTTTTATTAATAGGATATCTTGTATAATAAGATCAATAGAAAGTGTTATGGTGCAATGGGAGTAGCAGTGTTTGTATGCTTTAGCCATCCAGGATCGATTCTCAGCAGTGGCGGATCCAGAAAATTCAAACGCGAAGGAAGGGTGGTTATAATATTAATATAACATCAAAAAGTACAAAAATTTAAACATTGATAGCACATTGAAATATAGTTTAAATAAAGTTCAAAAGCTACATAGAATCCTTTTTTTTTTCTGGCAAGGCGGACGGGGTTGAGTGGACCCCTACCACTTTATAAATGTACCGGAGAAAAACAAAAAGAAATACAACACACACAAGACGATATAGAAACACGGTACATTAACACGGGAAGACAACAAGAAAAACATATATTTACTTTTGGCATTTCAGCTCAGGATAACCTCTGCAAAATACCCGGATCAGAAGTAAAATTCAGAAGCTTTAAACCATTACGCACGTTGGCTTTGACGCAAGCTTTTAGATTTTCGTTGCTTATGGCTTCAGCAGGATTGAAAGTCCTAGTATTCCTTTCCCGCCAAATAGAGCTAACAAATTTCTTAAGTGTATAACATAGTATTATGCCTTTACTTAATTTCTTACTTGTCATCTTCTGTAGATTCATCCATTCAGTGTCATTATCCAGAAAAGCTCCAGTGAAAGTTGTTGATTGTTTCACTTCATTCCATATACTGTAAGTAGTATTGCATTCAAAAAAGAGGTGTTCTGTGCTTTCTTGTTGCATATCACACAAGTTTGCTCAACTCGCATTCCATGTTGAAGTAGTTTATCTTTAGTGAGCAAACATTTGTACAAGACTTTCCAGAGCATCATGTTCTCCTTGGCACTATTATCCCGACACCAAATGTTCTTATTCCATTTACATTTCCGCATGTTGTTATAACCTGGAAGCTCACGGCACACATAACTAATTTGAAACATTTTTTTGTCCTTACCCCACTGAGTGATATGGTCACTGCTGTCACCAACTTTGAGTTGTCGAGCTTCAAGCTAGCATTGGTTAAGCCGCGGAACAGAACATGCAGGGATGTTCAAGACGTTATTGGTGATAAAGTGGCTAACTTTGGCGTTTCTACACACACCTGAGACTTCAATCTCAATGTCAGTCAGTTCATTGCATAATATAAACCCATTCTTTAGCCAAGGGTCATACCAGAGCTTCAATGTAGCATCAGTGATCACTTTATAGGAGAAAAAACGAAGAACATGACTTCGCAGCTTAAAGATGCTCCTCCAAGTCCAACTTATATTTTGAGGCTGTTGCATTATCCAAAAGTTCCGGTTTTTTGACCACATGCATTTTCGACCATCGGACCCATAAGCTATCGCTTTCATTAAGAAAATTATCCATGTGTTTTACAAAAGCGATTTTGTTCCACTGAACCAAATTAACAATGCTGATAAGCTATCGCTTTCATTAAGAAAATTATCCATGTGTTTTACAAAAGCGATTTTGTTCCACTGAACCAAATTAACAATGCCGAGTCCCCCATTACAAACTGCCTTTTCTAATGCTCTAAACGAAATAGGGGCGTGATATCTCCCCTCAATTTTTCCTTTCCAGAAGTACCTCATAAAAGCAGAGCGAATCGAAGCTACATAGAAATATTGATATAGACTTACAATTGACCTCTATGGTTTTTCACTTTTTGAAAATGATTCAAGACAACATCATTAGATAAATTCGTAAATTAATCATTTTCAATGTATACAACCAAACTATCATTCAACTATTGATCGCACATTCGGTTGCAAAGTTGATTCTTCACTCTGTTCATTCCAGAAAAAGCTCGCATCGTGGCACTGAAGTTTCTTTGTTTGAATATATGTTTACGAGATTGACGTGCTCACCTTAAATAGTACTCTCAACGGAAATTTTCACGAATTTTAGGTTCAAAATTCATAATACTTGTCCGCAATCCTGTATCCCCCACAAGTATAGGCAATTCACAATTTTTTTCGGAATACTTATCATTTGTTGGAGACAATGATCTTTCTAAAGAATTTGTTTTGTGTTCTTCATTATGATTCACTGAAGAAGATTCTCCAACATTTGATATTTTTTTTTGAAATTATTTCAACATGCTATAACAAAAAAAAGTTATTCAACAAATAAAATAAACAAATTCTATTTTTTTATTAAGACTTCAACATGAACTTGCTTTATTTTTCTAACAAATTCACGTACTTCTTCCTATTTTTATACTAACAAGCCTTCATTTAATAATATGATTTCCAAAAGGCAATGGCGGATGGAAGATGGAGCAAAGTGCAGATGGAAGATGGAGCAAACTGTATGGGTTTTTTCCCCCTAAATTCTCAATTCCAACAAACATACAATTACCCCCAATTTGAATTTCAAAATCTCTAATTTCAAAATCTCTAATTTCAAACAAATATAAGATGAACAACAATACCTTTCTATTCTAGCCACTTTGTTAGAGAATAGCAAAGGGGATGAAGATACGTTGGGTCAGATACGAAGAGATGTCGGTTAGGAGATGAATGGAAGAGTCGGCTCTCAGTCTGAGATGCAGCTCATGTCACATGAGATGTTGAGAAGAACGACCTAATTTTGATTTGAAGAAAAAGAAATAATCAAAGAGAGGAAGAATACGTTACCTAATTTTGTTTTAAGTAAAATTAGGAATTGGGGTGTATGTTAATTTTTTCAAACTTCAGGGTAGTCACTTGACCCTCTTGCCCCTGATTGTATCTTCCTGTGACTCCCAGCATGTTGTTATACATTTTGAGCCAACTATTGGTTTTATTGGGATGGGACAACAAAGTTGCTAGGGTCGGCACTATGCCCATCTAATGAGTGCATACTTGTGATGTATCTGATATAACATTAATTTGGGTGCGTGATATCAGTTACTTTGTAATGACCAGTATTTTATGTATTGGATGATGGCAAAATAATAATATTTAATTTTCTAGTGGTCGGGTCATTCTCATATTTTTAATATGTTGTTCATGGGGATGTGTGATATGTCCATAATTTTATCAAATCGACTTATGATCATTTTTCCCCTACGAATATTGTTTAGCTAAAGCTTTTGATGGAAATGAATTAGGTGATGAAATCGGTCTTATTGGATCAGAATGATGGATTACGATTCCGTAAAGGTTTCAGTACATGAAAGATTTGATCCAGCAATTTGGGAGGAATCACTGTTTTAAGCTTCAATTTCTGTTCGCTAGACTAATTAGCTGGTAATGGGCTAATCAGTCAAGCCCATTTGGCTAATGAACTACTGCTATAAATAGAGGGGATTGGGGGAGAGAAATAGGATTTCTCTCTTCCTTCAAACATTAGGTTGGGCGCATGTGATTCTTCGGTTCAACCTAATTTCTTCATCTTATTCATCCTAATTCATCATAGATTGGATCTAAAGGTTAATTCATCAAAAGGAAGATTATATCACATAGAATTACAACAAATTTAGGGATTTTCAATGTTGTCCAAATCTGATCTCGTTGGTATTGCATTGGATCTTAGATTGATCAGTGATAAATATCTCTTACACGAAAATTACGGATGCTATGAGTAAATTAGGATAAAATTCATATTTATATGATAATTTCACCATAGATCTGATCATATATGTTTAATTCAGATCTAGTCTCCCTAGGAAAATCTAATTTAATCATGTAAAAAGGATAATTGTTAGATTTATCATGTTCTTATGTATGTTTAGATCCAAAATTTATTAGATCTGTTAATTTATGTCATGTTTATGATAGTCATGTTTGTATGATCAAGATTTGATGAATCACTGTTTGTTTTGATTGAATTGAATGCATTACTTGAATTGTTCGTTAGAATTGTGTGCCATAGATCTTAGGTTTGATGAGCATAACAAATCATAGGTTTAGATGATTGGATTCAGATGAAACTTGATGGAGGATCTTTGGATGATGATCAGAGGGAACCCAGAAAATTTGAGTTCAAAATTAACTATCAATATCGATCGAGTCAATGGATAAGTACCGGTCCATCATAGTACGATGGATAGCTTCAAAACTTTGGGCGTTGGATTCAAAGGCCTATTCAAGCCAATTTGCAAAATTTCAAGTGGACTATATGTGATTTTGGATGGATCGAAGGTTGATTGCTCAAGTGCAATAATAAACCGACAAAATTTTTCACTAGATGGGTGAAATACTTCAAAATTAGGCCAGTAGGTAGCGTTTAGGGTATGGAGATGGAAAGTGAAAGCACTTAGCCATTTAACGTTTGGTCTAACGAAAACATATGTCTAACAAGGCTAGTAGTTCTAACCTAACCTTGCAGATGTTTATGCACAACAACAAACTACCATTCCCGAGGTAGTAATCCCAAGTGATAATGACAAAGATATATAGCGATACCAAGATAGAACATTTACGCATAATAATAAAGCCTTTAAACCACCATTCAATCGGTTTCCAAAAACTAAGAGTTGGGCTCTCAACTGTTCACTATTCCATAGGAAAGTTAATTATTTCTATATAGCCACTTAAGATCTCACTATCAATAATAGATAAGGGTGGCTCCATTCGATCACATAAGACCCAAGGCGGAACCATCGACCACTTAATACTTTCCCCAGTGGTTTACTCTACACTAATATAAATTAGTGGACACTAGCTACAAGTCCTACTACTTTAAGGCTTCTGTCATTCACAAATATACTCATGCCTCGCATATGACGAGAGATAATAAGCAGTCAGTTATTATCTACAGTATTGGCATACGACATCTTGTCATTTATGACCTTCCCCTGGTGGATCCCTTTGTTACTATCTAGCTAGTCTTATTAGATAATTCCCTAGTCACTTTATAACCCATTTCATCAGTCCCTTTTTGAATTCTAATCTATCTATTGTAACCCCTAGACATTTCTATAAATTTTGTCCTATTTAATTCTTATGTGTGTATATATATACGTATGGGTTATTACTTATTTATTTCCCTAGTTGGAGTTACAATCCCTATTAATTCTTGAATACCATTTAAATTGTAACCATTTAGGCATTCATTTCCTAATTACTTCATTTCCCTCAAAACAAAGATGCTTACAATATTTATTACTTTACTTATGACCTTTTATCTATAGAAAGTCAATCAACATTTATTACTACAACAGTCATAACATTCGATTTCATTCAATATGGGTTATATATCCCTATAAAAACGAAAACTATTCAATCACAAACAAAAAACATTATTAATATAATACGTTAGCGTTATTTACGTAGATTTGGATGGATGTGATTTACTTATACATTTATAATTATATTTAAGCGTGGTTAACTTAGTTGCTAAGTTTTATTTATTATTATTAACCATTTATGTTTTGGTCAAAACTAAGGTCCAAAATAAACCTTTTTATGTTCAATATTGTTTAAGATTCAAAATCTTATAAAATAGATTAATAACTGTAGTTTTTATAAGTTTTTGCCTTAAATAGTTAAAAAAGGAATATGCATACTTCCAATCACAAGAAATATGAATTATGTATATTTTTGGAATGACTGTTATGAACCACGTAAAAATATACGTGAATTTTCACATCCCTTCCTATTTGATTTGTACATATTTCTTACTAATTCCAAATAATGCCTTTTTTATTAAAAAGAACAAAATGGCATATTTACAACAACCAAGTAACACCCAAACAATATCAAACACATAAAGGCATATCTTTTTAAATCAAAAACTACACAAATTCTAAAGCAACGCCTAAATTTAAGGTATGTAACAATTGCTACGATTTTAACGCTGGTCTTGGGACTGATTTCCAGATCCAAGGTGTTCAAAATAACCAACAACAATTGTAGGCAATGAAATTGTATTAACCAAAAAGGCCTACAAATTCAATATTCAAACCACAACTTATATTTCATATTCGATAAAAACAAATAAACAAATTTGGTAACTTTTAGGCATATAATTCTGATCTACACAAACAAATTAGATATGTTATTATAAACGATGTATATAATTTCCCACTCACCTGAAAGATACCTAAATCTGAATCTGAACAAAACTTTAAGTCTTACAATTCTCAAATCTTACAGATCTATGATTATTTCAAAAAGTGATTCTTTTAGATTTGTAGACCTGCAAGAAAATAGGAAAGAGGAAGGAAATCTGAATGGAAGAACGCGTACTTGTAGCACTGTCTCTTTCACACAAGAATCTAATTTCAATCCTTTCAAATTTATCTTTATTGGACTGTGTCGTGGTAATAGTGGCACGGGTTCGAAACCCGGAATGGCATGCTAAGAGCTTACCACGTTCATACTGTTAGATTTCGTGATACAATTTTCCATTTGCAGAAGATTTGGAAGATATTATTGATTATGGTGATACAATATTTTCATTTAGAGAAGATTTGAGAAATATTGTTAATTTGAGTAATATAATATTTCCAACTGTAGAAGATTTGGAGGATATCAAAAAATTTATTGCCCCTTTAGCAAAATTAGATAAGGCAATAAATTACCTACATAAGTGGAAGAATATGAAAAGGTTTTCTTGGGATATTGAAGTAAGGAATTAATTCTCTGACTGGGAGCAAATAAATTGGAGATTTAATTGGGCATTGATTTATAACCATAAATCAATTACTTCAACCCCAAGTATTAATCCTTATATAAGGATAAGGATTAGATAAATGTATGATCATCTCAAAATGTGAGGTGCATCTCTCAAAGTTGTATTTCTTCTTCTTCATCTCTATTATCAGTATTGTAATATTTTCTTATTTAGAAAAGGAATAAAATCTCCTCTCGCCAAGTGGACGTACACTAACAAGACGTTAGTGGTACCACAAAAAATCTCTTGTGTTCTTTCTTTTTATTGCTTGATCCGTGATTGTTTTGTTAGTGACTATCTGTTGTTTGTATTGCCTCACCATCAATCCATTCCTACTTGTTTTTCTGCAAGGTTTGGGTTATATTCCCAAGGCATTTTTGGGAAAAAAAAATTCCCCAACAATTGGTACCAGAGCTATGAGGTTGATTGAGAAAGGGTGTTAGGCATTATGGCAGGAGTTGAGGAGAATTCAACAAATGTATCAAGGCCATAAGTCAAAGGGACATATATGACAGTAGGATCTCAGTTAGCAATAGAAAGATAGAATGGGGATAAAGACTTTGAGAAGTGGCAATGGAGGATCAAAGTTGTTCTGATGAGGAATAATGTTCACCTAGTGTTGTTTGCTCATGAGGAGTTGGCGGATGATATTTCAGCCGTGGAAAGGAAGGAGATGGAACGATGGGAATTTAGTACTTTACAATTAGCAATGGGAGAAAATGTCATTTCAGAGATTAGCGGTGAGACCACTGGTAAGGAAATTTGGACCAAGCTGGAAATACTCTATTTTAAGAAGTCACTAACCAGCCGTCTGATTTTGCTGAAGACGTTTTTCACCATGCAGATGATAGAGGCTACTCCAGTGAAGGCACATCTAAACTTCTTCGATGATCTCGTGTTGAAGATGAAGATTGTTGACTTGGAAGTGGATGAGGAGAAAATAACAGTGATTCTTTTGTGTTCTCTTCCACAGTGATACACAGGCTTCGCTAACAGTCTTATCTATAGCAGAGATACACTAACAATAGATGATGTGAAGGCAGGTCTTTTATCTGAGGACCTGAGGGATCAGATGAAGGGGTTCAGTGAAGGTAGAGGAGGAAGAAGTACGGAAGCCTTATTATCTGGTATGGAGAAAAGGGAGAAGAAGAAGAAAATATGGTCAAGAATGGGAAGTGCTACATTTGCAAGAAACCAGGCCATTGGAAGAGAGATTGTCCAGACTTAAAGAAATAAACTGAAGCTGCAAATTCAACGGTTGCGGTGGAGGAATTTTTTGTCTGATGACTTGTTGACAACAGTAGTATCAGACCATTGGGTGCTAGATACGGGATCGTCTTTTCATATGACACCTAATAAAAATTATTTTAGTTTTTTTAAAAGAAAAATAGGGAAATTGATTCTTATGGGAAATTATGTTAGTTGTAGAGTCATGGGCGAAGGTACCGTGCAAATTCGCATGTACGACGAGGTAATACGCACCTTGATAGGTGTCCGTTATGTTCTAGGTCTTCGGAAGTCAATGATATCTCTTGGGAAGTTGGCATCCAAAGGATGCGACATGACTATCGATAAGGATAGTCTAACGGTTTATAAGGGTGCATTTGTAGTGATGAAGGGAGATATATTTCTTAATTTGTGTCTTCTGAGGGGAAGCACTGCACTTGGAAAGTCAAGGGTTGGAGTCTACAGTTCTCGTGGAAAATATTTCAAAGCTAGGCATACGAGAAGGGACTTTGAGTTATTCTTCCTTGATGATCGTATCATATCAACCTGGTACGACACACAACGCACTTCTTCTTAATTTGGTGTAGGAGTTATGGGGTAGTCATCACATGCTTTATTAAGGGTATTGTTGTTGTGATATTAAAATTAAAATACGAAACATAAATCCAAACTCACAAACCCTATCAAAGACAGAATCGTTGATAGACTTGAAAAAATAATCAATCACAATATCTCAACTATCAAAACAGTAAATAACCAATTCGAAATTTATTATCTCAATCATGAGAAATCCAATACAATTAATAGCAATGAAAATAAAGCACACACCAAATTTATAATGGTTCCACTAATGATTTGTTAGTGTATATCCACTTGAAAGAGAGTTTTATTACCACAATAAGAAGAGTACAAGGGATTTGCATAATGATCACGAATAATTAATTCAGAATTATGTTTGTAAAAATAGAATAAAAAACAAGGTTGTGAACCCTAATTTTCTTTTGAGAAGAACCCTTGATCAAGTTAGATCCATTTTCTTTTGAACAAGAAAATGGCTTATATAGAGAAAACTTTAGTGAAGGTAAATTACCCTTTTGTCCTTTGAACCTTCAGAAAAAATTTTATAGCAAAATAAGCGAAACATGTCATTTTTCATGTCTCGGAAGTGTGACCCAGGTTGACAGATGTCTTACATAGGATCCAAGATCATGTGCCCAGGCAGTCAGACGTTTGGGTCGGGACCAGACGTTTGGTTCAGGTCCTAGGATTTTGTAGACCCTATAATTAAACGTCTAGGCCAAGTTTCCATACATTTGATCCAGAGCTCAGAATATGGTTGATAGATAACCAAACTTCGACTCACTTGCCAGACATCTAGCTTAGGTCTCATCCGGAGGACTTGCTCACGACTAAGGGTTGGGTCCCAGCTCTCAGCTTCAACCTTCCGACTTCTTATTTGGGATGACTTGGGGTATCAAGCTCCGATTTTCCTTCAGTTTTCACCGATTGCTATCTATTCTCGACTATTACAATCTACCATATAGTGTCCTTGTAAAATTTAACACTCCACCTCGACACTATAGCTATCTTCAAACTCCAAACTTCACTAAGAATCTCCAATTCTACCTTCAACCAATCAACATGAATATTTCTCCAATGAGCATAAAGCTACTATCCAATGCACTTCGTCAACCAGCTCCGGAAAGGCCAGTGCCCACTAAAAAAGTGTTGAAATCATCCTAACCAAAACTAGTCTCACATTAAGACAAAGTACTTAGGAGTGTGAACAAGTACTTACCGAGAAGATAAAATCCTAGATTTTCACTGGTACTCTTCATCATCATCAAACTAACCATTTTCTCCAATTGTGTCACCCCATGACACCTAACACTTCAACGAGTGGATTAACAATGCTCGAACTTTCAAATCAACAATGATTTAAGGAACATATCTGTCACATTATCTATCCTGTGAACCTTTTGAAGGTATACTAGCTTACCTTCATTCTTGGCTACCAAAAATGACTTTTTGGCCTCAATATGCTTAATAAGTTAGCTGAATGCCAAATTCTCTGCCAAGTTAATAAGATTTTGGCAATTACATCAAACATAAATACTATCATGTTCGAATCCCAAGTCACACAATAATAGCTTGAAATAAAGTGCTGGCTTTGTCGCCTCTCTCGCGACTATCAGCTCTGCCTCCATAGTGGATAAAACAACAATGGTTTGCAATCTCGATCTCCAACTAGTGGTTATACTTCCAAGTGTAAAGACATATCTAGAAGTTGATTTCCTTCGATCCCTATCATCGACGTAGCCCGAGTCATAATAACCAACCAACTTGCAACTCAACCCTTCACTGTCGCAGTAAACAAAGCTATGGGAAGATGTACCTCTTAGATATCTCGTAATATCCTTTACGGCTTCCCAATGAAAATTTTCCCAGATTAGTCCAATACCGACTAATAATCCGTGCGACATTTGTAAATCCTGCCTTGTACTTACCATGAAATAAATCGAACTTCCAACCACATTTACATATGACACCTTCTCTATATAGGCCTTGTCTTTCTCGAAGATAGTGATCCTTTACTCGAAAGCTTCATATGCAAATTTAAAGGTATATATAACATCTTTTCTAATGACCCACGACTGTTACTTTTATAAAACCGAAGTAATTAGGAATTAATTTTTAGTAGGAGATAAACTATATGCCATATATATAACCATTGCTAATATCTTTCTGAGATGATCAGTTTGATAGGTAATTTTTGTATACTTGGAGTTACGATTTAGAAAATAATGACTTTGTAAGTTTAAAGCTATGCAAATGAAACCAATATTTTTCAATGTTCTAACTTTAAGAACAAAAATTGTATTCTCTCTAGTGGCTAATTGAGTAGGACTTAATATGAGAGGTCATGAGTTCAATTCCCAACAATGACATATTTATTTGAATTTTAAGAAGATCAATAAAAAAAGCATGTTCCAAGTGGAAAGTATGTGTGTGTGTATAAATGAAAAACATATGAGATCAAAGTGCACATATAGGGAAAGATTATATATATATACATATATATATATATATGTGTGTGTGTGTGTGTGTGTATATATATATATATGAGGTATACGTTGTTTCGTATCGTAATGCATTAATTTCGTAGGTTGTGAATTAATTTACATTAATTCCATAAATTATATATTAATTGCTCATTAATTACAAATCCTAGATATGTATATGAATATATATAGCTTAACTACATTGACTATATGTGTTATGAGAAAATAGCAAATAAGGTCCAAATTATGTATTTAATGTTTCTACTTTCATAGATTAGCAATCAATTATGCATTAATTGTCAGTGTATTCTACGTTTTTAAAAGAACATTCATGAATGGTTTTCTATTAACTTTATATGTTGTAAAGGGGTTAATTGCATATTCTTGCAATTAATTAGTATGAATTCAAATTGTCTTATATATGTATAAATTGTAATTTCTCTAATACTATAGAGAATAAATTATGCATGTCTGCATTGATTAATGCAAAGGCCAATTGATATGTATTAATGAAAATTTATTTCTTGGAGATGAGGAAATAATGTGTTTGTATAATGGGTAACTTTCTAATAAGTTTTAAAATATATTAGTTGTTACTCATTTTACATGGCATATTCAAAATCCCTTTTATTATGGATTGGATGAAAATAATGGCGGATGTATGAGATGCTTCCTAAGATCTTACTTCATTGCAAAGTAAATATGAGAGTGATTGTGAAACATATATCTTCTTTCTTATCTTCTCCTTCTTGAAACATTATTTAAATGCAATTTCACAATTTATAGATAAAATTAAAAGAAGATAATTTAAAATCTAAACCTAGAGGATAAGATCTACAGCTTTAGGATGGAATGAATCCATTTGGATTAATGTTCCATTTAAGATCCAAAAAGATTTCTCATATCGGTAATTGTAGGCAAAGGTGGGTGATAATTTATTATTTACTGAAATTCTGTAAAGATAACATCCCTTTTAGAAGTTGGATTAAAATTTGATAAGAATTTTTTTTCTTCCTAAAATTACATGATTATATGTTTTTGCAAGTAATTCCTAAGTTTTTATTTTAAACCTAAACATGCTAGACATATGCAAATTGATTTGTTGGATGTATGCACTCTTTCATCTAAAATTACTTTTAGAGGTAAATATCATAAACATATGCAAGCTCACTAATTTGATGTATATACCTTTTCACATAAGCCATGTATCTCTATCTTAGATCTAAACATTTTGAATTGGTTTAATATTGATGGATTGAATATTTTATTCTATTATGTATGTAGAATGAAAGAGAATGCTATATTTGCATATAAAATTCGAATAATTATTTCTGTAATTGCATAATGATTAGAAAATTATTTTTGTTTAATGCAATGAATTAAAATGAAATGGAGAAAATATGTATATCTTTGGGTTTTTCTGATATTTTAATGTATTAGAACATGAAATGTTAAAATTTTCGCATACGTCAAGATGAAAACAAATAAAGTGCAATGTTTGGAATAACAAAAAATGCACAAGAAGCAAAGAAAAGAGTAGCAACTCCTTGCAGTTACAAAAACTACACAGAATATATGTTAATTAAAAGAAAAGATGTTATAGTATATTAAAATGTAGTAAATCACGAAGGTAGATATTTAGATGAAATAAATGAGACACCCAATTGAATGGAAAGTTGTAAAAAAGGAACTTAAATAATAGGTAAGAGGAAGGAATAAGGAATCAAGTAGAAATTAAAGTATGAATGAATGGTTGAAATACATGATTGATAATAGATTTTGTCTATTATATGATGATCGATCACAAGAAGGATGATTTTGCAGTGTTTTACTGTTGATTACTATAAATTGATGTATAATTAAGTATGGTTGTTTAATGATAAGTGTTATGCTTCCAGTATTGATTGTATTTATATGCATTGATGATTATGTTACTATTTTGGAATGATTAGCATACACTGAATGGTAAATAATTGCATTGATGGCATATAATTATTGATTGATAAGTAATAATTATGTAAGTATATTAATGTTATTACCTTCTTATTTTATAAGTTGGAACTGGTATTGGATGTTGCTGGTGTTTGATGACTGCATGTCAATATAATTGTGTTGACTTCATGTGGTGATATGCTGTGATAAATGAACAAGATACTATTTTCTACTTTTATTTGATTGCGTTGGTGCCATAATTATATTAATTATGTTGATTGCAACAATTTCAAGTTTCAATGTTTATGTTGATTGTGTTGAATTATATTGATTGCAGTGGTTAAATGCATGAAATAGCTGAATGAATGCAATGGTTGTAATGTACTAGTAAGTATTGGATGTAGGAGAAGAGCAGGAAATAGAACTACGTGGGCCAGATCCCCTAAGAAGGGGTACGTAGGCAGACATTTCCTATGCAATAGCCACCTGATCCCTTTGGTTGGGTTGGGGTGCATAGGGTTAGGCGTAGTCCAAATATAGTTAAAACTTTTTTTTTTCATTATTTTTTATAGAATTTTTAATGTTGGATGATGTGAGGCGACGAAAAAGGAAGAAGAAAGGAGCTTAGTTTATAAGTTGGATCCACATGTTGTTTATTTAAATTTACTTCTTATGCATCGATGTTATCTTATTTTATGGATGCTTTATGTAATAAAATATATTATGATGATTTACTTTTGTAAATTTTTTGTTTTATTCCATCACGAGCTCTTCTCTTTTATTCATTGTTTTCAGCACTTTTATATTTATATGCTTAAGGTTCACTACTTTTAATGTCTAAAATTCATCGTAAGCATGTTTGATGATGCTTATAATTGAATTTGGGCAAATAAAAATAGTTGGTCTTCACACTGGTACATAAGCAGTCTTTTCCTATGCAATAGCCACCATATCCCTTAGGTTGGTCTGAAGTGTATAAGGTTAGGTGCTGTCCGAAAATAGTTGAAACTTTTTTTTACTTCTTTTTACAGAAATTTTAATGCTGGAGGATGTGAGTGATGAAAAAAGAAGGGAAAAGGAAGTAGAAGGGAGGTTGGTTTGTAAGTTGGATCCACAGGGTATTTGTTTAGATTCACTTCTTATGCATCGACGTTATCTTGTTTTATGAATGCTTAATGTAATAAAATGGATTATGATGATTTACTTCTATTGTTTATTTTATTCAATCACGAAGTCTTCTTAATTATTCACTGTCATTCACACTTTTAAAGTTTATATACTTAAGGTTCACTACTTTTAATATATGAAATTAGTTGTAAGTGTGTTTGATGACGTATATAATTGATTTTGGACCTTTAAAAATAGTGGGTCTTCACATTTGGTATCAGAGCTTAGGTTTATCGATTATTTGAGCTATGGGTAGGTTTAACCGTTACGTTATAATGATTTACATCTAGGGTTGGTTTGAATATGAGAGAGAGAACGTTTTGATTCATAATTGCATGCATTATGTGTATGCACTGTTTGTTTGATCATTATTACCTCACTCTACAATAATGCTTATTTATAAATGTTAGACCAAAAAGTCATTCTAAAACCTAATTGATTAGAAGCTATGAGAAATTATAATATAAAAGAAAATAGAAAGCAATCAACACATACGATTTGTAGTGGTTTGGCGTTAACGAGCCTACATCCACTTTATAGCTCTTCGATTGATGAATTGATCACAAGCACAATGTAGATAACCATTTAACCTCACAAATACAATTGATAATCTCTCCAAATCTATTGAATTATTCCCAAGAATTTTGAGTACAACACGAGAAAATCAGAGGAATATCATTAATGGTAAAGTTTGAGCACTTAGAATGCCAAAAGATCCCACCAAATGGAAAGTTTAGGCATATTTATAGGTGTAGAGTACAGGAGGGTCGGATGCCACTTGGGTCCCATCCTTTAGATCTCGGAATTGGATGCGCCAAGGTGAAGACATCACATCAACTTCATGTGTTAGTGGGTAATAATCGTTCCGCTTTTGTAGGAACATGGGGTGATTTCCTCTTCATAGCAGAGATGGATCGGTTCAGATATGGGGGTATCCCGATCCGATTGGATATATCCTGCCAGCCTCTTTTACGTGATATATGGATCGGGTAGAGGTGCTCCGACCCAATCCATTGGTGATGTTCTATAGCCTAACTGATTGTGTGCAGGGATAGGGTAGTGGTACTATAATCCGACCCGGTCACACTCATTATGTGTTGATGCATAAGTTCTCCCCTTGGACTCGAGATTCCTTTGTCAATCCGATTTGATTTCGCTTCCTATAAATGATCGTCTAGACATAGTGTGGCCTAGTCACAAACTAGGCCAACATTCTACCCCTTCGAAGTATGTTTTATTGAAGATGAGGTGTGCTCTGGAATCATGTCTGTTCTTGAACCGATGATAATCAATAGTCGCATCCATCTGTAAAGTCGTGACGCTTAGCGAAACCATGTTTCCTGATTTTTGTGTCATGTATAAATACGGGGTTGAATTAATGGTCATTTCCGCTGCATTCATCAAACTTGAGCTTTCAACTAGAGTATATACGAGTTTTCAGGTAAATATTCTGACTTTTGTCGTCTCAAAAAGTCATAATTACCCAATTCAATTAAATTGTCTCATCTATCTGTCTTCTCACATTTACGCGGTCTCATGTAACTTCCTCTGATTTTCCTTATTTTCAACTTTGCTTGACTTCATTATCATATCCCTAGATCAGATTTTTGCATAGTGGACCGGTTCGAGTTTGTTCGAACGGCTTATATACTCGACCCGCTCGTTTCCTTCTACTTCCCTTTTTCAACCAATGGGTCAGTCAGGCCCATCTCATCTAGGAACACGAAAATCCTTTCTGATCGATTATATAAAACACTCTCCCTCTTTCTTCTTATTTGCCTACTTCTGAATCACTCCTGCTCAGCCAAAACCTTAATTCATTCTCCTCTCGATTTCATCTCGATTCCAAAGTTCAAATTAAAGGTAGGTTTAGAAATAGTTTATCTTCATGTTAATGAGTACTCAATTCACAATTGATTCGAGTTTAATTCACATGTCAACCCTACTTGATTACAACCACAATTTTGAGGCTTTTGGTGTCACAGCCGTCGATGGCAACGCCACCGTCAGTGTTGAGTGGTGGTGGTGCTGTTGGGTTAAGTTATGCGCCAAGGATTTTGATGTGTGGATTCTTTTCTTACTCTGATAAAAAGGAAGTAATGGCCAGTTGATTCTTGGTGTGATGAAAAAAGGAAGAAGATGGTGGATCAGAAGGAATAGGGGCAGATCGGGTCGGGGTAGGCGATGTTTAAGGTGAAGTCAGACCTGCTCGAGTGAATGAAGCAGGTTATAACAGGCTGGATCGGTTCGGATTGGTTTTATTCGATTCGCTTTGGTGGTTTTGAAATTACACCGATCCGACCTGATGTAATTTCTCATAATACTCTAATCTGATTCGATGAGGCTTCCTTCGAGGCTCTGATCCGATGCGCTCATCTTCAAAGTGGAACATATGCACCACTTAACACTGCTAGACTTGGCTGAAAGTAGGACTTTGACGATGCGGACTTATGACACAATCTTTCATATAACTTAACTAAAGTCAATCATACTTTATGGATTTATGAACAATTAGGATAGAGCCTTTTAATCTGGATTTTTTGGACTTAATGATTATATGACCGTTCGACCATTCGGCACATATTGATGAATTGCTTGTTTTCTTGCTTACTTTATATTCTCTAACTTCATCATTGCACACACTTGTACAAATTAGTTCACACAAACACATACGGGGGACATGGGAAACTACACTCTAATCCTTGATATCTCTTGGATAGTATAACAAGCATGTTTGGAAGACGTTCAGCAAGGTAATCAGAGAAGACTACAGTCCCAGGACGAACTATTAATCCCAATCTTGAGGCTATCTCGTCAAATTCGGATCCGGAATGGGACAATGCTAGTTCAAACTTCGAAATAGAAATTCACGAGGGGGCGGGATCATCTGGAAGTGAGGTTTCCATGGATGAAGAAGAGGAAGGGGGAGAAGGAGACAATCGTGCTCCCGATGAGTCTAGAAGTGCAACCATCCTAGAGGCACCCAATGATTCTGCTTGCTCAATAATCGATTAATCCAAGCTTAGGCGCATATGCTTGAAACATGGAATCTCTTGGAAAGAAGTCACAATAGCCACCGAAACAGACAGACCTCACTGTCCACCAGAGGGATACATGAAAAAGAGCCGGTTGATGTGTATTGTAGGGGCCATTCCTCCATTTCCTTCATTCTACGTCGACTTTCTAAGATGAATGCAGAATGCCCTCATGCAACACCCTAATGCCTATGCCAATCTGTATAAGTTAAATATCGCATACATGGAGATCTTAGGAGTAGAGCTCACTTTCGAAGATGTAAACTTCTTCTATCACTTCAAGCACCGAACAAAGGAAACCCCATCCTTCGAATCCATGCCAAAGAAAAAAATCGTCAACAAAGGATATAACAAAGTGGGAGATGTGACACCTGAATAGTTTTACATCAAGCATCAGACTGGATGCGCTAAGCGATGGCTTCAATTGTGTAAGCTTCAAACTTTGGCGTTCTCATTTTAACCATTGTAGCGAATGCACAAACATATATTGTTCTTTTCCAGTTTCAAACCCAAAGAAGGAAGAACATCAAGTATACTGGGATCATCCGAGCCGTATACTAAATGGTGACCCAGATCTCTTAAATGTCAGAAAGTGTTTGATGGATGACTATCTTCATCGTCATCATCTGCTCTCCATGACTCGGAGCATAGGCTATGGGGGCGGTCCTTACGTATATGTTCCCCCCGTGCAAGTCCCTTCCGCACCTGCAGGAACTAGTACTGTGCCCCCAGTCGAGGGGTAAATTATAACTTCAATTGAGAAAGGAAAGAGCTCTAGAGCCCAAGAACTTTCGGGTCCTGGGGAAGTACCACAGTTGGGAGATAAAGAGACAACTCCTGTGCAGGATCTAGACACCTTCCTCTAAATTCCTTCTCCAATGCAAATCCAGGATGACCAAGTTCTAAATAAGCCAATCGTGGGAGAGTCCTAGGATGCTGACCTGAAGGATGCCTCTGATTCAGAAAGGCAGACATCTCCTAAGAGACCATCTCCGGTCCAGCCTCATGCGGACGATCCTCAATTAAACGATTCCATATTCAGGGACATGAGCAAGCTTTGAAAGTGAACGTGTGTACTTGCCAAGTATAATACACACAAGGATCGTGTAATATGATGAACAATAGTCAAGTATAGAGTAATAGATAATCACAGAACTATATAATAATAAACACCGTAAAAAGGAAAAATCACACCAGGGATTTTTATACTGGTTCGGAGTGCCGTCCTACGTCCAGTCCCAGACTTCTATTTGGATTTTCACTAATCAACAACCTCACTTTACTCGAAGGAATAAGTATACAACACCCGAGCAGCCGAACGGGAATTTCACGCCTCTATCAACACGAGGACTTCACAACTTGCCTCTTACAACACGGAGGACTTCAAACAAGACGAGTAGACTTGTAGTTTGACAATGTGTGTTCTTAATAACACGAATTTGTCAATTCTTGTACAACCTTCCTATAATCTTATCCTCAAATAGAAATTGTGTATGTGAATATTTGGAAGATGATATCGTGTTTAAATCAAAAGAATAATATATAAATTCTAGGATTCAAGAACGATATAAGAAGATTATGAGCGCTTGAGTGCTTTGAAATATCAAGAATGAAATCAATAATAGATAGAACAGATAGAAAGAATTAGCTATTGAATTGATGATTTCAAGTTATTTTTATAGGAGATAAAGAGTTACAACCATTAGTGAAGAGAAGTATCGAAGAGAAATGATTTTTGATGAAAGGAAAAAGAAGAAACTTTTGATGAAAGGAGATGTCTGTACAAAGAGTTGCTTTCAGTTCGAAAATCGGTCGACAAGTCAAAAATAACCAGTAGACTGAAATTTGAATACATATACGTTACATATATATGGGCACATTTATTGTGCTTTCTGCCCAGAAACGGTTGACCGCATAATTTGAAACCGGTCGACCGCTTTCTGGTAATATGCACAATAAATGTGCATTCATATATATACATATATATTCACAATAATGAGGTATATGATTATTTGAGGATAGATTTTAAACATTTATAACACAGCTAAACCACTAAATAATCAACCTCTAACTTACGATACCATTGATTCTCTTCTTTTTGTCGATCATGAAACTTCTACTTGTCATTAATCAAAATGCTATGAATACCTGGACTCAACATTCTCCCCCTTTTTGATTGATGACAATATATCTCTGTAAGTATTGCTAACTCCCCCTGTATGTGTACTCCCCCTGAAATATATATTAAAAATCTGCAAAAATATTGTTAGTAACATTTTTCTCCCTCTTTGTCATCGACAAAAAGGAGTAGTTAAGACACACATACCATAAATCAAACATAAAATACAGCAGGATTGTATCATACAGTATACACCATACATACCCAACCACGTCATGTAGCTAAGAGTTAATACGTACGAACCCAAAATAAAATACAACACTACTTATATACAAGTGCTGATTTAGGTCTTAATATAATAGACATAATACCGTAAAAGATGGATAAAAAGAACTAGTGAGATGGTGATTCGGATTCAGTCGTATCTCCTTCTTATTCTTTGTCTTCTTCCTCACTATCAGATTTCCCATGACCACGTCCATTACTTGTTCCAGAACTTGTGCCTTCCACTGAAGATGACCATGTAAAAGTAGGAGGCATTGGACGTTTGCCTGGGTCTTGTATATGCGTAGAGGAGGATGATGCTCCACATGATATTGCATCCCAAAGTATACCAAAGAAAGACTTAAGTTTTGAAAAGCGTTTGTCAAGCTTTGTATTTAAATGATTGATCTTATTGTTTGTACGCTTAAATCTTGCTTCTAGAAGGAATTGATTCCCAGCAATTTGTTCAAGTAAATCATTGGTCGAGGAGGATGTTTGAAGAAGCTTAACCTCTTCCGGTTTAGGTTTAGAGGGCTTTGACGAAGTGCTTTCTTGGTGACCTTGTTCCTGGTATTGTTCGAAGGGTATGATACTTAAACATGGTTCAGGAAGCTTCATTCTCTTTTTCGATGCTTTGTTGATACATTTTGGTTTAGAGACTTCAGATTCAGGAGATTTGAGACCACAATCAAGTATAAGTCGCATGATATAATAAGGTTGCTTACGATCATTTATGAGTAAAATCTCATCGAAGATCATACTTATCCAATTGATTTGTATATCTCCATGTATAGCGTACAAAGCCTTAAAATTCTCTTTATATACCGCATCGAAATTACCCACTCTCGGTAATAAAGAATGCGTAATAGCATGATGTAGAATTCTAGCGGTAGGCCATAAGTTGATCGCTTTTGTACTAAGTTTATGATCTTCAATAAAAAAGTGACTTACCTTGTCTCGAGTATGAATAGTACAAAAATCGCTAGAGAACTTTCTTCCATTGTTATCTGAACCAAGTACCGTTTCCAGCCTTTCCTTTGAAATAAATATTGCTCACCACATACAACCGACCATAGACAATGAGTAGAATTCTCGGGTTTGAGCTTTTCTAAGTTAAGATTAGCATAGAACAATTTGATCATTATATGATTGATTTCCACATTGTTCTTATCAAAGTCAAGAAGATTTTGAATATGGGCTTTGATTGCTAATTCTTTAACATCATAGAGAATAAAATCAGAGAATTTGATGAAAAAACCTTCATGAACTGTATAATCTTTCATTTCATTCCATCGCTTGACTGCTATTTGATCCATTAACCATTGTTTGATATTGGAATCAATGGGTTGTAGTTGTGTACAAGATGATTTCTTCAATCTCTTTTGTGGTGGAGCCATTGATTTTGTAGAGAAATTTTTTTGGGGATTTTAGGGTTGATAAGGTATGTGAGTTTGAGAGATGAAAAGTGTAAGTGAAAAGGTGTGAGGGAGGAACCGACGTGAAGTTTAATTTAAAAATAGAAAGTAACGAGACCGGTCGACCGTTGTTAATTGTCCAGTCGACTGTTTGGAAATAGAGAATAAAACGGTCGAATGGGGACCTTTAACCGGTCGACTGGTTCGGGTGGGAAACGTTTTGTTTCCAGAGACATAAACGGTCGACTGGTGGGATCCTGACGGTCGATCAGTTTGTCTGAGCTTTGTTTTTCCCGTTTTTCTCATATTTTTTCGAAGCTCCACTATTTCATATAAAATGAATTTATTTCCGAACTCGAAATACATGAAATAGTTAAGTAAAAAGAAAAAAAAATCCCTCAAGATTTGAAAACACTTAGTAGAACAACAATTAATCATGATATAAAAATCAATGAGAAGTGGAGGAGTCGTTCTCGGAAACTTCTTTGATATTGGTAACTCTTGGTGTCCATGGCGACCAAGTTTCCATTGCTCCTTCATTTCGACTGTAGTTACGATCCCAGGAGTTAGGACTCCTAGAAGAAGAAGGAGCATAAGGTATAGGTTCATGAACTCCATGTTTGTCCGTGCTACAGAAAAATGACGCCATGCGTTCTAATAGTGTTAAACGTTTGGATGTAAGTTTTTGTTCGTAATGAAGTTGACGCTGGAGATCCATTTCATGTTTCTGGTAGTGGTGATTCTCACTTATCTTTTCTCTAGTTTGTGGGGAGCAAAATAATGCCATTTTTGCACGTTTAGACTTTGGTGTATTTCCGGGGGTATGAGAACATTTTGATCTATTTTTTGGTGTTTCTGGAGAAAAGTATTCCACCGGTTCAGAACTGGTGACCGAAATATGTGACCTCTATGCACATTCGTCGCAAATGTGAGCCATTTTGATATAATTGAACTTGTTTAAGAAAAAAATATGGACTCAGAGGTAGGGGATGCAGAAAGGAGAAGGAATGAACTCATATATATATGTTTGTCTAAGAATAGAGTAATGGTTGAAAAGGTTCAAAGCATATATACCATAAAACAAAATGGATAGCTCATAATTTCTTACTAATAGTAGTGATAGCTTCTTAATAGCTAAAATATGAAAAAAATGTAAGCACCGGTTAGAAAAGAACTTGACAATTCATATGTATATACCTTTAGAATTTATACATCAAGTTCAGTTCTAGAGATCAATCCAAGCTCTCTACGCAAAGAAATAAAACTTGATTCGAGTAAAGGCTTGGTAAAAATGTTTGCTAGTTGATGTTCAGTCTGGACATATTCGAGACATATTGTTCCTTTTTCAATATTATCTCTCAAGAAATGATGTCGAATATCAATGTGTTTTGTTCGAGAATGATTTACTGGATTTTTTGATAAGTTGATCGCACTTGTGTTATCACAGTATATAATGGAGTTTGATAAATGAATATCAAAATCACGAAGTGTTTGTTGCATATATAGTACTTGAGTACAAGCAAGAGCTGCTGATATATACTCGGCTTCATATGTCGATGTGAAATGCAATTTTGTTTCTTACTAAACCAAGAGACAAGTGATTTTCCAATAAAATGGCATGTACCACGTGTACTCTTTCTATCCGTACGAGAGCCTCCAAAATCAGCATCAGTATAGGATACTAATTCGAATGGACAATCTTTTTGGTAGAAAAGACCAAAGCCTTTGGTATTATTAAGATACTGTATTATACGTTTTACTGCTCGTAAATATGATTCTTTAGGATTTTCTTGAAATCGTGCACATAGACAAACACTCATCATTATATCAGGACGACTTCAGGTAAGATAAAGAAGAGAACCAATCATGCTTCGATATAACTTCTGCTCAACATTTTTACCCTGTTCATCTTTTTCAAGATGTGTAGTCGTACTCATAGGAGTAGGTTTACCAGATGTATTTTCCAAACCGAAGTGTTTGATAAGATTTCCACAGTATTTTTCTTGATTAATAAAAATACCATTAGAAAGTTGTTTGATTTGAAGACCAAGAAAATATGATAGTTCTCCCATATGAGACATTTCAAACTCCTTGGTCATAATATTTGCAAACTCTTTGCAGAGTTTCTCGTTTGTTGAACCAAAGATGATATCGTCTACATATATCTGGATAGCTAATATATCTTTTCGAGAATGTTTGATGAATAAAGTCTGATTGACTTTACCAATTTGAAATCCTGAGTCAGTAAGATAGTGTGGCGTGGACGTGCTAATACAGTACACAAGGATCGTGTAATATGGTGTATAACACTCAAGTATGAAATGATAGCTAATAACAGATATAAGATAGTAAATGCACTAAAAATAGAAAAATCACACCAGGGATTTTTATACTGGTTCGGAGCACCATCCTACGTCGGATCCCAGATTTCCTTCTGGAATTTCACTAACAATCTCCTCACTTCACCCGGAGAAACAAGTATACAACACCCGAGCAGCCGAACATGATTTCACGCCTCTAATCACACGAGGACTTCAACTCGTGCCTGATCACATACAGGACTTCAACTATTACAATGGTTTTGACTTCTACTTTGTGTTCTTGATTCAACACGGATAGTCAACAGTTTGAGTACAATCTTCCTATAATCTGATCCTCGAGTATATACTCTGAATGCGTAGATTTATTGAACTAGAATGCTTGTTGAATCAAATGATATTAAATTGATTCAAGGATTCAACAAGTATTTAAATTTGGAGAGCTTTTGTTTTGCAAAGAGTTTGAAAATGCAATTCAGAAATTAGAGAGAATATAGAATGATTTCATGATTGTAAAACAAGTTTGAAGTTGTTTATATAATAGTAGAAAGGTAGTAATTCTTCATGAAGAGTTTCTATAAAAAGTTATGTCCATTTCCTTTGATTATTGAATAGAAATCTCTTCACAAATAGAAGCAACCTTTCAGAAAAAGCTTGCTGCTTGAAAACGGTCGATAGGTCAAAAATCACAGGTCGATTGGTTGAATTTAACTAAAATTAAAATTTCCAGAAAAATGGCCATTATGTGCAAAAACACATTGACCGGTCGACTGGTGAGTTTCGACAGTCGACTGGTTGAACCGAGAAATGTTTATTTCGAAACAGAAACATGAACGGTCGATTGGTGGTATTTTACCGGTCGACTGGTTCTTTTTGGGCGGTCGACCTTTTTATTGCTGTGGACCGGAGGACTTGGTCCACAGTCTAGATCACTCTGCACTCTTTCCCGGTCGGATCCTGGACCGTTTGGGCTTTTTCTGTGACTTTTCAAATTCTCAAATATACAGATTTCAGCAACGAAGATATGAGCATTCGTGTTATACTTTGAGGATAGATTTTAACATATTTCTAACACGACTCAATGTATATATATATATATAAAACCTTATCTCTATGAAATGATCTTCATGGCAACTTTATATGTTGGCATCGATCAAAATTTTGTTCTCAACATTCTCCCCCTTTTTGATTGATGACAACACCTTGGATTTTCTTCCTCTGAATATAAAGCTCCCCCTGAATTTCTGCAACATTTGTTAGCTCATAATATAAATAATCTTACCTTATGATTCCTGCATTAACAAATGTTAGCATACATATACTATTACCATGTTAAGAACATAATTTTAAATGATAATAGTATATGTAACATGAATGTACACGTGAGAGAATATTTCTCCCTCTTTGTCATCGATTAAAAAGAATAAATACCATAATAAACACAGTAATCGAGAGTAATAGAGAATACAAATAATTATAGCACCTTTAGGAGATATTGTGCTTTTTGATAAGCTAAGTTTTCAAAGATATTTACAGATACTGAATAGCCTTCCTTTTGTTGTGATGTACCTGCGAAAAATATGACATATATACTTTTGGTACCCACTTGCTGTGTTTGGGTCCATGGGTTAGATGGAAGGTAACCATACCCAAGAGGGTTTAATGGAACCTTTAAAGATAAAATTTTCATTATTAACTACAGAATCAAAATAATCATCGATATATTTTTCTCTGTTTTCCCAACTTACAAGAACCCAAATACTTAAGTAATCTCTATTGTTATTCCTTTTCATACTTATAGATTTATTACAAATATCACTAGTCATAGAAGTATTCGAATTTCTATAATAATTGGGTCTTGGATGTGTATTAGTACTAGCAGTGATATTCTTATTGTACATAAAAGCATATCTAGTACTATTTCTA
Source organism: Allium sativum (assembly GCA_030737875.1). Classification (NCBI taxonomy): domain Eukaryota; kingdom Viridiplantae; phylum Streptophyta; class Magnoliopsida; order Asparagales; family Amaryllidaceae; genus Allium; species Allium sativum. The sequence goes on from CM060909.1 coordinate 636,805,408, forward strand.
CGATTGGTTCTGTTATATCCTAAACCACATTTGTCATGTAAAGGTCGAGATCAAGATAAAATCATGTTTAAATCATTTTGACCTTTATTAAATATCGCGAACTTATTTGTACATTTATTGAATCTAATTCAGAAATCGCGAGTGACAAAAGAAAATTTGTTATTTTGAAATATCAATTTCCTTATTTAATTCAGAGTTATTCCTTTTAAATCATTCTCAGTTTTGAGACCACAAATTTGAGATCCTAAATTAATTAAAAAAGATTGTAATTTTTCAAAATTTTCTTTTATGTCAGAAGTTTTATTTTGCAAAATATTATTATTCACCTTTAAAAACTCACATTCTTTAAATAATTCTAGATTCTTTTCAATTAAACCTCCATTCTCTTTTTCAAGAGATGAAATTAAAGAACTAGAATTATTTAAAGAATCTTCTAATGATTTATTTCTATTTTGCAAAAGATCGATTTCCTTTAAAAGAACATTGTTTTTATCTTCAAGTTGCTCATTTTCTTTTTGAAGGAAATCTTTTTGGGAGACAAGCTCTTCTAAGGTATTTTCAAAACATTTGGCTTGTTTTACCAAAAAATTGTTTCTTCTTCTAATTCGGAATTTTCTTGCTCGCAATTTTTTGACTTGCTATAATGATTGTATTGAGTTTACTTAAAGTTTTAAAATCTTTCAATAATTTTTAATGGTTTAACAAAAGATCTTTACATAAAGAATCTATACATACCGATTGTGATCTGACTTTAGCCATGAGACATTTGTTTCCTTGCTCTCCTGATTCGGTTTTATTTCTCTTCCATTTTCTAATTCCCTTGCTAGATTTCTTTATTTCCATTTTTTCTAGGATGTCTCTAGAACGCCAGGCTCTGATACCAAATGTAAGTGAACGTGTGTACTTGCCAAGTATAATACACACAAGGATCGTGTAATATGACGAACAATAGTCAAGTATAGAGTAATAGATAATGATGGAATTGTATAATAATAAATACTGTAAAAAGAAAAAATCACACCAGGGATTTTTATACTGCTTCGGAGCACCGTCCTACGTCCAGTCCCAGACTTCTATCTGGATTTTCACTAATCAACAACCTCACTTTACCCAGAGGAATAGGTATACAACACCCAAGCAGCCGAACGGGAATTTCACACCTCTATCAACATGAGGACTTCACAACTTGCCTCTTACAACAGGAGGACTTCAAACAAGATGAGTAAACTTGTAGTTTGACAATGTGTGTTCTTAATAACACGAATTTGTCAATTCTTGTACAGCCTTCCTATAATCTTATCCTCAAATAGAAATTGTGTATGTGAATATTTGGAAGATAATATCGTGTTTGAATCAAAAGAATAATATATAAATTCTAGGATTCAAGAACGATATAAGAAGATTATGAGCGCTTGAGTGCTTTGAAAGATCAAGAATGAAATCAACAATAGATAGAATAGATACAAAGAATTAGCTATTGAATTGATGATTTCAAGTTATTTTTATAGGAGATAAAGAGTTACAACCATTAGTGAAGAGAAGTATTGAAGAGAAATGATTTTTGATGAAAGGAAAAAGAAGCAACTTTTGACGAAAGGAGATGTCAGTACGAAGAGTTGCTTTCAGTTTGAAAATTGGTCGACAGGTCAAAAATAACCAGTAGACTGAAATTTGAATATATATACATTACATATATGTGTGCACATTTATTATGCTTTCTGCCCAGAAACGGTCGACCGCATAATTTGAAACCGGTCGACCTGTTTCTGGTAATATGCACAATAAATGTGCATTCATATATATATATATATATATTCACAATAATGAGGTATATGATTATTTGAGGATAGATTTTTAACATTTATTACATGGAAAAACCACTAAATAATCAACCTCTAACTTACGATACCATTGATTATCTTCTTTTTGTCGATGATGAAACTTCTCCTTGTCATTAATCAAAATGCTATGAATACCTGGACTTAACAAGCTTCCCTTTCCTGACGACCTCTATACTTCTCAGAATATCAAGACAGACTCCTTCTTTCTCACCTCTAAGGAGGATGTCACTCCTGTGGAAGCTGTGGAAACAACACAGACAAGCCTAACTCTGGGCTCTGGTCCGTTAAGGGAAATCACTTAGGACACATACTGCACAACACTGCATATCACAACACTCATGCAATATGTTAGTTCTGAGTTCTAATATTTGTCCATCTTGATTTGCATAGAAGATACCTCGCTGTCGTTATTCTATTAAAAATGTTCATGCAAGCATGCCTAGGTTTGATTCTGATATTGAACACGACCGAGGTGACAACTGCCGGAGGGATAGTAGAAAACGTTATGATTCACACCGCTCTTATTCTTCGCACTTTCGTTCCCCTCGTAAGCCAGATACTGATAAACATAAGAGCCATCAAGACCGTCTTGAAGGGGATAAGCCATCATCTAAAGCCCCGATTCCTCCAAAGGAATCACAATCCCAGGAGAAATCGCTACTGAAGCACCCGAACCCACAGGGTAACACCAAGGATTTGGGCAAGGAGCAGGCGAAAAGAAAAGTGGCTCTTTTACCATCTAGGCTTCGGAACATCGATATCACTACAATGAGACCCGTGATACCTGACTTCGAAAATGAGGTTAAACTGAAGGTTTTAAGCGAACAATTTCCAGAACACCATTTCAGGAACATGCATTTTGTTCCATCCCCTGAGCCGGTATCTTCAAAGTGGGCGGATGAAGTCAAGGCTAAGATAGACCTGGTGGATAAGCAATACAAGGAGATGGGTAAGTATTCACGCAATCTTTCCAAGGTCATCCGAGACCTTTTAGCTGATGTCAGTCACATGAAGGATATGGTTGAATATGATGTGAGGTCTACAGAAAACACAAAGAAAGAGCTCAAGGGCGCATAAACCAAGCTTGCCCTCATACAACGTGACATCAATAACTATAAGAAGCAGTACTAGGAACTGCAAAAGCGTTACTATACCGAGCTGGATTCCCATAGCCAGGAACGCATGGCCTTGAAAATGCAAGTTGAGGATGCTAAGTCGGAGAGTACCGAAGCGAAGTTACCTTGTACCCATCTTGAACAAGAAAAGGCGGAGTTAGAAAAGAGGAATGCTAGTTTGGAGGCCAAGTTAAAAGAGAAAGAGGAAAGGGCAGTCTTAGCCAAGGGGAATACCAATATTACCATCAAATCAACTGCTGATTCTAGTGTGCAACTTGCCAAAGCCCAAAAGGACTTGGATGAATATAGCGAGCTAATGATTAAGTATTTCGCTCAAGTGATCCGAACTCGGGACATTTCTTGGTTCAGAGACTATCCGTCGACTCTGGTCGATGTGTGGGATCAGATCGTTGATGACGAAAAGCGACGGCTTAAGGTCGACACCACCAATGACGAAGAGCTCATGAGAACATATTTCAGAGGTGATGAGCCGGAGCATCTGGCCGAAGGGAGGAGGCTAATCCAAACGATTATGGAAGAGGAGAGGCGCCAAGCCAAAGGGAAGGATACTCTCGAAGGCGGCTTTACATCGTCATACCCGTCAAATCACAAATTGATTTCCCCAAAAAATACCATGGATATAAGCTAAGAGAAATGAATTCCTCCACCACCAACATAAATACGTTTGAAATGATCAACTTACGCAATCTACCAGATATACTCTGTTAGACATTCGTCCATTCAAGTTGTCCTGGGACTGGACAACCCGAAGGCACTATTCTATAAATCCATCTTAGGCAATTTCTACTTAGGATTTACTGAACAGCCCTTGCAAAACTCCGTCTTCAATTATCTTCATCATATTTGATTCACAACGCTAATGCCATATGGACTGTTTTTCAGATAATATATCTGATTCTGGTCTCTCTGTATTGACAACGGAAATGGTCAAAAACTTTGATAGTCGGTTATTTAACGATCAAAGGAAAACATGTGTACAAACAACAGTCGTATTTCCAAATGGAAATCTTACCGATCAATCATCATTTCATTTCCCAATTTCCCATTTATCGTTTCCATATGTTCATAAATTCCTTATTTTCTAAAATTAGAAAATAACATTGTTAACTTTGGAAATCGTTTCCATTTATGATTCACGCATCAATATCTTCCCACCTCTATCAGTCTCTAACTGTAAACTAGTAAGAGTATAAACCCCGAAGGCCAAAACCAACATCAGATCGATAACCAAAAAGTTATTCAACTCAACTAATTTCCAGTCAGTTTCTTATATCAGTAATTCCATTTAAATTCCTAATTCAACCCCAAATTCCTTTACAATATTTTATTTGCAAAATATTTACTTCAATTTAGTTTTTCAAATAGAATGTGAATAATATTTCTTTATATAATCAAAACAGGTTAATTTAGTATTTTAAAACAATATCTCTAACCCAAATTCTATTTATATTTTTATTTGCAGAATTATTCATACAAATATTATTTCATTTCCAACATTTATAATCTCATTGCAAATTTCCTTTATAACTATTACGTTCACAATCCATTTCAATTATCAGTGTTAAAACCGATTTTACTTCTCTATATAAATTCAAATTTATATATTCAATTTATCAACTGATAAATATTTCCTTAATTTATAAAGATCATTCATAAATTATTCTCCTCAATTATCTATTAAAACAGATTTCTATTAAATATTTACTTTAAGTCAATATCATGTTACACCCGTGCGCGAAGCACGGGTCTAAACCTTCCTAATGTAAAATTCTCCTTTTATAAAATTCTATTCAATTTCCAAATATTTCCTTTTATAATTCTATTTACTTTCCAAATAAATATCCCTTTTATAATTATATTTATTTTCTAGATATATAAACTTATATTTATTTTCCTATACATATTTCATTTTCAAAAAACACTTTGAAAATTCCCTTTTACATTCCAGTATTTCTTATGATATTTAAAATACCAATTAAGCAGACTAGTGTCATCATAATCAATCACAAGTTTTATATCACATCAAATATCACAATATATGAAAACAAACAGTATTATAAATATTGAGGAATCCAGTTGGATCCATCCGACTTGTTTCCCTGCATCCACAGATGTTAAACAATATAAATAACATCGATTTCATCTCAAAATGAAATACTGTGATAAACAGAATCAACATTTGATTAATGACATATATGTATATATATCGTTATCTATAATTTCAACCAATAAATCAGCATTTGAACCAAACAATCAACACACAACAATCAATCATCATTTATCAATACTAGATTATATTTATAAAAATATAAACTGTACAGAGTTAGTGAGATTTACTCACATTTGGATGATCATCGTTAAATAAGGATAATTGTCGTTGATTCAGATCAGAAAATTTATTTCGCTATAAATTGTAACGAGCTCCAATTCACTCTCAGTCAGTTCCATTGTGTAGCCGCCGTCCATACGATCCCAACGGATCTGACCACTCGCAACTCTGGTAACGTATGATCAAGTTATGAATATTACAAGTTATGTATATTCACCATCATTAACAATTAAATTAAATAATTATTTAAATCCTGACTAAACTCCTTAACCATGGTTTACCTGCTAATTCTCCTTCTCTAATAACATAAAATCCCGCCCCCATGTAGCTTCCATGACATTGCCGATCCTTTCTTCATTCGTATCTCCACCCTCATTTCACGATAACTCATGAGACTATCTCCGTCACTTCTCCTTTCCAAATGCCAGCTTCTCGTACCAACTCCTTTTGACTCGAGCATTTTCATCGCATCGTGTCCTCAGGCATCTCTGCGTGAGTACTATGCAACCACTGAGTAACACTAACCTCGTTTTCCATTATTTCATCACCGTTTAGCTGACGGAAACCCTATTTGAACCCCTCGTCAATTTCTCCATCTCCCAGTCATATTTTCCCCCAACTCATTCCTTCTTCCTAAATGTAGAACTCACCCCATACATGTATAACACTCACACATTCATTTCTTCATCATCCGTCCACAAACATTCAAACTAACATTACTGAAATCCTTCACATCAAATCCCCTTTCTACCATACCTATTTTGTTCAGCTCGATGGCCTTTACGAGAACTCAACAACATGCCCACCTACTATGTTTCAGTTTACCGCGTCACCCATTTTCAAAGCCCAAAACCGTTAAGCCTACTGTCTACTCCCTTCTTCTCAAACATCACCTGAGGCGAACTCAGTTGCGATAGCTCCGCGGTTGTAACGACACGGATTTTGCCCGGACTTAATCGACCGCTAAATCGAACAAGACCGTTCAATTCCCGCATACGTTAACTTTGGGAATACAATACATCAGAACAGTAACAACAGACTTTTATTAACATTATAATAACGTTACATCAGAGTACAGAATATCAGAGTACGAATTAATATATTACAGCGGAAGATAAAATTACAATACTTTTTAATACAATGCAGCGGAAGAATTTTCTAAGCTTTGGACACAGCTTTAAGCTTCGATCCAGGATCCTGCTAACAAGATAAATATCTACAAAACAAGCTACTCGACTGCCCGTGTGGAAAAGAGGGCACCCGAGTTTGCCAGTGAACAAACTACGAGTCAGTCATGGGACTGGTGTGAGAATTCTAAACTAATATAACTAATAAGACAAATCCAAGGACCACGCCACTTTCGCGGAACGGGTTTATTCCTATGGATTGCCAGTGCATAAACCAAAGTAAATCGAGAAATAACGCAATGTCTTTTTGGAAAAATGAAACCATTATAAGACCCAGGTCCCATCACACAATGCAACGCACACCAGAGGATAGGGTTTTACCTTATAATGGTCAAAAGATGCTAAATACGTGAAAACGATATTATTATTATTAGTGTGTATATATATAGGTATATATATATAATATACATTTAAATCATAATGTATCAATCATAGACGGCATAGTACCCCATCCTACTATGTCGCCATACTAGTTCTACAATCAAAACCGCAAGGTCGTATTGGAATTTGGATTCCATCATGAGTCGAGGCTAGGAGCAAGCTCCTCTCCGATTCGAGACACTCTAGCAAATGCCTCAGGATCCCCCGCAGTGAACCCTTGGATCTTCAGGGCCGGTCCCCGCCTATGGGCAGTGGATTAGTTATGCCTGAACACACGCTTCCCGGTCCCTTTGGACCTATAGTATGACCACCAACGACCTATAAAAATAACGAGGCGCCTCAAAATCCATCATCCACATAAGTAAAATGTCAGGGCTGGTAGGTCACTGACACCACTCTAGCTAGAAAGAAACGTGTGCACTCCCTGCAGTCCGTATCCCGTTTTTGACTCATACCGGGGTGTGAGGCTCGCGAAGTCACGCTATACACAAAGCTACGCCTAAACAGGCCGTGCTTTGATCATCAACCACAAGGCCTGCTTTTCAACAAAAGCCTTGATCAATGCATCTTAACATGCCACATTGTCAGTCCATACTATACCATTAATTTCTACCAATATATAACCTCTAAGCTCGTACATCTCAGAGAAGGGTGTTAACCACCAAACAGATATATATTAACAGAGATCAACGAATGTAGTATAAAGGACTACAACGTCAGACATACATTCCATTTATAAACTTATGCCCTGGGTCTGGGCGAAAGTCAAATCCGTACAAATCAACACTTCGTCCGAACGGCCACCACTGAAGCCCTTTCAAGGTAGCTACTCCTCTCATGGGTCTCAGTAGCAACACATCCATTCGACGTGAAGATCGCCGGTCTTCAATCGCCGTCTTTAAATCTTCGACTTAGAACGTCGTATAATCATTTGAAATGAGATTGAACTCGGTCTTTTCAAATGATTCTCGCATATATATATATAATTTAAAATCACTTCATATCGTTATTAATATTTAATAACGACCTATCGCTACTTTTATTTATATAAAAATAGCCTAAATTAATTTAACGACGCTTCGGGTCGATGGGCGACCCTGGCGCTGTTTGCAACCAAATTTGATTTACACATAACTTGAAATCTAACCGTTGGATTTTGACGAAATCTATATCGTTGGAAAGATTTTCCCAAAGCGGTCCTAACGGTTCCTGTTTTGGGAAAATCCGACCGTCGGGTCTTTCGGTATAACTGTTTAAAGTTACGATTGTCGATACGCGAACTACCGCGCGTGTTTCATTTAAATTTAATTTATATATATATAAATCGTTTTACTATTTCAATTATAAAAGTCTATTCTTTTTATCGCATCTAAAATGACGATAAAATATTTCTTGTTTTATTTTACTACCTTTCTTATTTTATTTACTCTAATTGTAAATAAATTATGCTTTATATATCCTTTTAATTTATTTTCTATTTATTTACCTAAATGTAAATAAATGTTTTTCTATTCTTTTCCTTATTTATTTACCTAAATGTAAATAAATATTTCTCTACTTCTTTTATCTTATTTATTTACATTATTTATAAATAAATGTTTCTAATTCCTTTTCTTATTTATTTACACTATTTGTAAATAAATGTACTTAATTTCTTTTTCTTATTTATTTACACTATTTGTAAATAAATGTTTTCAATTTCTTACTCTTATTTATTTACACTATTTGTAAATAAATGTTTACCTTGACTTTTACTATATTTATTTACACTAATTATAAATAAACGCATCTTTTACTTTTATCTTATTTATTTGCATATGAAAATGTAGATAAATATTATTCACATAATTATTCTATTAATCCTTTTTATATACATAAGGAAATGTAAATAATTCTTATCAACATATTTATTCTTTTAATTCCATTTTACATAGAAATGTAATTTTATTTACAATGTAAAACCATATTCTTTAATTACATAAAAATGTGACTTTTATTTAATCGTTTCATTTACCCAATGTAAATAAATGTTCTTCTTTTTTTTCCTATATTTTATTTTACTTTAAATATTTGTAGTAATTTACATATATAAAATGTAAATTTAGAAAATTAATATATATGCTTTAACCTCTCACATTGGATATGTATTGTTGTGATTACTGGACAACCGGGCGGGTCCGGGCAGATTTACATCACAACTCAATCCAACCTCGGGTTAAGCATATTAATTCTTATTTATTGGAAAATAATGTCATTTATTCCTTTCTCTTTACATAAAGAAATATAAATGGTTTCTTTTTATTTTACTTTACATTAGGAAAATGTAACTTTTTATTTTACTTTGTTTTATTTTATTTAACATTAGAAAAAATGTAACTCTTTATTTTATTCTTCTTTACATTAGAAAAATGTAACTTTATATTTTAATTCTTATACATTGAAATAGATGTAAATGTCTTTTATTTCCTATACATTTAAATAAATGTTTCCTATAGCTTATGTAAATATTTTTCCTAGTGTCAGCATTTCTAAATAACTATATTTCTAATGCCATTATTTGATCCATTTCAATTATATAATGTGACGATAAAATATGTGTCTCAATACTCAAATTATCACATCGGTGGTTTTGGTGTCATAATATTCAAACCAACGCAACTATGAAATATGTGATACAATACTCAATTTAACACCGCGGTGGTTTTGGTGTCATAAAACTCAATTTAACACAATGATGTTTTTGGTGTCATTATATTCAAATTTACACAACGGTGTAAATTGTGTCATCACACTATTTTAACACAAATAAGTTTTGGTGTATTTTTGATGAATCACAATAAAGGTCTCATCTTTATTTTATTTGTAAATCAAATAAAATATCTAGTCTTTATTTTATTCGTAAATCAAAAATAAAATATTTATTCTTTCTTTATTTCATAAATCAGCATAAAGATTTAAACTTCCTTTTTATTTTGACAACTAAAATAAAAATCAAACTTTCTTTTTATTTGTGAATCAAAATATTCATCTCTTCCCTTATACTTTTATTTGGTAAATCAAAGATGTGAACCTTTCTTTTATTCATCAAAGATGTAAACCTTTCTTTTATTTTGTTTAACAAAGATGTAAACTTTTCTTTTAATTTTTAAAACAAAAATATAAACCTTTCTTTTAATCTCGTAAACAAAAACTTGTCTCTTTATTATGTAAACAAAAATTACATAAACATTTGTTTTTTTTTTTTTGTAAACAAAAAGTTGTCTTTTTAATTATGTTAACAAAATAACATAAGAATTGTCTTTTTAAAAATCAAAGTAAGAACTTTGTCATTTATTTTGTAAGCAAAATTTATGTTAACAATTCCCTTTATTTGGTAAACAAAATATATGTTAAACTTTTGTCCTTGATTTTGTGAACAAAATTTATGTTAAGAAAATGTCTTTTATTTTGTGAACAAAAATTCATGTTAAAAATTGGTGTTTTATTTTATAAACAAAATTCATGAAACAAGGATTAAATATCTAATAATTTAAGAAATAAAAATAAAAATAAAAATAAACAATAAAGATGAGACTTTATCTTGAATACATCAAGAAATGGAGATCCAGAATAATATGGCTGTTTCAACACAGCACAGAACATATTCATCACAAACAACAACAGAGAAACACAGATCTATACAGTGCAAATCAACAGAACAACAATCATAATTCCTCACAGCACAAATATGATTAATTAACATACAAGCAATTATTTAACGGCGAGGAAACAAATAATTAAATTGATTTAATTATCTAAAATTAGAAATCTCACCAATATTGTATGGTTCAGATCTGAATTTTCTCAAAATTCTGATGTGCTCCGTTTTGACTCTAGTTAGTTTCCTTGCGAAGAGTTCTCCAATACGAGGTTAACGGTTCGAAAATCGTTTGATTCTGATAAGTTCTGAATAAGATATGATAATTTTTATACATCGATCATTAAATAATTAATTAAGTAACTAAACTAATTACATTAGTTAATAGCGTTTAACCCTCGTAGCCGTTCCTTCTTCTTCGCGTCGCACCACCTTATAGTTCGTCGGAGCCACATCTGAACACCTCACGTCGAAGCCTAGGTCATGCGCCACCTCCGCCCGTCGTAGCTTTGAGTTCGCCGCCCCCGACGGTTCTGAAAAACCCCTCAAACTTCAGGCCTTTGCGTCACAATTTCTCACACATCACGGCTCAAAACTTGATCATAGCCATTGGGATTATAAAGCTCATGGAGCTCGTTGATTTGTCTTTGGAAGTGTTGCCATTTGTTGTGTGGATTTGAAGAAAAGAGGAGAAGAAGTTTAGAGCACGTCGGCCATTCACGAAGATAGATGGTGGCTGTCTTCATTTGAGAATTAGGGTTATAATATTTTATGTTTAGGATGAGAAAGTGGAGACATAGAATAAATTTTATATATGAAATAAAGAATCCTTAGGTTACAAAACTTAAAGAATATTTATTCGTTTGATTTCTAATATCTTTCCATGTTCATCTCACTAATTATACTTTACCTAAAATATATCCTTTTCATTAGCACCGAAATCAATAAATTTGCTAATTAATACTTACTATGATTTCCTCAACCATAAATATCATATGGATTAGCATTTTCTTTTTCAAACATGTATAAAGCATTCATTTGAATTTCTATATATTCAACAAATCTGTAATTAAAGAATATTGTTGATATTTTTGTTAATATCGTATTACATTGGTAACTTCCATTTATCGTTTAATGTATAACAACAAAATACTTAATTATAATTAATTGCAATCAATTTATTTTTAACCAACAAATGAATATTTCATTTCATGAAATAATTCTTTATTAAACCATATTGATTGACTTATGTGTCAATCAATGCCCAATTAATTTCTTAACGTGTATAATTAACTCTCCAAGGTATGTGAATGTAAAGACTTCTATGTATATACACATTTTTAAGGCAATTCAAATTCACATTGATTAATTGCAAGAATAAGTCTTACTATATATATATATATATATCCAATGTTTAAAGCATGTATTTAATTTTTTCCTTTTAACTTTTAAAGAAAATAAATTATTTCATATTATCAAGATTTGAAATAAATAATAAATTTTAAATGAAAACATGAATGTAGTTTTACTATATATATGTATGTATGAGTTAAATTCAATCAAAGCTCCCTAATAATACAAATCGCATAATTACAACAATCAGTTTTAAAGTATTTGTGTGTTGACAAAATCCCTTTTATAAAATCCAAATATCTAATTGAAAATATTATGCATATATATAAACTTACAAGTCTAATGTTACACGTAGTTATGAAAGATAAAACATGGACAAACAATCTAACATTTTATTAGTTGAGTATAAAATTAAATAAACCTTTAAGATATAATTTAATCCATTAACATGGACATAAATGAGCAAATGAATGCATGCATTGAAAACAAGGTAAGAGGCTTGCATGCATGTATAGAAAAATAACGAAAATTAAGTTGAAATGAATGAATGCAATATAAACTATAGTGAAACGTTAGAATTTAATGCAAAAAAAAAAAAAAGATCCTTGTAGGTTGCATGCACAAGGTTTAAAATGTGAGTGAAATAAACATATATATATATATATATATATATATATATATATATATAAAGGAATGAAATGAATGCATAATTAACATATTACTAATAAATCAACTTATCAACATATATTTATAAATCTCATTAACAACGTATAAATCTTATTTAAAAACTTTATATTATTATTATTAAATACAAATTTTCTTCTTTCTCTTTTTCTGACGTATTTTCTAATAAAATTTTCTGAAATAAAAATTTTAAATTGGCCCCAAAATTCCGGGTTGTTACAGCGGTACAGAACCAAAACTTCCATTCGCCAAAACCCACGACTTTGTTTGCCTTTTGCCTAGCTCCGCAATCACCTAGAAGATCAATGCACTCCTCTTCGAAACGCCACGCTACCTGAACCTTCAACCTTCCCGCGCCTCGACCGTCAAACGCAGGCCGCAACCGTACCTGAACCGCTGGCCCGGTCGAAATCTTCACTATCCAGTTTCGAAGCTTCAAATGTTTTTCATTAATGGCTTAACGTGAAAAATGTTGTTACTTGAACATATATATTGGGTTTTGTTTTTCCTTCCAGAAGAAGAAATAGGTTTAGCTTGCATATCTTTATTTATAGGTTTTAGTTTCCTTCGTGATTAAGGAATAGGGTGGTAGGATGCTTCAGCTAAGGTAGGGTAGGATGTGAAAATATACTGCAGTCATTTGACATTACAATACTTCGGTATGAAGTATTCAATTTAAATTGTTGCAGTTGTAGCTTAGTGCACTTGTACACTTTACGTTTCATTTCACATTACAAATGTGAATGGCTTTCTTATTGCTGGGGTTTGGCTTGAGTTGTGAACGTGGTTAATAGTATCATAATTTATTATTAATATTATTGTCCAAATAATATAATTGTGATATGGGTTGGAATTGGTAAACTGGATTAGAATAGTGCATGTTTTTGAGACAATGCAATTTATATTGCTCTAATCTTCTTATTCTCACGAACTTACGTATTTTGCCTCCGGACTTCTATGGACAAAAATAAAAATATCATCGTGTCAAGCGTTGTGCCATGATCCCAAAAATACTATAATATAGGTTATCTAAATCATTTCGTGACACCCAAAATGCTGATATAGGGTGTAAAATACTCCAAAATAAAAGTTGCATATTTCTTAAATTAAAAATTACAGTAAAATTCTAAAAATTAAATTATAACTATGTCTCAAATATCTTGTCCAAATTCAAAATAAATAATTTATAATAAATAAATTATCGTTATGGTTTATAAATAATTTTATTGCGACTGTTTGAAAATTTGATTTGGACATAACTCACAATCTATTAGATGAAATCTCGATTTTTCTCTTCCATTAGAAAAATATAGTTCACCAGATCCGAATGTTTCTTGTTTTACAGGAATCTGACTTAAAACGGATTTTTTATTTTCATTTAACGTTCAAATCATCAAATTATGAATTGCTGCGCCACTTCGTGCTTGATTATAATTATAGTATAAATTTATATGTTCAATTGTCGTTCATTAAATATATTCGATATTGTAATTCAATTCTAAACTGAATTAAATTAGTTAAATCATCTGATTCACACAACATAGCGAATTCCACTATTTCCGAATATTTCGAAAATTAAATATATTATTTAATTATAATATTAATTAAATATAAACCACCATTTAAATCTCTAAACACTATTTAAATAATTAAATTAATTAATTATTACACTGTTAAAAATACAGGACGTTGTAGGCATGTTATTCTTACTGTTTTATCACGCATGAATTTTCCATATATGCATTTCATTACCAAGTTACTCAATAGCAAGAAATGGTTGTTTACATGGCTTCTTCAAAGGAACAAAAGGTGTATGACAAGTTGACCCTATTTTTGCGTACTTATTCATTATAGTAATGGAATTACTAAACTCCCTTCTAAAACAGCAAGTGCACAATGGTAATTTGGAATTGCATCCTCGCTGCAAGAAGCCACAAATAATCCATCTTTATTTACTGATGATCTATTAATATTTACAAAGCCTACCATTTCTAGTATACAATGCATTCTAGAGACTTTGGAGAATTTTTATGCTTTGACTGGTCTACAAATAAACTTGAAGAAATCACATATCCTGATAACTGGACTCTCACATGCTAATAAGGAGGAGATTATTAAGTATTCTGGTTTATTGGAATTGCCCTCGAACTCTTTCTACTTGGGACTACCTCTTATTAGCTCTCGTATTAACAAGCAAAATAGTATGCCTCTTTATGAAAAGATTATAGACAAGCTAAAGCAATGGCCAAGTTGTAAATTTTCTCACGAAGGTAGACTAATAACTGTGCAATCTGTAGCTATTTTAGTCACTACTTATTGGAGTAGACATTTTATCTTACCAAAGAAGCTACTTTCTGTGATATCAAGTGCTTTAAACAGATTTCTTTGGCATGGAGATCCTTTCTAAGACGATGATTCCTATATCTTTTCATAAGCTTTATGAAGATAAAAATCATGGAGGGCTTGGAATTATGAATATTTTCATTTGGAATAAGGCTCCTATATCATGCTATTACCAGAAGCTCTTCACTGATGATAAATGTCTATGGATGAGATGGATTAAGCAAAATCTGATAGGCAACAAGAATTTTGGGACAATGTCAATTCCATCCTTTTGTAGCTGGAGCTTGAGAGCCATTTTAAAGCTTAGAGGAGATTTCTCACCTTTCATTCAGTTTAGTAGATGGCATCTATCTCAGATCTCTATCTGGAATGATCCATGGGCAAGGCAGGGTCTGATTCTAAATGAAGTGGTGGATTATAATCTAAAGGTTAATTCAGGAATCCTAGGTAATGCATCAGTTTTTAATTATCTGTATGAAGGACATCTTGAATTACCATACTCTAGCTCAATTGTTCTTAGAAATCTATGGAATGAGTTAGCTGCTAATCTGAGAATTGTAGAGTATGATGTTTTAATGTGGAATAGTAAACTACATTGTATTAATCATGTATACAATCTGCTAAAGAATGAAAAGCAAGTTTTTCCTTGGGCTTCTCGATTTGGAATACTGGGAGTTCAGCAAAAGAGAATCTCCTCCTGTGGAAAGCAATGGCCAATGCCATTAATACATAGGATAAATTGTATTCTCTGGTTATCATTCATGACAATAGATGCAAGTTATGTGAGAAGGAGGTTGAATCAAATGTTCATATTTTCTTTGAATGCTATTATGTGCAGCAAATTTGGAATAGACTTCTTGCTATAGGTGGATTTCATAGAACTTCCAAAAATAGCATGAATGAATGGTTTAATATTTTTAAATTCACAAGGTGGAAGAGTAAGAGGGCAAGAGCACTGCTGAAGCTGCTAAAACTTTTTGTTTCTTTGATTTGGCAAGAGTGAAACAATAGGATTTTTGGAAGTGGTTCTAGTTCAACGGGTCAGTTGTTTCAATGATTATCAGTAAGATGCAAAAGAGTTAGTGAAATTGGTTTTATCAAGTTTGAATTGAAGACTACACTGGTTACATGTTTTCGGATGGAGTTTGGTCTGAATTGATGAATGAATGCTAAGTTTTTTTCTGTGATCAATTGTATTTCATTTTATTGTTTTTTTCTCAGCATTGTATATAGTTTTGAATATTTAGTGTCTTTGTTCATATGTGAAGGCTGTAGGATACTATGTAAATCAAGTTGTATATGGTTTTGAGTGAATAAAATTTTACTTCCTTTCTGAATAATGATATATTATTTGGAATGTGTTTTATATTTAGGGAATTGTAAGGGAGTAATTCTTTTAAGAGGGGAGAATACAAAGACTCATGAATTTTACATTTCTAAAACTGAAGTGATTAAGAATTAATTTGTTGTAAAGGATAAAATGGATGTCATATTTACAACCATTGCAGATATCTTTTCGAGGCGATCAGTTTGATCTATAATTTTGGTATATGTGGAGTTAAGTTTTATAAAATATTGACTTCATAACTTTAAAATATACGTACATAAAATCAATAATTTTCAATATTCTAACTTTGAGAACAAAAAATGTGTTTGGTTTAGTGGTTAAGTGAGTAGACTTTGATATGAGAGGTCATGAGTTCAATTTCCATCAATGACATATTCATTTGAAGTTTAAGAATATCAAGCGAAAAGATGCATATTCCAAGTGGGAAATTTGTGTTTATGTACATATTTAAATAAAAGACATATAAGATCAAATTTTACATATAAGGAAAGATTATATATTTGCATATATATATATATATATATATATATATATATAAGGTATATGTTGTTTCATACTGTAATGCATTAATTTCGTTGGTTGTCAATTAATTGCATAAACTGTGGATTAATTGCACACAAATTAATATGTTTTTTCAAATCCTAGATATATGTGTATATTTAACTTAATTATGAATTGATTGTATGTGTTGTGAAAAAATAGCAAAAAAAGTCCAAATTCTTTATTTAATATTACCACTTACATAGGTTAGTAGTCAGTTGTGCATTAATTGTCAATGTATTCTTTGTTTTTAAGAGAACATTCATTGATGGTTTTTCTATTAACTTTACATTTTATATGGGTTAATTGCATGTTCTTACAATTAATTAGTATGAAGTCAAATTTTCCTATATACGTATAATTAGAATGTTTTTAATGCCATAGAGAATTAATTGTGCATGTTTGCGTTGGTTGAAACAAAAGTCTATTGATATATTTTAATGAAAAATTATTTCCTAGAGATGAGGAAATAAATCATTTGTATAAAGAGTAACTTCGAATAAGTTTTAAAATATAGTAGTTATTACTCATTTTACAAGGTATATTCAAATTCCCTTTTATTATGGGTGGGATGAAAATAATAACAAACGTATGAGATGTGTCCCAAGATATAACTTCATTATGAAGTGAACACGAGAAAGGTTGTGATGTAATTAATTTTTAGGACTAATCTAATGGCCTAAATCAATATCTAACTCCTATATAAGCAAGCTAAACCTAACTCTTTAACTATAACATATATCTTCTTTTTTTCCTCCTGAAACATTCTTTTAATGCAATTTCACAACTTATAAGTATAGTTGAAAGAAGATAATTCAAAATCTAAACATAGAGGGAAAGATCTACAGCTTTAGGAAGGAAGGAATCCATTTGTATTCTATTTCAAATATGAAAAGATTTCTCAGATCTGTAACTATAGGCAAAGGAGAGTGATAATTTCTTATATACTGATTTTTTAAACATAAGATCTCTATTTGGAGTTAGGTTAAAACTTGTTACGAAACATTTTTATCCATAAAATTACATGATTATAAGTTTTTGCAAATAAGTCCTAAGTTCTTATTTTCGATCTAAACATGCTAGACCTATGTAAATTTATTTGTTGGATGTATGCACTCTTTCATCTGAGTGTACTTTGAGTTTAAATATCATAAACATATGCAAGATGATTGATTTGACGCATGCACTTTTTCACATAAATCATATATGTCAACTTAGATCTAAATAATTTGTTTGGAAAAGTTGACTGGTTTTTATAGTGATCCATAACTTTTATTATAATAATAAATAATAATTACAACAAAGTATATAAGATTGACAAATCGCCAATCTACTAAAACCGGTTTTTAAGATGAACGTCCGCCATTATCGGTTCTTAGAGTGGTCCAAAGAATTTCTTGGGAATCCTACAAGATCAATTCGTTCTTTTTTCTCTGACAGATGGTCAGAACTTCATTGGGGTTCGAATCCTACTGAGAGGTCCACTAGAGATCAGAAATTTTTGAAGAAAAAACAAGATGTTTCTTTTATCCCTTCCAGGCGATCGAAAAATAAAGAAATGGTTGATATATTCAAGATAATTACGTATTTACAAAATACCGTCTCAATTCATCCTATTACTATTACAAATACATTAGCTTACAACATAGAAGCTAGTCTAAGTGTAATACCCCGTGAATTCTATAACGCTAAGCTTCACAAATTAAAGTATAATTAATTCTAAATGAAAGAATTAAGGGAAATGGGTTACGCCATTGCGTTCATCTCGGAATTCTTCTTGAGATAGAGTCCGAGATTGCGCGAATCGGACTCCGTATGAAGGAGTTATGGCCTTCAGAAGTTTCAGAATAAAATTTAAATTCAAACAGCTCAGTTTAAAATTCAAAAATCGAATTTCAGGTTCAAACTGGGCTGGGCGGGAAAATTCCCACCCAGAAGACCAGGTCGACCATAGGGTCGACTATGGTGTCGACCTGGCCTCCCCAGGTCGACCACAGTGTCGACCTACCCCCCCCCCGGTCGACCATAGTGTCGACCTGGGTGTCGACCTGCCAGTCGAACTGCTTGGTCGACCTGGCTGGCTAGGTCTGGCTCTGGCTCGAATTTCTATGGCTTTGTGTGTCACAAGGGCTGACGTGTCACCTCTTGATTGGCTCTTTGAACTTTGTATGGCCTAGATTCCTCCTGTCTTCATCTGACGGCTCAAAACAATCTAAAAATCTATAAATACACCCTAAGTCTCAACTGAAAATTCACACAAAAAAATAAGAAAGGAGTCGTCATGCTGCCAAGGAGGAATTGTGCATAGCCGTCAAGAGGGAAAAGCCTAAGAGACGAATCAAATTAAGAAGAAGATAAAAGTTAAATCAAATAAATCAACACAACGTTAGTCTACCCAAAGGAGCGCATCTCAGTTTCAGAATTCAGAATCCAGAATTCAAGATTCTGCATTCGTTGTAAGTATAGTGACCTTTCAGAATATGAATAAAAACTGTGATGTGATTCGATGTAAATGAAAATAGAATTGTGTTATTGTATTGTATAAATTCTGTGTATTGTAATGGTTCTATCATGACTTGTGTATTGATGTTTGTGGCATAAATTTGATTGATGCAAGCCTAATGAACAATTGTATATGAAAACAATGGCACTTGCAAGTTTGTGGCAAAAACTAGAATTTGATCCCTTATGTTTATGCCTATGGCATGGATTATATGCATTCACTAAGTCTAAATTAAGGCTTATGTAAACATGTTCTAGATTTGAAATCATTTATGCCTACATGACCCAAAACCTATGATATCATTTTCATGTTTATTTGCAAGTATAATTGGACCTATGTTAAGTATCGTTTGGGTTTCATAAACTATGCAAGTTCATGGTTATTTGCAAGTATAATTGGACCTATGTTAAGTATCGTTTGGGTTTCATAAACTATGCAAGTTCATGTTGAAATAGGCTATGTGATTAGATGTCATAATTTGACGTTTTGGTGAATATACAACATGCTAGTTTTGTGGTTGACATTATGCCAAGTTAAACATGTTTAAACGCAAGTTTGTATTAGCCTAAACTATGCCATTTCATATGTCACCTACTTAGTTATACTTTGATTTTAATGCAAGTTCACATGACCCATCATTTATGTTAATATCGCTAAATTGCAAGTTCATGCGCCACACACCCTTATATGTTGTAAAACATTACATGTTCTTGATTTCCCCTTTTCTCATGCTTATAAAGTTGGGATGAATTGCGTCGAGCCCAACATTTGTTATAACGTTGTGAACGTATAAACGGGGGGGGGGGGGGGGGGGTTAATAACGTTGGGTGTAAAATGTAACACCCCACCTCCGCTAGGGTCACTCTTTCGGGGGCACTAGCTTCTGGGGGGCGTTAGAACTGGGTAAGCATGCATAATGATATATCAAGGCAGAACAGGAACATAAATATATATATAAAACAGAGTAAGTGAGAATAAAACAGCGGAATATCTCAAACCATCTCAAAACAAGTCTAGTACATCATAAAGTCATCTGCCAAAATAAATATGTCTAGTACAACATAAACAGAAATACTGAAATACATAGTGCTATCCCCAAAAATAAAAGTGATAAGCCATAGCGAGCTCAATATCCAGACATACATGAGCTATCCAGCGAACAAGCAAGCGATCCAAGCTAAGCACCACTGTTCCCTCCCTGAGAACCTGGGGGGGGGGGGAACGGAAGAAAAGAAGCGAAAGAAAACAGGTCAGTCAAAAAGATTGGTAAGCCCTACTACGATCAGTCTATAAACTAATAAAGCTAACATCATGCTGGAAACTGAGATGAATATACTGACAATAGATAAAGGTGTCATCACATAAAGAAGGTTAAGCTTTGCACCACAGTGTACTAGCAAACTAACATAACAGGTATTGATCCCTCAGCCCAAACTTTGGCCCAATAGCATGAGGTGACCTTAATGCAAGGTCCAGCACAACGGTCTAGTCGATCGGCTCCCTATAAACCTAACACGTCAAGTGTTGGTGTCCATACGGCCCACATATGGTTGTAGTCAGACTGTGCTGGGTCCACCTTTGGGTGTATCAAGCCCTCGGGTGTCAACCCCAGACACCTAAGCAATAATGCACAGTCTAAACCTACTGGTACCCGTGCCTCGAGTTTGTCCAACACCGGACTACGTGCACGTCCGTAGCCCGCCTGGACCCGCACCGCTGTACCACTCAGCCGTCGCTTTGGTCGCTTACATCAGTCCAGTAATCGTGCCCCGCCCTAGCCTAGCCTCTAGGGTTGTGAATGATACCAAACTGGGATTACTGCTGGAACAGACCACGTTGCTAGGGTTTTCTAAGAGGGTTAAGTGTGGTTTAACCCCTCACTAATCATGGATTAAATTAGCTAAGTGTAACCAACAGTTCACCACTTAACCCCATTTAATCCCTCGTATCCCCAAAATTGGTTAAGTATTAGTGGGCCATGACTTAACCCTAATTATGAGGCATTAATTTAATTGTACCTTAACCTCTCACATTAGACTTTGTTGTGGTTACTAGTTAAGCCGGGCGGGTCCGGGTAGCTTTACACCACAACTTGGTCTAACCTCGGGTCCCAGGTACACATGACCAACTTCTCACATTGGGTCCTATTGTTTGTAGCAACTAGTTAAGCCGGTCGGTTCCGGGTAGGTTTACGCTACAAACTCAACCCAACCTCGAGTTGGCCACACATGTTTTCTAAGTGTCATGTCCACTTTATTTCAAACCATAATTACAAGTTTAACAAATACTTGGGTAGACCTAACTTAATAGGTAAATTCCCAAGGGGTAGACCTAACTTAATAGGTAAATTCCCAATCTTATATTTTCATGTATTTTAAGTTTTACCCAAAAACCCTCCCAACGTCATTCTATCGCGTACATATTCGTCATAACGCATAAAGGATAGAAAGAGGGAACTTGGCACAACATACATGATAAATCTTACATATCATAATAAGCATGCATAACATGTTGGACTTGCATAACTTAGCATAGTGAACTTGCATAAACATGCATAACTTGTTAAACTTGCAAATCATGGCATAGTGAACTTGCATAAACATGCATAACTTGTTAAACTTGCAAATCATGGCATAATGAACTTTCACAAACATGCATAACTTGTTAAACTTGCAAATCATGACTTAGTGAACTTGCATAAACATGCATAACTTGTTAAACTTGCAAACCATGACTTAGTGAACTTGCATAAACATGCATAACTTATCAAACATGTGTAACATAGCATAGTGAACTCACATAAGCATGCATAACTCATTAAACATGCATAACATAGCATAGTGAACTCGCATAAGCATGCATAACTCATTAAACATGCATAACATAGCATAGTGAACTCGCATAAGCATGCATAACTCATTAAACATGCATAACATAGCATAGTGAACTCGCATAAGCATGCATAACTTATTAAACATGCATAAATCCCAACTTTCATCACATATTAACTTTAGAGTTTCTAAAATGAAGGTAAGAGGGCTTACAAATATTATGAAGACACAAATCCACTAATAAAGATTGAAAAGCCCTTTATGCAAGCATATAAAAACCCAAAACAAAGCTCCAATCAACAAAAATCCCAAAAACTCTAACTTTAGCAATTAAAGCTTGCAACTTGATGATGTATGCAAGCTAATGATCATTCATACAACTTAGAAATGCTTGTATGAACATCAAAACCTTCATAGAAATGATTTTTGAAGAGGGTGGAGGCTAGGGTTCTTAGGTGGAGGCCATTTGAGAATTCAATTTGACATAGTTTGGTTGCTAGAGTGAATAATGAGGTTTTAGGGTAGGATTAGGGGCTTATTTATAGAAGATTAGAGTGTTTTTAGCCCTAGGATTAACCCTAGGTTAGTTTAGGTCCGTCAGATTTAGGAATTCTCTAGAACCAAGCCACAAGACCAAGCCCAAATCAAAATGGTGCGCCAGGCAAAACTGCCTGGCCACCCCGTGTCGACAGGGCTGTCGACAGGGCAGTCGACACCCTAAGGCCCCTGTCGACATGCCTGTCGACATGGGGGCCCTGGCGGGAATTTTCCCGCCTGACACCAATTAGCCCTAATCCTTGTTTTTAATTTGAAATTTAAATCTGTTTTTACTATGGAAATTTCTGAAAACTTCAATGGGCCTTAACTGGGTCATACGGACTCCGATTTTCGAAAACTCGGACTCTATTTCGCGTATTTTTCCGAGACGAACGCAATGGCATAGCCCGTTTCCCTTAATTCAGATTTTTGAATTAAATTCTGCCTCGATTTATGTTATAATAGGTTATTGAAAATACGGGTTGTTACATTCTCTCCTCCTTAAAGGATTTCGTCCCCGAAATCTTCAAGTTAGGAAGAACGTATCCTACCATCCAATCATCCATCTACTCAAAGCATCATCCACGAGCAATCATTGTCCTTAAAAGTTTCTAAATGCTGTATGAACATATGCAAAAGTGTGTGTATATGTACTTATCTAATGCAAAGATCAATGCAAAATATGTTAGTGAAATGTATCCATATGTATGCAAATCCCTAACATAATGTATAATATCTATATGCGTGCTCAATCATACATCCATATGCAACATCCATGTGATGGCATACAAATTTCATCCAAGAATAAGCATAAACACTCATGCACATGCAATATGAGGAGTGTGTGAGCCGATCTAGTGCCTAATGTGTATCATGCATCCACGAGTAACCACTTGCAAACACTTGCAACCACTTGCAACCATCGAACATAACATGTCTCAAACACATGTTTCATCCAAAGGGTTTCTATCTAAGGTTCTCATGACAAGATTAGCACGATAACTAGATAAACATGGATAGCAAAGAGAAAGATATACTAACAAAGGAAAGAGATTGAGAGTGTACCCTCAAAAAGGAATGGATAAAGCCCACGCATCTTCTCCTCGGTTTCCCAAGTTGCGTCTTCTTCGGCTTCACCCCATTGGACCTTTACCAGCCTAACCTCTCGATTCCTTAGCTTCTTGGTCTCCGTCCCCAAGATACGAATCGGAGCTCTCCTCAAAGTTGCTTCTTTCTCTACTTCCACGTCTTCAAGAATGCTAGGTTCAACCACCTCAGCGGACTCATGTAGGCACTTTCGGAGATGCGAGACATGAAAGACATTATGCACTCCGGACAACTTCTCGGGCAATTGCACTTTATAAGTCATCTTCCCAATTCTCTCTATGACAGGGAAGGGTCCAACAAATCTCGGTGCCAACTTCCCAACAGCTCCAAATCGGACCACATTCCGCAAAGGAGAAACCTTTACGAAAACCATGTCCCCAACCTCAAACTCCAAATCGGATCTCCGCTTATCAGCATAGGATTTCTGTCGGTCTTAGGCCGCCTTCATCCGTCTTCTAATCAACTCGACCTTCTCGGATGTATCTCTAATCATGTCGGGTCCAAGTATAAGCTTATCTGTAGTCTCCCACCAACATGTAGGCGACTTGCACGGCCTCCCATATAAAGCTTCAAATGGTGCCATCCCTATGCTTGCTTGATAACTGTTATTATATGCAAACTCAACAAGAGGAAGATGGTCTTCCCAAGCACCACCAAAATCCAGAATGCAAAGCCTCAACAAGTCCTCAAGTACCCTATTCACCCTTTCTGTTTGGCCGTCTGTTTGTGGGTGATAGGCCGTACTCAGGTTCAACCTTGTGCCCATAGCTTCCTGCAAACTGTTCCAGAACTGACTAGTAAAGATGGGGTCTCGGTCACTGACTATGCTGGAAGGGACTCCATGTAGTCGTGCTATCTCGCGAAGATATACCGATGCTAGTCCAGATGCGGTCCTTTTGCTCTTTACTGGGATAAAATGAGCACTCTTCGTAAGTCTATCTACAATAACCCAAATGCTTGTATTCCCCTTCCTTGACCTTGGAAGCCCATCAATAAAGTCCATAGAAATACTCTCCCAATCCATAGCGGGACCTCTAGATGATGCAATAGCCCACCGGGCTTCTTCGACTCAGCTTTTACTCTCTGACAAATAACACATCTCGAGACAAACTCGGCCACATCCTTCTTCATTCCAGGCCAGAAGAAAATGCGCTTCATATCTCTATACATCTTATCACCGCCTGGATGTATAGTCAACTTGGAGCGATGTGCTTCATCAAGAACTTTCCTCACCAAATCTTCTACCATCGGAATACAAAGCCTTCCGTCTCTCCTTAGCCAACCCTTATCATCTATTGAATATCGAGCAAGGTGACTAGATGTCTCCCCTCGAATCAGCTTATCCATGATCTCAATTATCTGAGGCTCTTCCTTCTGCGAAGCCCCAACTTGATCCAGAAGGGTAGGCCTGAGCTCAAGAGATGCCAAAGAACCGGTCATCGACTCAACTGTCAAAGAAAAATCAAAGGTTGCCAAGAACTCTAAATTCTTCATCTCAACAAATAGAGGACTTAGTGTCAACCTTTTTCTACTCAACGCATCCGCTATAACATTCCCCTTGCCAGGGGTATAGGCTATATCAAAGTCATAGGATGCCAAGAATTCCATCCATCTTTGCTGCCTCAAGTTCAGATCCTTCTGCGAAAAGAGATACTTCAAAGACTTATGATCAGTATACAGCTCAAATCTCTCTCCCAGAAGATAATGACGCCAAGCCTTGAGTGCATACACTATCGCTGCCAGCTCTAGATCATGGGTGGGATAATTCTTCTCATGCACCTTAAGTTGCCTCCCACCAAAACATATAACTCTGCCCTCTTGCATCAGAACGGCGCCCAATCCCGTGCCACAAGCATCAGTGTACACGGTAAATATCTTACCACCATCGGGTAAAGCTAGAACGGGTGCAGAGGTAAGGGCTCTCTTGAGTCTCTGAAAAGAAAGCTCACAATCCATATCCCAAGCAAAAACTAAGTTCTTCTTAGTCAACTTAGTAAGAGGAGCGGATATCTTCGCGAAGTCCTTGATGAACTTCCGGTAAAAACCCGCAAGACCCAGAAAGCTTCTCACCTCGGTTGCATTCCTTGGAGTCTTCCAATCCTGAACTGCAACCACCTTAGCGGGATCCACCGCTAAGCCTTGCTTGGATACGATATGCCCAAGGAATCTAACTTCCCTTCTCCAAAAGTGGCACTTGGAGAACTTGGCCTTTAACTGGTGTGCTCTGAGCGTATCCATCACCTCTACCAGATGCCTCGCGTGCTCTTCTTCATCCTTGGAGAAGACCAGAATATCATCCACAAAGACCACGACAAACTTATTCAAGAACTCCCGAAACACCCTACTCATCAGGTCCACGAAGTACACGGGTGCATTCGTCAAACCGAACGGCATAACAAGCCATTCAAAGAATCCATCTGGAGTTCTGAATGCAGTCTTGTCTATACTATCTTCAGCCACCCTGAGCTGATGAAATCCGGTAGCAAGATCAAGCTGAGAGAAAACAGAAGCACCAACAAGCTGGTCAAAGAGATCATCGATCCTTGGTAACGGGTGTCTGTTCTTCTTAGTCAGCTTATTCAATTCTCTATAATCCACACAGAGTCGAAGAGAACCATCTGCCTTAGTAGCAAACACCACAGGCGCTCCCCATTCGGATATACTTCGTCTGATGAAGTTCTTTTCAAGCAACTCTTTTACTTGCTTGCTGAGCTCCCGTCTCTCGCACGGAGCCATATGCCGAACGGGCAAAGAAACAGGCTTAGCATTATCCACCAGATAAATGCGAAAATCAATCTCTCGTTTCGGGGGCAACCCCTTAACTTCTTCAAAAACATCTGGATAATCTCGGACTACCCTTACAGACTGAAGGGTTTCCTCTGACGAGTCGAGAGATTCAAGATAGCACAACATGATGGGATCCTTCGGATTGCATGAAATCTCTAAGGTGTTGCCAAGGCGAGTCACAAGCCTCACAACCCTATGCTCACAATCAAGAATGGCTCCATATCGGGACAGCCAATCCATGCCCAATATCAATCCGTATCCCCTGAAACCAAGAACATATGCACTACACAAGAACTCTACACTGAGTATAGAGATCCTCAGATCCTCACATATCATAGATAGATGAGCAGAACCCCCAATGGGATTCGAAACACAAACGGGATCATCCACTAAGCTAGTACTAAGGTGCAAGCTATCAACAAGATCAGATGAAATAAAGCTATGTGATGCACCAGAATCAAACAAGGTACGAACTGGGAGATCAGAAACATAAACAAGGTTCTCAACAGAAACACTACCTCGATCGGGAACTGGAGCGGTATTGAGAGCATGAACTTGCCCTCCTGAAGGTCCAGCCTGTCCTTTCTTCTTCGGGCACTCCTTGCTGAAGTGTCCAGTCTCACCACAAGAAAAACATCCCCCACTAAGCTTCCTTTTATTCTTCCTACAATCCTTAGCAAAGTGTCCGGGCACACCACAGTAATTGCACTTTCCCTTGCCTTTGTTGTTGTTGTTCCCCTTCTTGTTCTTGCCCTGATTCCCCTGGCTGCCTTGACCACCTTGATTGCCTTTGCCTTGAGAATCAGTCTTCTTTGCTTGAGTATCACTCGACTTGATCTCTTTCTTTCCATCTCCTTGAAGCAGAGCCATATTGACCAAACTCTCAAAAGTAGCTCCATGCGGGATATGTGACATCGCCAAACCCTGCAGCGGCTCATTCAACCCTCTAGCAAATCGAAGAGCCTTCTTCTCTGGAGTGTTCACCATATCCAAACCGAAACGGGCCAGCTGATTAAACTTGTTCACATACTTCTTAACAGACATATCACCTTGCTTTAATGCAATGAACTTCTCCATCTGTAAATTCGCCTCAGCAGAAGATAGAAACTTGGCCACAAATCTAGCCCTCAAATCGGCCCAAGTCTCAACGGGCCTCGTCCCATTGGTGACTTCCCACCAATAGGCTGCTTCATCCTTCAAAAGCCACACTGTCAATAAGATTTTCCTCTCGTCATCAATCCCAAAGATAGCAAACAAGTCCTCAGTGTCTTTCAGCCAATTCCTAGCTTCAACAAAAGATTCCGTGCCTAGGAAATTCCTGCCTCCCATCGCCTTGAAGTCTTTACAAACCTTCGTGAACTCAACCTGAGGATGCTGAGGGGGAGGAGGAGGAAGAGGAGCCTCAGCAACAGGAGGGGGAGGAATATTAACTGCTGGAGGGACCACCGGAGGAGGGACATTAGCAACGGGAGGAGGAATATTAACATTAGGGGGAGGATTCTCAACTACAGGAGGAGGAGTGGGAGTAGGGTTTGCGGTGCCGGCTGCCGCCCTAGCTTCTAGAAGCCTCCTATACCAGAGTGGCACATTTACTCCATCGGGGATGGCAAGATCCTCAGCCATACTGAAACGAAGGATAAGATAAGATTAGGTCAAGGGAACGAAGGATAACGCTAATGGCTTTTTGGGGAATAGCCCTTTTTAAAATACTAGACTTTTCTTTGGAAAATACTTTATACTTGTTTTGAAAATAGTTTTTCAAAAGTCTTTTTAAAATTTTTTGTTCTTTCTCATAAACCATATGCTCTGATACCAAATTTGTAACACCCCACCTCCGCTAGGGTCACTCTTTCGGGGGCACTAGCTTCTGGGGGGCGTTAGAACTGGGTAAGCATGCATAATGATATATCAAGGCAGAACAGGAACATATATATATATATATATATATATATATATATATATATATATATATATATATATAACAGAGTAAGTGAGAATAAAACAGCGGAATATCTCAAACCATCTCAAAACAAGTCTAGTACATCATAAAGTCATCTGCCAAAATAAATATGTCTAGTACAACATAAACAGAAATACTGAAATACATAGTGCTATCCCCAAAAATAAAAGTGCTAAGCCATAGCGAGCTCAATATCCAGACATACATGAGCTATCCAGCGAACAAGCAAGCGATCCAAGCTAAGCACCACTGTTCCCTCCCTGAGAACCTGGGGGGGGGGGGGGGAACGGAAGAAAAGAAGCGAAAGAAAACAGGTCAGTCAAAAAGACTGGTAAGCCCTACTACGATCAGTCTATAAACTAATAAAGCTAACATCATGCTGGAAACTGAGATGAACATACTGACAATAGATAAAGGTGTCATCACATAAAGAAGGTTAAGCTTTGCACCACAGTGTACTAGCAAACTAACATAACAGGTATTGATCCCTCAGCCCAAACTTTGGCCCAATAGCATGAGGTGACCTTAATGCAAGGTCCAGCCCAACGGTCTAGTCGATCGGCTCCCTATAAACCTAACACGTCAAGTGTTGGTGTCCATACGGTCCACATATGGTTGTAGTCAGACTGTGCTGGGTCCACCTTTGGGTGTATCAAGCCCTCGGGTGTCAACCCCAGACACCTAAGCAATAATGCACAGTCTAAACCTACTGGTACCCGTGCCTCGAGTTTGTCCAACACCGGACTACGTGCACGTCCGTAGCCCGCCTGGACCCGCACCGCTGTACCACTCAGCCGTCGCTTTGGTCGCTTACATCAGTCCAGTAATCGTGCCCCGCCCTAGCCTAGCCTCTAGGGTTGTGAATGATACCAAACTGGGATTACTGCTGGAACAGACCACGTTGCTAGGGTTTTCTAAGAGGGTTAAGTGTGGTTTAACCCCTCACTAATCATGGATTAAATTAGCTAAGTGTAACCAACAGTTCACCACTTAACCCCATTTAATCCCTCGTATCCCCAAAATTGGTTAAGTATTAGTGGGCCATGACTTAACCCTAATTATGAGGCATTAATTTAATTGTACCTTAACCTCTCACATTAGACTTTGTTGTGGTTACTAGTTAAGCCGGGCGGGTCCGGGTAGCTTTACACCACAACTTGGTCTAACCTCGGGTCCCAGGTACACATGACCAACTTCTCACATTGGGTCCTATTGTTTGTAGCAACTAGTTAAGTCGGTCGGTTCCGGGTAGGTTTACGCTACAAACTCAACCCAACCTCGAGTTGGCCACACATGTTTTCTAAGTGTCATGTCCACTTTATTTCAAACCATAATTACAAGTTTAACAAATACTTGGGTAGACCTAACTTAATAGGTAAATTCCCAAGGGGTAGACCTAACTTAATAGGTAAATTCCCAATCTTATATTTTCATGTATTTTAAGTTTTACCCAAAAACCCTCCCAACGTCATTCTATCGCGTACATATTCGTCATAACGCATAAAGGATAGAAAGAGGGAACTTGGCACAACATACATGATAAATCTTACATATCATAATAAGCATGCATAACATGTTGGACTTGCATAACTTAGCATAGTGAACTTGCATAAACATGCATAACTTGTTAAACTTGCAAATCATGGCATAGTGAACTTGCATAAACATGCATAACTTGTTAAACTTGCAAATCATGGCATAGTGAACTTGCACAAACATGCATAACTTGTTAAACTTGCAAATCATGACTTAGTGAACTTGCATAAACATGCATAACTTGTTAAACTTGCAAACCATGACTTAGTGAACTTGCATAAACATGCATAACTTATCAAACATGTGTAACATAGCATAGTGAACTCACATAAGCATGCATAACTCATTAAACATGCATAACATAGCATAGTGAACTCGCATAAGCATGCATAACATAGCATAGTGAACTCGCATAAGCATGCATAACTTATTAAACATGCATAAATCCCAACTTTCATCACATATTAACTTTAGAGTTTCTAAAATGAAGGTAAGAGGGCTTACAAATATTATGAAGACACAAATCCACTAATAAAGATTGAAAAGCCCTTTATGCAAGCATATAAAAACCAAAAAACAAAGCTCCAATCAACAAAAATCCCAAAAACTCTAACTTTAGCAATTAAAGCTTGCAACTTGATGATGTATGCAAGCTAATGATCATTCATACAACTTAGAAATGCTTGTATGAACATCAAAACCTTCATAGAAATGATTTTTGAAGAGGGTGGAGGCTAGGGTTCTTAGGTGGAGGCCATTTGAGAATTCAATTTGACATAGTTTGGTTGCTAGAGTGAATAATAAGGTTTTAGGGTAGGATTAGGGGCTTATTTATAGAAGATTAGAGTGTTTTTAGCCCTAGGATTAACCCCAGATTAGTTTAGGTCCGTCAGATTTAGGAATTCTCTAGAACCAAGCCACAAGACCAAGCCCAAATCAAAATGGTGCGCCAGGCAAAACTGCCTGGCCACCCCGTGTCGACAGGGCTGTCGACAGGGCAGTCGACACCCTAAGACCCCTGTCGACATGCCTGTCGACATGGGGGCCCTGGCGGGAATTTTCCCGCCTGACACCAATTAGCCCTAATCCTTGTTTTTAATTTGAAATTTAAATCTGTTTTTACTATGGAAATTTCTGAAAACTTCAATGGGCCTTAACTGGGTCATACGGACTCCGATTTTCGAAAACTCGGACTCTATTTCGCGTATTTTCCGAGACGAACGCAATGGCATAGCCCGTTTCCCTTAATTCAGATTTTTGAATTAAATTCTGCCTCGATTTATGTTATAATAGGTTATTGAAAATACGGGTTGTTACATAAAACATGAAAATATATGTTGGCATGGTTGGCACATGCCAACGACAATGGCATTTAAGCGGTATGAATTGTTATACCCAAAATAAAGGATATGACATTTACTTATATAATTGCGAAGTAATAAAATATGTAAATTTGGAAAACACGATATGCTTAACCCGAGGTTCGATAGAGTTGTGATGTAAACCTGCCCGGACCCGCCCGGATGTCCAGTAGTTACAACAATACCTATCCAATGTGGGTGGTTAAGCATTGAGCCCAATAATGACCCGAGGTTAGACTGAGCTACGGTGTAAACCTGCCCGGAACCGACCGGCATATCCAGTAACCGTAGCAATACCTGTCTAATGTGAGTGGTCAGGTGCTCCTAAAAGGCTAAGGACAGATGGTCGGGTTAAGTCAACTATAACACTTATCCAAATTCAACATGTTAACAAGAATTGATGGGTGGGGTTTGGTAAATACAGACACTTAGCCACTTTACATGTTTGACTAGAAAATCCTGGTAACGAGGGACCCGTTTCAGCAGTAACCCAAGTTAGGTATCAACGGTACCCTGAAACTAGGCAGGGTGGGGCACGATTACTGGGCTGATTGTAAGCGGTCAAAACGACGGTGGTGGGTGCACAGTGTAGGTCTAACGGGGTGCGGGCGTGCACACACTCCGGAGTAGACAACCAGGTCACTGGGGACACCGGTAGTATAACCTATGCCTTCTAGAATTTGTGTTGGGGCCGCCACCATGGGTCTTGATACTCCCCATGGTGGGACCAGCATAGGTATCTACAATTCTTGGGGGCCGTATGACACATGTTAATGCGAGTAGGAGCCGATCTTTAAATAAAGTTGGGGATCACTTCACCCTCACCATGGGGTGCCAGTTAGAATAAACTCAAGTAGATGCAGAGATATAGCATGGGTGCGATAGTACATTCGACACTTCCTTAGCTTGTGACACTTTCCTATTTTCACTATATATCTATCATGCCCTTTTCTTATTCACATACTGAAGAGTTACTAAATTTACTCAGGCTTTATGTCTGACTCTATTTTCTTTTCTTCTTCTTTTCTTTCGTCCCCCCCCAAGGTCCTCAAGGAGGAAACAACTCAGCTCAATCAGGCTCTTTACAAGCACCAAGACCGTAGATGTATGATTTGGATCTCTTTTGCTCGGATTATGGCTTTGGATATCACTATGGGGATTTTTGTCACTTTATTTATGTTTTATGCTTCTTTAATAATCAAGACAGAAATGAGGTTGTAATGTTGGAAGTATTTTGAGACAATTATGGAATGTTTTGTTTTGAACACGTATCGATGAAATAAAAGTTTGTTTGGTTTCCGCTGTTTAAAATATGTGTATTTATATCTGTCTTGAGTTTATCTGTGGCTTTTACTTATAAACCTCCACCAAAATTAAGGCATTCCCTTTATGAGTGACCTTAACGGAGGTGGGGTGTTTCACTTGGTATTAGAGTATAGGTTTACCAGACAAGATAAAAGTTTTTGAAATTGTTTTCAAAAAGAAAGTTTAAAGAAGCATTTTTTTAGAAAAAAAAGTGTTATATTTATAAAAAAAGGCAAAATCCCCCAAAGCCATGTGCCCTATCTATCTCTCTCTATCCTTCGTTTTGAATTTTTCCTTTCTGTTTCAGCTTGTCTGGGGACCTTACTCCCCAGTTATAGATGCTTTCACTCCTCCTCCTCCTCTACGTGAACCAGCAAACGGGAGAATCGCCGAACAAGAAGACGGGTAATAGTCAAGGAGGAAAGGACCACAACAATCATAACAAGACACGTAAGAAACGGAAATGTTATTTCTGTGGCATTGTTGGGCATGTGGTGAACGACTGCAGAAAGAAGAAGAGGAAGATGAGTGCTACTTGCTTCTATTGCGGTGATGCTGGACACATGGCAAAGGACTGCCCTAAGAAGTAAGGGCAAGGCCCGCAAGCAGGACCTTCTGGGGGTACCTCTTTAACCTCTTCTCCTAGATGCTTTGTTTTATCCTGCTTATCTTCTCAATCCTATCTTGAGAACTTTAGGTAGTAATATTTCTGTAGAAAGTGTAGTTTATCTTTATGATAATCCAGTTCACACACTTTTTGACTCTGGCGCATCACACTCTTTTATTTCATCTGCCTTAGTAGAATCTCTGCATCTAGACACTAGTATGGTAGAAGATCCCTTAGTAGTTTCAAATCCAATTGGGGGCTCCGCTTACTTATCAATGGTTTGTTTGGGTTTGAAAATATCTATTCTCAGCGTCGAGTTTAGTTGTAATGCCTTTGTCTTGGGCTTCTCGGGATTTGGTTTGATCTTAGGCATGGACTGGTTATCCAGTAATGGTGCCATCCTTGATTGTGAGAAAAGAGTAGTTAGACTCTTGACTCGGCTTGGTAACACTCTAGAAATTTCTTGTAATCCCTTGAATGTTGTTATGCTTAGTTATCTAGAGTCGCTTGATGCTTCTGATGAAAATTTGCAATCGGTTAGAGTAGTCCGGGAATATCCGGATGTTTTTGAGGAGGTGAAAGGCTTACCTCCGAGGCGGGAAATAGACTTCCGCATATATCTTATGGATAATGCAAAGCCTGTAGCTTTACCTGTCAGACACATGGCTCCAAGGGAGAGAAAGGAGCTCAGTAAGCAGGTTAAAGAACTCCTCGAAAAAGGGTTCATTAGACGGAGCATTTCGGAATGGGGGTGCTCCAGTGGTGTTCGCAACCAAAGCGGACGGTTCGCTTTGCCTTTGCACCGACTATAGGGAGTTAAACAAATTGACCAAGAAAAATAGGCACCCTCTTCCCCGAATCGATGATTTGTTTGATCAGTTTGTAGGTGCGACGGTCTTCTCCCAACTTGATCTGGCAACTGGGTTCCATCAGCTAAGAGTAACTGAAGATAGCATTGATAAAACGACGTTCAGAACCCCAGACGGTTTCTTCGAGTGGCTTGTCATGCCTTTCGGCTTGACAAACGCACCCGCTTATTTCGTAGACCTAATGAGCAGGGTATTCAGAGAATTCCTTAACAAATTTGTGGTTGTCTTCGTAGATGATATCTTAATCTTCTCAAAGAACGAGGAAGAGCATGCTCAACATCTGAAAGAAATCATGGAAACTCTCCATTCACATCAGCTAAAAGCCAAATTCTCCAAGTGCCACTTTTGGAGAAAGGAGGTAAGATTTCTGGGCATATAGTGTCCAAAGAGGGGTTGGCCGTGGACCTCGTGAAAGTGGTGGCAGTGCAAGATTGGAAGACACCAAGAAATGCAACCGAAGTTCAAAGCTTTCTTGGGCTATCCGGTTTTTACCGAAAGATTATTAGGGATTTCGCGAAAATCTCAGCCCCACTCACAAGGCTAACAAAGAAGAATCTGGCGTTCACTTGGGATTTGGACTGCGAGTTTTCTTTCCAACGATTAAAAAGGGCTCTTACAATAGCCCCAGTTCTAACTCTGCCTGATGGAAGCAAAATGTTCAGGGTATACACAGATGCATGTGGAACGGGACTAGGCGCTGTTCCAATGCAAGAAGGAAGGGTAGTAGCTTATGGCGGAAGACAATTGAAAGTTCATGAAAAGAACTACTCAACCCACGATCTTGAGTTAGCCGCCATCGTCTTTGCGCTTAAGTCTTGGCGCCATTATCTCCTAGGTGAGAGGTTTGAATTATACACTGACCATAAATCGTTAAAATATCTCTTCTCGCAGAAGGATCTTAACTTGAGGCAGCAAAGATGGATGGAATTTCTTGCCTCGTATTACTTTGAAATTTCCTATACTCCCGGCAAAGGCAACGTAGTAGCAGACGCGTTGAGCCGAAAGAAACTGACCTTAAGCCCTCCCTTTGTGGAAAGGCAAAGCCTGGAGTATATAGCCAGTTTTAACTTTAGGCCCTCCTCAGATTTTTTACCGGGTTTGTTAGCATCTCTCGAAGTACGCCCTACTCTCTTGGACTCAATTGGGGCTACACAATGTGAAGACCCTCAGCTTGTTGATGTGATTGATAAACTTGTTAGGGGTGAGACTTCTAGTCACCTCAGTAAATACGCCATCGATAATAAGGGTTGGCGGAGGCAAGATGGAAGGTTATGCGTCCCACAAGCAAGGGAGTTGACAAAGAAGGTTCTCGAGGAAGCGCATCATTCCAAGCTGACTATATACCCTGGCGGTGATAAGATGTATAAGGATATAAAAAGGACTTTCTTTTGGAATGGCATGAAGAAAGACGTGGCAGATTTTGTTTCTAAGTGCATGACTTGCCAACGGGTCAAGGCGGAACAGAAGAAGCCTGGAGGACTACTTCAACCTTTAGAGGTCCCACAGTGGAAGTGGGATAGCATTTCAATGGACTTCATTGATGGACTACCTAGGTCGAGAAGAGGCAACACTAGCATTTGGGTAATAGTGGATAGGCATACTAAAAGCTCCCACTTTATACCTATCAAGAGTAGAAGGACTGCCGCATCCCTAGAATCTCTTTATCTCAAGAAAATAGTTCGAATTCATGGGATACCCTCCAGCATTGTTATTAATCGAGACCCTATCTTCACAAGTGAGTTTTGGCGGAGTCTGCAAGAAGCTGTAGGCACACAATTATGTTTGAGCACGGCCTATCACCCCCAAACCGATGGCCAGACGGAAAGAGTGAATAGAGTTTTAGAGGATCTTTTGAGACTTTGCGTTCTTGACTTTGGATGGACTTAGGAGGATCACCTTCCTTTAGTAGAATTTGCCTACAACAACAGCTATCAAGCTACCATCGGTATGACACCTTTCGAAGCCTTGTATGGAAGACCGTGCAAATCATCAACTTGTTGGTGGGATTTTACAGATAAGCTTATACTTGGGCCAGACATGATTCGAGAGACTTCGGAGAAAGTGGACTTGATACGTAGGAGAATGAAGACTGCTCAAGACAGACATAAATCCAACGCCGACAAAAGACGGACCGACCTTGAGTTTGAGGTTGGGGTCAGGGTTTTCCTTAAGGTATCTCCTTTAAGGAACGTCGTTCGCTTTGGATCCGCAGGAAAGCTAGCACCAAGATTTGTAGGACCGTTTCCTATCATCGAGAAAGTTGGAAAGATGGCCTATAGATTAGAGCTACCCGAGAGACTGGCCGGAGTTCACAACGTCTTTCATATTTCTCACCTCCGGAAGTGTTTACATGAGTCTGCGGAAGTGGTGGAACCTAGCATTCTAGAAGAAGCCAAAGTGGAACGTGAAGCAACTGTGAGGAGAGTTACAACCCGCATCTTAGGAACTGAAGTGAAAAAGCTACGCAACCGCGAAGTCAAACTCGTTAAAGTTCAGTGGAGCGATGCCGAGGAAGACGCGACTTGGGAAACTGAGGACAGAATACGCACTGCCTACCCTCTTCTTTTTGAGGGTACATCTTTGATCTCTCTCTTTTTCCTTAAGTTATGCCTTATCTATCTTTTTAGGTATATCTCCTCGGTCCTTTTCCTAACTCCTTAGTTAGGAAACAAATGGATGCAAACATGTATTTGAAAACATGTTATGGATGATGGCTGCAAATGGTAGCTAGTGATTGCTAGTGGTTGCTCATGGATGCATATACACACATACCCTAGGTTATAGATCGGCTCAGTCACTTAATATTGCATATGCATATATATGTATTCTCATTTGTATATGGTTGAAACTTGATATGCTGTCATATGGTTGTCGCATTTGTATGAATAGTTGTGCACTCATGTAGAATTATGAGTAGGAAAATTTGCATACATAATGGATTCATGACACTTACATGATTCGCATTAAGGAGGTCAACTGAATCAGTAGACCGCCTGATTTCTGCATTAGATAAGGACATATACACACACTATGCATATGATCACGAAGCATTAGAAGTCTTTTAAGGACAGTGGATGCCTGTGTTTGTTGGTTGAGTAAATGGATTGTTGGATGGTAGGATATACATTCTTCCTAACTTGAAGATTTCGGGGACGAAATCCTTTTAAGGGAGGAGAATGTAACACCCCGTGAATTCTATAACGCTAAGCTTTACAAATTAAAGTATAATTAATTCTAAATGAAAGAATTAAGGGAAATGGGTTATGCCATTGCGTTCTTCTCGGAATTCTGCTTGAGATAGAGTCCGAGTTTGCGCGAATCGGACTCCGTATGAAGGAGTTATGACCTTCGGAAGTTTCAGAATAAAATTTAAATTCAAACAGCTCAGTTTAGAATTCAAAAATCGAATTTCAAGTTCAAACTGGGCTGGGCGGGAAAATACCCGCTCAGAAGACCAGGTCGACCATAGGGTCGACCATGGTGTTGACCTGGCCTCCCCAGGTCGACCACAATGTCGACCTGGCCACCCCAGGTCGACCATAGTGTCGACCTGGGTGTCGACTTGGGTGTCGACCTGCCAATCGACCTGCCTGGTCGACCTGGCTGGCTAGGTCTAGCTCTGGCTCGAATTT
Source organism: Allium sativum (assembly GCA_030737875.1). NCBI lineage: Eukaryota > Viridiplantae > Streptophyta > Magnoliopsida > Asparagales > Amaryllidaceae > Allium > Allium sativum. Next base: position 636,843,222 of record CM060909.1, read on the forward strand.
CTGTGGCTCTGTGTGTCACTAGGGTTGACGTGTCACCTCTTGATTGGCTCTTTGAACTTTGTATGGCCTAGATTCCTCCTGTCTTCATCTGATGGCTCAAAACAATATAAAAATCTATAAATACACCCTAAGTCTCAACTGAAAATTCACAAAAAAAATAAGAAAGGAGTCGTCATGCTGCCAAGGAGGAATTGAGCATAGCCGTCAAGAGGGAAAAGCCTAAGAGATGAATCAAATTAAGAAGAAGATAAAAGTTAAATCAAATAAATCAACGCAACGTTAGTCTACCCAAAGAAGCGCATCTCAGTTTCAGAATTCAGAATCCATAATTCAAGATTCTGCATTCGTTGTAAGTATAGTGACCTTTCAGAATATGAATAAAAACCGTGATGTGATTCGATGTAAATGAAAATAGAATTGTGTTATTGTATTGTATAAATTCTGTGTATTGTAATGGTTCTATCATGACTTGTGTATTGATGTTTGTGGCATAAATTTGATTGATGCAAGCCTATTAAACAATTGTATATGAAAACAATGGCACTTGCAAGTTTGTGGCAAAAACTAGAATTTGATCCCTTATGTTTATGCCTATGGCATGGATTATATGCATTCACTAAGTCTAAATTAAGGCTTACGTAAACATGTTCTAGATTTGAAATCTTTTATGCCTACATGACCCAAAACCTATGATATCATTTTCATGTTTATATGCAAGTATAATTGGACCTATGTTAAGTATCGTTTGGGTTTCATAAACTATGCAAGTTCATGTTTATTTGCAAGTATAAGTGGACCTATGTTAAGTATCGTTTGGGTTTCATAAATTATGCAAGTTCATGTTTATTTGCAAGTATAATTGGACCTATGTTAAGTATCGTTTGGGTTTCATAAACTATGCAAGTTCATGTTGAAATAGGCTATGTGATTAGATGTCATAATTGGACATTTTGGTGAATATACAACACGCTAGTTTTGTGGTTGACATTATGCCAAGTTAAACATGTTTAGACGCAAGTTTGTATTAGCCTAAACTATGCCATTTCATATGTCACCTACTTAGTTATACTTTGATTTTAATGCAAGTTCACATGACCCATCATTTATGTTAATATCGCTAAATTGCAAGTTCATGCGCCACACACCCTTATATGTTGTAAAATATTACATGTTCTTGATTTCCCCTTTTCTCACGCTTATAAAGTTGGGCTGAATTGTTTCGAGCCCAACATTTGTTATAACGTTGCGAACGTATAAACGGGGGAGGGGGGGGGGTAATAACGTTGGGTGTAAAACGTGAAAATATATGTTGGCATGGTTGGCACATGCCACCGACAATGGCATTTAAGCGATATGAATTGCTATACCCAAAATAAAAGATATGACATTTACATATATAATTGAGAAGTAATAAAATATGTAAATTTAGTAAACACGATATGCTTAACCCGAGGTTGGATTGAGTTGTGATGTAAACCTGCCCGGACCCGCCCGGTTGTCCAGTAGTCACAACAATACCTATCCAATGTGGGTGGTTAAGCATTGAGCCCAACAATGACCCGAGGTTGGACCGAGCTACGGTGTAAACCTGCCCGGAACCGACCGGCATATCCAGTAACCATAGCAATACCTGTCTAATGTGAGTGGTCAGGTGCTCCTAAAAGGCTAAGGACAGATGGTAGGGTTAAGTCAACTATAACACTTAACCAAATTCAACATGTTAACAAGAATTGATGGGTTGGGTTAGGTAAATACAGACACTTAACCACTTAACATGTTTGACTAGAAAATCCTGTTAACGAGGGACTTGTTTCAGCAGTAACCCAAGTTAGGTATCAACGGTACCCTGAAACTAGGCAGGGTGGGGCACGATTACTGGGCTGATTGTAAGCGGTCAAAACGACGGCGGTGGGTGCACAGTGTTGGTCTAACGGGGTGCGGGCGTGCACACACTCCGGAGCAGACAACCAGGGCACTGGGGACACCAGTAGTATAACCTATGCCTTCTAGAATTTGTGTCGGGGCCGCCACCATGGGTCTTGATACACCCCATGGTGGGACCAGCATAGGTATCTACAATTCTTGGGGGCCGTATGACACATGTTAACGCGAGTAGGAGCCGATCTTTAAATAAAGTTGGGGATCACTTCACCCTCACCATGGGGTTCCAGTTAGAATAAACTCAAGTAGATGCAGAGATATAGCATGGGTGCGATAGTACATTCGATACTTCCTTAGCTTGTGACACTTTCCTATTTTCAGTATATATCTATCATGCCCTTTTCTTATTCACATACTGAAGAGTTACTAGATTTACTTAGGCTTTATGTCTGACTCTATTTTCTTTTCATCTTCTTTTCTTTCGTTTCCCCCAAGGTCCTCAGGGAGGAAACAACTCAGCTCAATTAGGATCTTTACAAGCACCAAGACCGTAGATGTATGATTTGGATCTCTTTTGCTCGGATTATGGCTTTGGATATCACTATGAGGATTTTTGTCACTTTATTTATGTTTTATGCTTCTTTAATAATCAAGACAGAAATGAGGTTGTAATGTTGGACGTATTTTGAGACAATTATGGAATGTTTTGTTTTGAACACGTATTGATGAAATAAAAGTCTGTTTGGTTTCCGCTATTTAAAATATGTGTATTTATATCTGTCTTGAGTTTATCTGTGGCTTTTACTTATAAACCTCCACCAAAATTAAGGCATTCCCTTTGTCAGTGACCTTAACGGAGGTGGGGTGTTTCACTAAGTGACTAGCTTACAACAATGTACACTTTTTGAGTCAATTGCAACTCAAAACGCGATTGCTCTCTTCTTCTATACTCAAGATTTTCTCTGCCTCCTCTAGATCTTTCATTTCATATTCCATTTCAAAGGCATCTTTAACTTGTGATTTCCTTCTTGTCCTTTGAATAAATGAGCATGTTGTCTATATACAAGAGAAAATACATCCAATACTCATTTTCTAACCTCTTGAAATAAGTACAAATATCATCGATGCTTCTATCAAAAGCATTTTCTAATCTCTTGTACCATTTCTTAAGTGATTTAAAACAATCTACACCCCTTAACATTCCCTAAAATAGTGTCACTCTAAGAAACGTGATGTTGTTATGGGTATAAAGAAATATAATCACTAAAACACCCCACCCTCCATTAAGGTCACTCATAAGGGACTGCCTTAACTTTGGTGGAGGTTTGTAAGTAAAAGCCACAGATAAAACACAAGACAGATATAAACACACACACACACACACACACACACACACACACACACACACACATATATATATATATATGTATATATAAGCAACGGAAAACATCAGACTTTTATTTCATAAAATACTTGTTCATACAACACATTTCCATAATTGTCTCATAACAACTTCCAAAACTTACAACATCATTTCTGTCTTGGTTTTTAAATAAAGAAGCATAAAACGTGATTAAAACTGCATAAATCCCCATAGAGTGTGACCAACAGCCATAGCCAAGGAAAGAGACTCCAAACCGTACATCAACTTTCTTGAAGCTTTTAAAGAATCTGACTAAGATGAGCTATTTCCTCCCTGTGGACCTGAGGGGGGGAACGGAAGAAAAGAAGACGAAAGAATATAGGGTCAGACATAAAGCCTGGTAAGTCTAGTGACTCTTCAGTATGAAAATAAGAATAAGGGCATGATAGGTATAAACTGGAACAGGAAAGTATCATAAACTAAGATGAAGTAGTTTTGAATGAATATACTATCTCACCCCCACACAATATCTCTGCACCTACTTGTATTTATCCCGACTGGCACCCTATGCTGAGGGTGAAGTGATCCCGTTTCTAAAGATGCACCCTATGCTGAGGGTAAAGTGATCCCGTTTCTAAAGATGCACCCTATGCTAAGGGTGAAGTGATCCTCTTATTTTAAAGATCGGCTCCTACTCGCATAATCATCTGTGTCTTACGGCCCCCAGAAATTGTAGATACCTATGCTGGACCCACCATGGGGTGTATCAAGTCCCATGGTGGTGACCCGACACAAACCTTAGAATGCATAGGTTATACTACCGGTGCCCCCAGTGCCCTGTTTGTCTGGTTCGAAGTGTGTGCACGCCCGCACTCCATTAGAACCCACACTGTTGCCCCACCGCCGTCTCTTTGACCGCTTACAATCAGCCCAGTAATCGTGCCCCACCCTGCCTAGTTCCAGGGTACCATGATACCTAATTGGGTTACTGCTGAAATGGGTCCCCGTTACTAGGGTGTTCTAGTTAAACATGCTAAGTGGTTAACTGTCTGTATTTACCTAACCCCACCCATCAATTTCATTAACATGTTGAATTGGTTAAGTGTTTTAATTAACTTAACCCTACCATCTGTCCTTAGCCTTTTAAAGCACCGACCACTCACATTAGACAGATATTGTTACGGTTACTAGATGCGTCGGTCGGTTCCGGGAAGATTTACACTGTAAATCAGTCTAACCTCGGGTCCTTATTGGGCTCAATGCTTAACCAATCACATTGGATAGGTATTGTTGTGACTACTGGACAGCCGGGCGGGTCCGGTCAGATTTACATAACAACTCAATCCAACCTCGTGTTAAGCATATTCATATTTTCTAAATTTACATATTTTTCTTTGTTTCTGAATATATGTAAATTTGTCAACAATTAAATGTTATGGCCCACATTCCAAGTTTAACATTTTTGTTATAAGAATTTACACCGTTTAAATGCCACCAATTTTGGCATGTGACAAACATGCCAATTTTATATATTTTATGTCAAGTTTTACTAATATTCCCAACGTTACCCCGTTTAAACATTAGGCTAACAATCTTAGCCTAATTTTCGTTCGCATAGTCTTAACATATAATATTAGGCTAAAAACTTAGCCTAATTTGGCGCGCACAAATAGGCATAAGGGAATTCATAAACCCAAACATAACATAGGTGTAAACTTGGCATTTTTGGCATAGTAAATATGAACATCATAGGTGTGAACTTGCAAAATAGCCAACATGAATGTCATAGATGTGTACTTGCAAAATAGTCAATATACATATATGTGAATTTGCAACATAGCCTAAATCAATTTTACATATATGTGAATTTGCATTGAAATAAGGGTCTAACCAAATAGGTGTCACATGAAATAGCATATGAGTTAGAAAACATAGGTCTAAACTTGTTTTTGGATCTAGGCATAACATCGAACATCACTAGCACATGACAAGAATATGACTTTTTCATAAATATGTATAACTTTATGACAAGGGTGTGAACTAGATCCAATCGCATATCTAATTACAACATGAAACATGTAATAAAGTGGATCTTGACATGGATCCAATTAGGAACTTTCAACTTTTACATAAACATAGGGGCATGTATATGAACATAACCATTTAGGCATAAAGATTTTCTAGCATAAAGTGTATACATGAGGTTCTAATCACAAACGATCTATATAATCACATAATCATGAATTATAAAACTTGCTTGTGATGTTGTTGTCATTCTAAAAGTACAATAGGATCAACATCAACCTTAATTATACCACAAACATCCCAATTTCATTCGCAACACAATCATTTCAAAACATAGATATGAATTAACATCGTCGTTACATAATAGCACAATTCCACTTCTAATTTACATCGAATCAATTCTTAATTTTATTCTCATCGGAAAAATCACTATACTTACAATGAACGACGAACTTGGATTCTGGATTTGAAATGCTTTCCTTTAGGTAGACTAACGTTGTTTTGATTCGTGTTTTGCCTTAGTATTGGCTTGCCTCTAGGCTTTCTAACGGACGACCACTCCTAGTTTCTTTCCAGCAGCATGACGGCTTTAGTATTCTATTATTTGTGTGAATTTAGGGTTAGACCTGAGTTGTATTTATAGAATTTCAATCTAATTAGAGTCGTCGATGATGCTAGAGTGAATCCAGACCATCCATCTCAAGAGAAGCCAATCAGAAAGTGACATGCAAGCCCTAGTGACTCAGCCAAGCCTCAAAATTCAACCAGACCCTGACCAGGCCAGCCAGGGCCTGACGAATAGGTCTTTCTAGTCTGGGCGCACTTGGCAGGTGCGCCAGTGCTAAAATTGTACTGGTGCACTTCCCAAGTGCGCCAGTTCAATTTTGTTTTGGCGCACTTCCCAAGTGCGCCAGTGCATTCTGACCCATTTCCAATTTTTCTGCCCAACTTCGTTCGTCCATATCTTCTTCATACGGTAACCGTTTTACACAAACTTGGACTCTATCTCAAGCAGAATTTCGAGACGAACGCAATGGCATAACCGATTTCCCTTGATTTCATCATTTAGAATTATTTATACTTTAATTTGTTAAGTTATAGTAAACGGAAAATTCGTGGTGTTACATTCTCCCCTCCTTAAAGGATTTCGTCCCCGAAATCTTCAAGTCTAGGAGAACGTAAGTCCTAACATCCAATCGTCCATCTACTCAACCAACAAACACAGGCGTCCATTGTCCTTAAAAGAGTTCTAATGCTTTGTGATTATATGCATAGTGTGTGTATATGTCCTTAACTAATGCAAAATCAGGCGGTCTACTGATCCAGTTGGCCTCCTTAATGCAAATCATGTAAGTGTCATGAGTCCATTATGTATGCAAATTTTTCCTTACTCATAATTCTACATGAGTGCGCAACCATCAATACAAATGCGACATCCATATGACAACATATCAAGTTTTAACCACATACAAATATGAATACATATATGCATATGCAGTATGAAGTGATTGAGCCGATCTAAAACCTAGGTTGTGTGTGTATATGCATCCACGAGCAACCACTAACAACCACTTGCAACCACTTGCAGCCATCAACCATAACATGTTTCAAATACATGTTTACATCCAAAGGGGTTTCTACCTAAGGATAAAGGATAATATCGAGGAGATGTACCTAAAAAGATAGATTCAAGCACAACTTAAGGAAAAAGAGAGGTCAAAGATGTACCCTCAAAAAGAAAAGGGTAGGCCGCGCATATTCTATCCTCAGTTTCCCAAGTCGCGTCTTCCTCGGCGTCGCTCCACTGAACCTTGATGAGCTTCACTTTGCAGTTGCGTAGCTTTTTGATTTCAGTTCCTACGATTCGAGTTGGAACTCTCCTCACAGTTGCTTCGTGTTCCACTTCGGCTTCTTCTAGAATGCTTGGCTCCACCACTTCTGTGGATTCATGTAGACATTTCCGGAGATGGGAAACGTGAAAGACGTTGTGAATTCCAGCCAATCCTTCAAGCAGATCCACTCTATAAGCCATTTTTCCAATCTTCTCGATGATAGGGAACGGTCCTACAAATCTTGGTGCTAGCTTTCCTGCGGATCCAAAGCGAACGATGTTCCTTAAAGGGGATACCTTAAGGAAAACCCTGTCCCCAACCTCAAACTCAAGGTCGGTCCGTCATTTGTCGGCGTAGGATTTCTGTCTGTCTTGAGCAGTCTTCATTCTCCTTCGTATCAAGTCCACTTTTTCTGAAGTCTCTCTAATCAAGTCTGGCCCAAGTATAATCTTGTCAGTGGACTCCCACCAACTAGTTGATGATCGACAAGGTCTTCCATACAAAGCTTCGAAGGGTGCCATACCGATGGTGGCTTGATAACTGTTGTTATAGGCGAATTCCACTAAAGGAAGGTGATCCTCCCAAGTCCCTCCGAAGTCAAGAACGCACAGTCTTAGAAGATCTTCTAGTACTCTATTCACCCTTTCTGTCTGACCATCAGTTTGGGGGTGATAGGCCGTGCTCAAACATAACTGTGTGCCGATAGCTTCTTGCAGACTCCTCCAAAATTCGCTCGTGAAGATGGGGTCTCTGTCACTCACTATGCTGAAGGATATTCCACGGAGTCGAACTATTTCCTTGAGATAAAGAGAAGCTAGAGACGAAGCAGTTCTTCTACTCTTGATAGGTATAAAGTGGGCGCTTTTAGTAAGCCTATCCACTATCACCCAAATGCTAGTATTGCCTCTTCTTGACCTAGGCAACCCGTCAATGAAGTCCATTGAAATGCTATCCACTTCCATTGCGGGACTTCTAGAGGATGAAGCAGTCCTCCAGGCTTCTTTTGTTCCTCCTTGACCTGTTGGCATGTCATGCACTTAGAAACGAAAACTGCTACGTCTTTCTTCATGCCGCTCCAATAGAAAGCTCTCTTTACGTCCTTGTACATCTTGTCTCATCCTGGGTGTATTGTCATCTTGGAATGATGTGCCTCCTCGAGAACCTTCTTCACAAAATCCCTAGCTTGCGGGACGCATAGTCTTCCATCTCGCCTTAGCCAACCCTTATCATCGATGGAGTACCTATTGAGGTGACTGGAAGTTTCACCCCTAATTATTTGTTCAATCACATCCACAAGCTGTGGGTCTTCTCGTTGTGCGGCCCCTATCGAGTCTAAAAGAGGGGACCGTACTTCTAGGGATGCCCATAAACCAGGTATAAAATCGCAGGAGGGCCTAAAGTCAAAACCGACTATATACTCCAAGCTTTGCCTTTCTACAAAGAGAGGGCTTAAGGTCAGTTTCTTTCGGCTTAACGCGTCTGCTACTACGTTGCCTTTGCCCGGAGTATAGGAAATTTCAAAATCATACGAGGCAAGGAACTCCATCCACCTTTGCTGCCTCAAGTTAAGATCTTTCTGCGAGAAAAGATACTTCAATGATTTATGGTCAGTATATAATTCGAACTTCTCACCTAGGAGATAATGGCGCCATGACTTAAGCGCAAAGACGATGGCGGCCAACTCAAAATCATGGGTTGGGTAGTTCTTTTCATGCACTTTCAATTGTCTTCCACCATAAGCTACTACCCTCCCTTCTTGCATTAGAACAGTGCCTAGCCCCGTACCACAAGCATCCGTATATACTGTGAACATTTTGCTTCCACCTGGAAAAGTCAAAACTGGGGCTGTTGTGAGAGCCCTTTTTAGTCGTTTGAAAGAAAACTCGCAGTCCAAATCCCAAGTGAACGCCAGATTCTTCTTTGTTAGCCTTGTGAGTGGAGCTGAGATTTTCGCGAAATCCCTAATGAACTTTTGGTAAAAACCGGCTAGCCCAAGAAAGCTTTGAACTTCGGTTGCATTTCTTGGTGTCTTCCAATCTTGCACTGCCACCACTTTCGCGGGGTCCACAGACAACCCCTCTTTGGACACTATATGCCCCAGAAATCTTACTTCCTTTCTCTAAAAGTGGCACTTGAAGAATTTGGCTCTTAGCTGATGTGCACGGAGAGTATCCATGATCTCTTTCAGATGCTGAGCATGTTCTTCCTCATTCTTTGAGAAGATCAAGATATCATCTACGAAGACCACCACAAATTTATTGAGGAATTCTCTGAACACCCTGCTCATCAGGTCTACGAAATAAGCGGGTGCGTTCGTCAAACCGAAAGGCATGACAAGCCACTCGAAGAAACCGTCTGGGGTTCTGAACGTCGTTTTATCAATGCTATCTTCAGCTACCCTTAGCTGATGGAACCCAGTAGCTAAATCAAGTTGGGAGAAGACCGACGCACCTACAAGCTGATCAAACAAATCGTCTATACGGGGAAGCGGATGTCTATTCTTCTTAGTCAGCTTGTTTATCCCCCTATAGTCCACACAAAGACGTAGTGAACCATCTGCTTTGGAGGCGAACACCACTGGAGCACCCCATTCCGAGATACTTCTTCTTATAAACCCCTTCTCGAGAAGCTCCTTAACTTGCTTATTGAGCTCCTTTCTCTCCTTTGGAGCCATGTGTCTAACATGAAGAGCTACGGGCTTTGCATTATCAACAAGATATATGCGGAAGTCTATTTCCCGCTTTGGTTGTAAGCCTTTCACCTCTTCAAAGACATCCAGATATTCCCGGACTACTCTAACCGACTGGAAATTCTCAACAGAAGCGTCAAGCGACTCTAGGTAACTAAGCATAACAGCATTCAAGGGATTACAAGAAATTTCTAGAGTGTTACCGAGTTGAGTCAAGAGCCTAACCACTCTTTTCTCACAATTAAGAATGGCACCATTACTGGATAACCAGTCCATGCCTAAGATCAGTCCATACCCTGAGAAGCCCAAAACAAAGGCACTACATCTAATTTCAACACTTAGAATAGAGATTTTCAAATCCAAGCAAACCATCGTCAAATAAGCCGAGCCCCCAATTGGATTTGAAACAACCAAGGGATCTTCTACCATATTAGTGTCTAGGTGCAGAGATTCTACTAAAGCAGATGAAATAAAGGAGTTTGATGCACCAGAATCAAAGAGAGTGCGAACTGGATGATTATACAGATAAACTAAGCTTTCTATAGAAATATTTCTACCTCGTTCCTGTGGAGGTGCCACCAGCGCGTGAACTTGTCTGCCTGAGGTGGATCTAGTCCTCTGTCCCTGCCCCCGCTTCTTTGGGCAGTTCTTAGCCAAGTGTCCAGTCTCGCCACAACTGAAGCAACCTCCATTCATCTTTGTCTTCTTCTTTCTGCAGTCTTTTGCTATATGTCCCACAAGAAATTGCACTTTCTCTTTCACGGGATTTGTTATTCTTCCCGCCTTTATTGAAGTCTGTTTTCTTAGTCTGTAAACCTTCATTCTTTTCTTCCACCTTAGTCTCTTTTTTGCCCTTGTCTTCCTCGTGTAGCAATGCCATGTCCACTAAGCTTTCATAGGTCGCTCCCGTGGATACATGAGTCATAGCAAGGCTGTGTAGAGGCTCATTCAGACCTTTGACGAAGCGAAAGGCCTTCTTGTGTTGGGTGTTTACTAAATCAAGCCCAAATCTGGCCAGCTGATTAAACTGATTAACGTACTCTCTGAACGTCATACTCCCTTGCTTAAGAGTTAGGAACTTCTCCATCTGCAGACTTCTCTCAGCTTGGGAGAGGAATTTCATCTCAAACCTTGTCCTGAAGTCTTCCCATGTTTCCACTGGCCTCTCCGCATGCGTAACTTCCCACCAATAGGAAGCTTCATCCTTGCTGTATCTTCTGCCTGTCATCAACTTCGAAGATAACGAATAAATCTTCAGTCTCTTTCAACCAGTTCCTTGCTACCACAAATGATTCAGTTCCATAAAAGTCCTTTCCTCCCATAGCCTTGAAGTATCTACATGTCTTAGCGAAAGTGTTTCCCCGAGGAGGAGGAGGAGGGGGAGGAGGAACTGCTGCCACCGTAGGAGGAGGAATGTTTGCTTGGCCCGTACCGTTGGCCCTAGCCTCTAGGTACCTTCGGAACCAGCCGGGTACAGGTACGCCTTCCGGAAGGTTAAGGTCTCCAGACATGCTGGAAAAAAAAGGAAAGGTTCAGAATGAAGGATAGATAGATAGTGCATATGGCTTTTGGGGGATTATGCCTTTTAAAATATCAAAACTTTTCTTGAAAATGCTTCTTTAAACTTCTTTTTGAAAATAGTTTCAATTTTTTTTATCTAGTCTGGTAAATCTAGGCTCTGATACCAAGTGAAACACCCCACCCTCCATTAAGGTCACTCACAAGGGACTGCCTTAACTTTGGTGGAGGTTTGTAAGTAAAAGCCACAGATAAAACACAAGACAGATATAAACACACACACATATATATAAACAGCGGAAAACATCATACTTTTATTTCATAAAATACTTGTTCATACAACACATTTCCATAATTGTCTCATAACAACTTCCAAAACATTACAACATCATTTCTGTCTTGGTTTTTAGATAAAGAAGCATAAAACGTGATTAATACTGCATAAATCCCCATAGAGTGTGACCAACAGCCATAGCCAAGGAAAGAGACTCTAAACCGTACATCAAGTTTCTTGAAGCTTTTAAAGAATCTGACTAAGCTGAGCTATTTCCTCCCTGTGGACCTGGGGGGGGGGGGGGGAGGACGAAAGAAAAGAAGACGAAAGAAAATAGGGTCAGACAAAAAGCCTGGTAAGTCTAGTGACTCTTCAGTATGAAAATAAGAACAAGGGCATGATAGGTATAAACTGGAACAGGAAAGTATCATAAATTAAGATGATGTAGTTTTAAATGAATATACTATCGCACCCCACACTATATCTCTGCACCTAATTGTATTTATTCCGACTGGCACCCTATGCTGAGGGTGAAGTGATCCCGTTTCTAAAGATGCACCCTATGCTGAAGGTAAAGTGATCCCGTTTCTAAAGATGCACCCTATGCTAAGGGTGAAGTGATCCTCTTATTTTAAAGATCGGCTCCTACTCGCATAATCATCTGTGTCTTACGGCCCCCAGAAATTGTAGATACCTATGCTGGACCCACCATGGGGTGTATCAAGTCCCATGGTGGTGACCCGACATGTAACACCCCACCTCCGATAAGGTCACTCACAAAGGGAATGCCTTAACTTTGGTGGAGCATTTTAGTAAACAGAACAGAAACTTACAAGACAGATAAAACAGTACTTGAAATTTTTTAACTTTATTACAGCGGAAACAGAAATTAATATGGTTACATCCTTTCAAATTTCAGAATTCAAGTACAAAATATCAGTCTTGTACAAAAGCCTTCAAAATGCATGGTTTAAAATCATAATCCCCATGGAACGGAAGCTATACAGAGCCAAGCCATACTTTAAGCACTTCAAGCAAAGAGAAATCCGGATCAAGCTAAAGTATTCCCTCCTTGGATAACCTGGGGGGAAAACGGAAGAAAGGAGGCGAAACAACAAGGGTCAGACAAAAAGTCTGGCAAGTCCAGTGACTCTCATCATATGAACAGATAATAATAATATGATATGAACATAAAACTGGATGTGAGATAACTATAACAGGTTTAGCAGATATAACAGAAAAACAGAATGATATAAACTATTGTTTTACACTTCTCTGCACTAATACTAGTATAGCAGAATTAGGTGCCACCCTAATGTCTAAATTGAAGCAGGAACGGGTACAGAATACTTTAACAGAAACAGAATGCTAATAATGGGCCTTTACTACCCGATCAGAAACAGACAGAAGCAGAAACAGATTTATCCCTACGGAAACAGAATGTAGAATTAGGTGTACACTAGTAATGGGCCTTTACCACCCGAACAGACGGTACCACACAGAAACAGACAGGTGTTACCACCCAACAGAAACAGACAGTACCAACAGAAACAGATAGAACTAAGCGTACCCTAAAACCCTACCCCAAGCGATCGGCTCCCTAATACATAAATATCCTGTGTCGGCCCCACAGTAGGGTGTATCACTCCCTAAAGTGACAACCAATTGGCACAGACCTATTTACAGATGTCACGGCGTCTTACATCCTCAGAGGCAGACCGGGATCCATGCACGCACATGACCTGGTTGGAACGCACCATCAACACCCCTCGCCATTATCAGAATGAACCACTTATAATTAGTTCAGTAAGCGTGCCCGGACCCTACCTACTGTTGGGTCAAAGTTTTGATACCAGAAAGGGTTACTGACTAATATGGGTCCCAAACAACAGATGACACAAGTAATTCCCCTCCTAACCTTGTGTCCCCAGACTAACAGATCTCATATTTAACTTGTTTACAAGTTCAGACATACAGAATTCAGATTTACTAGTTCACAGATTAAGTTAACAAGTTTTCATACTAACAGATCAGATGTACAGATTTTTCAGATTTGTCTAACTTTGTATTGGGCCTACAGATTCATGGACGGGTTTACTACACCTATTAATCCAGTTGGTTTAACCCTATTTTCCCCCAATACGTTTTAGACGTCATTCTTATCTTAGATTTTCATTAATTAATTATTAATGCCCAGACCTCTCACATTAGGTCGCTAGCTTGTGGCCGCTGGATGGGCCGGGCGGTTCCGGGAAGACTTCTGCCACAAGCCAGACCTAACCTCGTGTCTTAAGCAGGTTATGACTAACTTCTCACATTAGAACCTATTGTTTGTGGCCACTGGATGTGCCGGGCGGTTCCGGGCAGAATTACGCCGCAAACTCATTCTAACCTCGAGTTAGTCACGTTTATCTTTGCGGCCAATTAATTAATAATTTACCGTTTATGCGCACGCCCAATATATATGCCAATTCAGATTATATCAATAACAGGATGATTATATCAACACAGCAGATAACAGATTTTAGCAGATAACAGATTTTATATGACTTAACGAATTTAACAGATTTAGCAATTTAGCAGATTTTGGCATATAACAGGTTAGGCATTTCAACCGACAAATTTAACAGATTAGGCACTTCAGTCTAATTAGCAGTCTAGGCAATATAACAAAACTAGCAGTTTAGGCAACTTAGCAAATTAGCAAAATAGGCATTTTCAACGGATTCAGTAAATGACAGATTTAGCAGGTTTAATATTTCTAAAGGTTCTATTTACATGCCTTGCCTAAACATAAATTAGGCCTAAATTCATATGCCTAAATAATTGTCGTGATTCACAATAAGATCATATACTTCCATGTTTGCATACATTTACATAACGCAGAATATGGACATAATTTACCCTATAACATATGTTCCAATTTTTGTTAAACTAACCTTATACAGCAGATTCACATATAAATTATACCAAATATGATCATTAATTACAATGCATGCCATATATGCAAAATTCCCTATTTAGGTGTAATCACAATAGTAGAGATCCTAATTAATGTAAATCTTTTACACCTACGTTTCCATATCCTTCTTCTTATTAAGTCATGAATCATTATGCAAAATATACCCAACAATCTAAATCTTTAAATCATATCTTCTAAAAAAATCAGATCTTGACTTTTATATGCATTTTGTCCAAAGTCTCAAATCATATGTAATCATACAATGGTTCCTCTTTTCTTCTATCATAGAATATGCATAGATCCAAATCTAGTTTACAACATATGCTCATCTTCTTTTCTAATTAATTACAGATCTAAATTACAACATACACTATGCATACAACATATATAAATTATATGTTTATAGTCAAATTTATGCATCCAATCCCAAGTCACATGTCCAATATATTTTATGCCTCAGACCTAAAGTCATACATTCAATTCAGTCTTGTCAAATTTCGCATAATTCATCCCAAAATTTGCGTTCATACGTTCATCTCTTATGAGATTAGGCACATGCTCGTGGTAGCCTGGCTATAGAAACAGAAAAGAAGAAAAGGGATACAAAACAGTCACAGAAAAACAGATCTGACAGAAGAGAATATATATACAATCTCAGATTCAGAATTAAAAACATATCAAAATTATAATTAACGTTTATAGCGGAAAATAACTGTACTTGCCTTGATTGGATTAAAGAAAGAACTTTATTTGTTACAGAATTGTTGCAGAAGCTTTTATCTCAAATTTGAATTTAGGATGATGTTGATTGACTTCTAGTTTTGATTCTAGCAGAGTAGCGACGCCATTTTTATTTTTAATTAGAAGAAGAGAGCAATGGAGGCTAGAGAATTGTGTTAGAGACTTAGGTTAGGTAGAGTCTAGGGTCATTTTTATAGAGTTTATGAACTGATTAGGACCATCGATGTTGCTTGGATTGATCGTAGCCATTCATTCGAAAGAGAGACCAATAAGAGTCTGCCACCTAGCCCTAATGACAAAGCAAGCTTCTGAAAATCGACCAAACCCAGACCTGGCCAGCCAGGGCTAGACCAGACCTGGCCAGCAGGTCATTTTTGACCTGGGCGCACTTGGTATGTGCGCCAGGTCAAAAATGTACTGGCACACTTTCCAAGTGCGCCAGTGCATTTTTGTTCTGGCGCACTTCCCAAGTGCGCCAGTGCATTCTGACCCGTTTTCCGGTTTTTCGCCCAACTTCGTTCGTCCATAACTTCTTCATACGATATCCGTTTTACGCAAACTCAGACTCTATCTCAAGCAGAATTCCAAGACGAACGCAATGGCGTATCCCGTTTCCCTTAATTCTTTGATTTGAAATTAATTATACTTTAATTTATGACTTTCACGGTTATAGAATACACGGGGTGTTACATTCTCCCCCACTTAAAAGGATTTCGTCCCCGAAATCTTCAAGTTAAGAAGAATGTGTCCTACCATCCAATCACCCATCTACTCAACCATCATCCACAAGCATCCATTGTCCTTAGAAAACTTCTAATGTTGTATGAACATATGCAAAAGTGTGTGTATATGTTCCTTATCTAATGCAAAGATCAGGCGGTCTACTGATTCAGTTGACCTCCTTAATGCGAATTATGTCAGTGCCATGAGTCCAACATGTATGCAATAGAATTCTGATGATATATATTATTTCTATATGAGTGCACAATCATTCACTCAAATGCAACATCCATGTGCTGAATCAACCATTTTGCATCCACAAGAATTGAAAAATGCTCACCCATCCATATGCAGTATGAGAGTGTTTTCGAGCCGATCTAGTGCCTAGTGTGTGTATATGCATCCACGAGCAACCACTAGCAACCACTTGCAACCAACAAACATAACATGTCTCAAACACATGTTTACACCCATTAGTTTCTACCTAAAGTTCAAATATTCGATCGATAGGATATAGTCGAATGATGGAAGCGAGTACAGATAGAACGAAAATTTGGTTCCCATTAGACATGGGTCCTAAGTATTGGCCCCAAAGACCGAAACCAACATCAAATTGACACCCAGAGGATTACCTTCTTTAGACAATGTCAAAACTGGAAATCCTATAAAAAGTATTTAGATATTTACAGACTACTGGTACAGATCAGGTTCCCTAATGATTCTTAGGAAGCTAAGCATGATAAAATCATACCCCACGAAAACTCAGAATGTATGCGTCATACTTGACGCCTAACACAGATATCCCTCAAACCCCAATCTCAAACAGATGATCCATAACCCTTATGGGTCCGAGTCTATAGCGGAATTCAGAAATAATACTAGTATTAAAGTGCAGAGTATCGATTACAAAATCAAAAATACCAGATTCAGAAAAAGTCTTAACTCCATAATCAGATAAAGAAATTAAATCTACTATAGAAATTTTCCTATTTCTATCCTAGCCACTAGCCTCAAGAGTGTTCGCCTGCCCTCCTTGTCCTCGTCTCTTCGGGCAGTCCCTAGTGAAGTGTCCCATCTCCCCACAGTTGAAGCAAGCACCCTTCCTTTTTCTGCAATTCTTGTTCAGATGAGTTGAGCTCCCACAAGTAAAGCACTTTTTCCCCTTCTTATCTTCAGACTTCTCATCCTTCTTTTGTGTTTCCTTTTTGGGCCCCGCTTTCTTATTCTGTGGTTCTTCCCTCTTTGTCTCTTTCGGGCCCTTGTCTTCCTCGTGCAGTAGTGCCATATCCACCAATTTCTCGTAAGTGGCTCCCATGGGTACATGGGTCATGGCTAGGCTGTGCAGTGGCTCATTCAATCCTTTAACAAAGCGGAGAGCCTTTTTATGCTGAGTGTTGACTAAATCCAATCTGAATCTTGCTAGTTGGTTGAACTGGTTGACGTATTCCTTGACCGTCATACTTCCTTGCTTAAGAGACAAGAACTTTTCCAATTGTAAACTTCGTTCAGCTTGCGAGAGGAATTTTGTCTCAAACCTTGTTCTGAAATCCATCCATGTCTCAACCGGCCTCTCGGCGTTAGTGACTTCCCACCAGTAGGAAGCTTCGTCTTTGAGCAGCCATACTGCCAACTGTACCTTCTGCCTATCGTCCACCTCGAAGATAACGAATAGATCCTCAGTTTCTTTGAGCCAATTCCTTGCTTCTACGAATGATTCAGTTCCTTTGAAATCCTTCCCACCCATGGCCCTAAAATCTCTACAGATCTTTGAGAAAGCAATTGCACAAGGAGGGGGTGGAAGAGGGGGATCATTTGCTGGACCTGCAGCGGCGGTCCTAGCCTCAAGATATTGATGAAACCAACCGGGTACATGAACACCCTCTGGTATCTCAGATGCTTCAGACATGCTGAAATGAAAAAGGAAAGGTTCAATACAAAAAGGACTGAAAGAAAGATATATGGCTCTTGGGGATTATGTTTTTCAAAATAAGCTTTTTTTTTTTTTGAAAATACTTCCTTTCAAAAACCTTTTTTGAAAATAATTTTCAAAACTTTTTATAAAATCTGGTAACCTTCAGCTCTGATACCAAGTGTAACACCCCACCTCCGATAAGGTCACTCACAAAGGGAATGCCTTAACTTTGGTGGAGCATTTTAGTAAACAGAACAGAAACTTACAAGACAGATAAAACAGTACTTGAAATTTTTTAACTTTATTACAGCGGAAACAGAAATTAATATGGTTACATCCTTTCAAATTTTAGAATTCAAGTACAAAATATCAGTCTTGTACAAAAGCCTTCAAAATGCATGGTTTAAAATCATAATCCCCATGGAACGGAAGCTATACAGAGCCAAGCCATACTTTAAGCACTTCAAGCAAAGAGAAATCCGGATCAAGCTAAAGTATTCCCTCCTTGGATAACCTGGGGGGAAAACGGAAGAAAGGAGGCGAAACAACAAGGGTCAGACAAAAAGTCTGGCAAGTCCAGTGACTCTCAGCATATGAACAGATAATAATAATATGATATGAACATAAAACTGGATGTGAGATAACTATAACAGGTTTAGCAGATATAACAGAAAAACAGAATGATATAAACTATTGTTTTACACTTCTCTGCACTAATACTAGTATAGCAGAATTAGGTGCCACCCTAATGTCTAAATTGAAGCAGGAACGGGTACAGAATACTTTAACAGAAACAGAATGCTAATAATGGGCCTTTACTACCCGATCAGAAACAGACAGAAGCAGAAACAGATTTATCCCTACGGAAACAGAATGTAGAATTAGGTGTACACTAGTAATGGGCCTTTACCACCCGAACAGACGGTACCACACAGAAACAGACAGGTGTTACCACCCAACAGAAACAGACAGTACCAACAGAAACAGATAGAACTAAGCGTACCCTAAAACCCTACCCCAAGCGATTGCCTCCCTAATACATAAATATCCTGTGTCGGCCCCACAGTAGGGTGTATCACTCCCTAAAGTGACAACCAATTGGCACAGACCTATTTACAGATGTCACGGCGTCTTACATCCTCAGAGGCAGACCGGGATCCATGCACGCACATGACCCGGTTGGAACGCACCATCAACACCCCTCGCCATTATCAGAATGAACCACTTATAATTAGTTCAGTAAGCGTGCCCGGACCCTACCTACTGTTGGGTCAAAGTTTTGATACCAGAAAGGGTTACTGACTAATATGGGTCCCAAACAACAGATGACACAAGTAATTCCCCTCCTAACCTTGTGTCCCCAGACTAACAAATCTCATATTAACTTGTTTACAAGTTCAGACATACAGAATTCAGATTTACTAGTTCACAGATTAAGTTAACAAGTTTTCATACTAACAGATCAGATGTACAGATTTTTCAGATTTGTCTAACTTTGTATTGGGCCTACAGATTCATGGACGGGTTTACTACACCTATTAATCCAGTTGGTTTAACCCTATTTTCCCCCAATACATTTTAGACGTCATTCTTATCTTAGATTTTCATTAATTAATTATTAATGCCCAGACCTCTCACATTAGGTCGCTAGCTTGTGGCCGTTGGATGGGCCGGGCGGTTCCGGGCAGACTTCTGCCACAAGCCAGACCTAACCTCGTGTCTTAAGCAGGTTATGACTAACTTCTCACATTAGAACCTATTGTTTGCGGCCACTGGATGTGCCGGGCGGTTCCGGGCAGAATTACGCCGCAAACTCATTCTAACCTCGAGTTAGTCACGTTTATCTTTGCGGCCAATTAATTAATAATTTACCGTTTATGCGCACGCCCAATATATATGCCAATTCAGATTATATCAATAACAGGATGATTATATCAACACAGCAGATAACAGATTTTAGCAGATAACAGATTTTATATGACTTAACGGATTTAACAGATTTAGCAACTTATCAGATTTTGGCATATAACAGGTTAGGCATTTCAACCGACAAATTTAACAGATTAGGCACTTCAGTCTAATTAGCAGTCTAGGCAATATAACAAAACTAGCAGTTTAGGCAACTTAGCAAATTAGCAAAATAGGCATTTTCAACGGATTCAGTAAATGACAGATTTAGCAGGTTTAATATTTCTAAAGGTTCTATTTACATGCCTTGCCTAAACATAAATTAGGCCTAAATTCATATGCCTAAATAATTGTCGTGATTCACAATAAGATCATATACTTCCATGTTTGCATACATTTACATAGCGCAGAATATGGACATAATTTACCCTATAACATATGTTCCAATTTTTGTTAAACTAACCTTATACAGCAGATTCACATATAAATTATACCAAATATGATCATTAATTACAATGCATGCCATATATGCAAAATTCCCTATTTAGGTGTAATCACAATAGTAGAGATCCTAATTAATGTAAATCTTTTACACCTACGTTTCCGTATCCTTCTTCTTATTAAGTCATGAATCATTATGCAAAATATACCCAACAATCTAAATCTTTAAATCATATCTTCTAAACAAATCAGATCTTGACTTTTATATGCATTTTATCCAAAGTCTCAAATCATATGTAATCATACAATGGTTCCTCTTTTCTTCTATCATAGAATATGCATAGATCCAAATCTAGTTTACAACATATGCTCATCTTCTTTTCTAATTAATTACAGATCTAAATTACAACATACACTATGCATACAACATATATAAATTATATGTTCATAGTCAAATTTATGCATCCAATCCCAAGTCACATATCCAATATATTTTATGCCTCAGACCTAAAGTCATACATTCAATTCAGTCTTGTCAAATTTCGCATCATTCATCCCAAAATTTGCGTTCATACGTTCATCTCTTATGAGATTAGGCACAGGCTCGTGGTAGCCTGGCTATAGAAACAGAAAAGAAGAAAAGGGATACAGAACAGTCACAGAAAAACAGATCTGACAGAAGAGAATATATATACAATCTCAGATTCAGAATTAAAAACATATCAAAATTATAATTAACGTTTATAGCGGAAAATAACTGTACTTGCCTTGATTGGATTAAAGAAAGAACTTTAGTTGTTACAGAATTGTTGCAGAAGCTTTTATCTCAAATTTGAATTTAGGATGATGTTGATTGACTTCTAGTTTTGATTCTAGCAGAGTAGCGACGCCATTTTTATTTTTAATTAGAAGAAGAGAGCAATGGAGGCTAGAGAATTGTGTTAGAGACTTAGGTTAGGTAGAGTCTAGGGTCATTTTTATAGAGTTTATGAACTGATTAGGACCATCGATGTTGCTTGGATTGATCGTAGCCATTCATTCGAAAGAGAGACCAATTAGAGCCTGCCACCTAGCCCTAATGACAAAGCAAGCTTCTGAAAATCGACCAAACCCAGACCTGGCCAGCCAGGGCTAGACCAGACCTGGGCGCACTTGGCAGGTGCGCCAGGTCAAAAATGTACTGGCGCACTTTCCAAGTGCGCCAGTGCATTTTTGTTCTGGCGCACTTCCCAAGTGCGCCAGTGCATTCTGACCCGTTTTCCGGTTTTTCGCCCAACTTCGTTCGTCAATAACTTCTTCATACGAAATCCATTTTACGCAAACTCAGACTCTATCTCAAGCAGAATTCCGAGACGAACGCAATGGCGTATCCCGTTTCCCTTAATTCTTTGATTTGAAATTAATTATACTTTAATTTATGACTTTCACGGTTATAGAATACACGGGGTGTTACACGACACAAACCTTAGAATGCATAGGTTATACTACCGGTGCCCCCAGTGCCCTGTTTGTCTGGTTCGAAGTGTGTGCACGCCCGCACTCCATTAGAACCCACACTGTTGCCCCACCGCCGTCGCTTTGACCCCTTACAATCAGCCCAGTAATCGTGCCCCACCCTGCCTAGTTCCAGGGTACCATGATACCTAATTGGGTTACTGCTGAAATGGGTCCCCGTTACTAGGGTGTTCTAGTTAAACATGCTAAGTGCGTTAACTGTCTGTATTTACCTAACCCCACCCATCAATTTCATTAACATGTTGAATTGGTTAAGTGTTTTAATTAACTTAACCCTACCATCTGTCCTTAGCCTTTTAAAGCACCGACCACTCACATTAGACAGATATTGTTACGGTTACTGGATGTGTCGGTCGGTTCCGGGAAGATTTACACTGTAAATCAGTCTAACCTCGGGTCCTTATTGGGCTCAATGCTTAACCAATCACATTGGATAGGTATTGTTGTGACTACTGGACAGCCGGGCGGGTCCGATCAGATTTACATCACAACTCAATCCAACTTCGTGTTAAGCATATTCATATTTTCTAAATTTACATATTTTTCTTTGTTTCTGAATATATGTAAATTTGTCAACAATTAAATGTTATGGCCCACATTCCAAGTTTAACATTTTTGGTATAAGAATTTACACCGTTTAAATGCCACCAATTTTGGCATGTGACAAACATGCCAATTTTATATATTTTATGTCAAGTTTTACTATTATTCCCAACGTTACCCCGTTTAAACATTAGGCTAACAACCTTAGCCTAATTTTCGTTCGTATAGTCTTAACATATAATATTAGGCTAAAAACTTAGCCTAATTTGGCGCGCACAAATAGGCATAAGGGAATTCATAAACCCAAACATAACATAGGTGTAAACTTGGCATTTTTGGCATAGTAAATATGAACATCATAGGTGTGAACTTGCAAAATAGCCAACATGAATGTCATAGATGTGAACTTGCAAAATAGTCAATATACATATTTGTGAATTTGCAACATAGCCAAAATCAATTTTACATATATGTGAATTTGCATTGAAATAAGCGTCTAACAAAATAGGTGTCACGTGAAATAGCATATGATTTAGACAACATAGGTCTAAACTTGTTTCTGGATCTAGGCATAATATCGAACATCACTAGCACATGACAAGAATATGACTTTTTCATAAATATGTATAACTTTATGACAAGGGTGTGAACCAGATCCAATCGCATATCTAATTACAACATGAAACATATACTAAAGTGGATCTTGACATGGATCCAATTAGGAACTTGCAACTTTTACATAAACATAGGGGCATGTATATGAACATAACCATTTAGGCATAAGGATTTTCTAGCATAATGTATATACATGAGGTTCTAATCACAAACGATCTATATAATCACATAATCATGAACTATACAACTTGCTTGTGATGTTGTTGTCATTCTAAAAGTACAATAGGATCAACATCAACCTTAATTATACCACAAACATCCCAATTTCATTCACAACACAATCATTTCAAAACATAGATATGAATTAACATTGTCGTTACATAATAGCACAATTCCACTTCCAATTTACATCGAATCAATTCTTAATTTTATTCTCATCAGAAAAATCACTATACTTACAACGAATGACAAACTTGGATTCTGGATTCTGAATTCTGGATTTGAAATGCTTACCTGTGGGTAGACTAACTTTGTTTTGATTCGTGTTTAGCCTTAGTATTGGCTTGCCTCTAGGCTTTCTAACTGGCGACCACTCCTAGTTTCTTTCCAGCAGCATGACAGCTTTAGTATTCTATTATTTGTGTGAATTTAGGGTTAGACCTGAGTTGTATTTATAGAATTTCAATCTAATTAGAGCCATCGATGAAGCTAGAGTGAATCCAGACCATCCATCTCAAGAGAAGCCAATCAGAAAGTGACATGTAAGCCCTAGTGACTCAGCCAAGCCTCAGAATTCAACCAGACACTAACTAGGCCAGTCAGGGCCTGACCAACTGGTCTTTCTGGTCTAGGCGCACTTGACAGGTGCGCCAGTGCTAAAATTGTACTGGCGCACTTCCCAAGTGCGCCAGTTCAATTTTGTTCTGGCGCACTTCCCAATTGCACCAGTGCATTCTGACCCGTTTCTGATTTTTCTGCCCAACTTCGTTCGTCCATATCTTCTTCATACGTTATCCGTTTTATGCAAACTTGGACTCTATCTCAAGCATAATTTCGAGACGAACGCAATGGCATAACCCATTTCCCTTGATTTCATCATTTAGAATTAATTATACTTTAATTTGTTAAGTTACAGTTAATGGAAAATTCGGGGTGTTACAATCACAAGACTAAGATTCACGAGACATAAAAATATAAATATAATTGGAAACATTTTAAAAACTAAAACACAATATTTATTTCATAAACCTTATCTCAGTTACAAAATCAGAGTACAATATGAATAACCTATAAAATAGCCATCAATAGTACCAATACCGTAAAACTAAGATAAAACAAAAAGGTGAATACATCTGTAGCAAGAATGAGTCTCCAAGAACAAACCTCCGAAAGAATCAACAAAAAACTTCTCCGCACTATGAGCCTGAAAAGGAAAAAGAGGAAGAAAGAGGGGTGAGTCAGAGATAAAGCCCGGTGAGTTTTGTAATTATGTGCATGACTAAGTAATAAAGGAAAGATATATTCAATAATAGTTATAGTGTTAGATAGGTTATGTGTCCATGTACAACTAGAAAAGATAAACATACTGGAATGATTTACAAGTGAATACACTTGAACTCCACGAATATAAATTTATTTGATTGTTTCAACTTTCTCGATTACAGAACCTATAACATGATTAGGATATATTCCTAGTACTACCCATCGATCGACTTCTAATATTCCATCCTACATGGTAGCTTATGTCACTATGGATCTTGGGTTTTATCCAACCTGACCCATCAGTAAAGATGTAACATAAATACTGTTGAACCTAGTAGAGACTTATTTTTCCTCGTTGATGCACATGCACACTCATTGCACTACTAGTATGCACCTACACATGGTGTTGTCTTTGTTAACCCCTTATTTACCCCAAACAACATAAAAGTGCTTAGCCTCTACCACCATCATTCACGAGACTATCAGTGATAATCCTGAAAGGAAATGCTGCAGTTACAGTTCCTAGCCAAAAAATATTCCAATTTGGCTCCATCCCAAATATCCATTGATTCGAGCGCTATCCTTTGGTTGCTTATTTTTCCCAATCATCCCCCATTTTACCGCAATGTACTACAACTAATATATGCTTACTAAGTCATGTTTCTTATTTTTCCAAATCAACCGTATGCACCAAGAACGGACTATAACCATTACATGCATATTTAACTTAACCTCAATTTTAAGTTCATGTCAACGATAAGCATTCTCACTGATTCATTCAATTATAACATACATTTTATAATTGTATTTGCGATTAAGTCCAACCTATCCATTTTGATTTCTATGTGTATCTTTTCAAATTATCATAATAATGCCTAACAAATATTTTTATCCTTTTACAATTACAACATATGTCATAATTTAATTTCAAATCTACTTTAATTTTCATATTTAAGTTTGATCCCTTTTTAATTACAATTCTATAGTTCACGCACATTACTCTATAAATTTAGTCATATGAGTTTAATCCATATTTGCACAATTATTTCCACATGCAAAATAAAAAGATTGCATTAGTCGTCAAAATACTAATATTTACATATTAGGCATGTTTTAGGAATAAACTACAAATAGGTATAGAAACTATAAAATAACTGATAAACACAGAAAAAGGGAAGAAGACCGTGAGAATATCTTACTGTATTCAAATAAAATAAATCTGTAAGAAAAAGAATTAAAAAATGTAGAAAATAACTTATAAAAAGAAACTTACAAGAAATACAAACTTACAGAAAACTAACAAAGACTACAAAGAAAACTATAAAGAAAAACTACAGAAAACTTTGTAGATATTACAAACCCAATTTTCCTAAGTTACCAAAAAATCTGAAACAATTACAAACCCATCCGTGGTCCAAAACATGCCTTTGTGGCTCCTATAGATCCTGCCTCCAAAAGGGTATAAATATATGTCTATATATAAATATTTATTTTCATAAATCTTTTCCCTTAAAACTTTTAGGTTTGGAACGTCTCTAAAATAAAAGACTGAACCCTAGTAGGGAAGAGGCTGTGTTGTGAGGAATGAGTTAGGTTTAGGGGTCAACTTATAGGTTAGGCTAGGGATCTTAGACCACTGGCTTTTTTGATTAAATCTAAACTAGCCATGTCACGTGACCAATAGGAGATTGCCACATCAACATAAGTTTGAGTTTAAACCAATAAAAATACGCCAATTCAGCAACAATACTTAGGAAATAAGTCTCGTCCATCCTTGCACCCTCCTGGGCATGATTTGTGCCCATTCAGGAGAGTAGAACCACCCCTGCTTTTATCGACCCATGGGTCGACCTAGGGCTCGACCCACTCTATATAATTATTTTTATTTTCTGTTTCTTCTGATTTTCATTTCGTCATAACTTCTTCATTTTAAGTTCATTCCTCGCAAACCAAATATTTTAATTGACTAGAAAATTGCTAAGGACCCAATGGTGCATGTCCTATTGCCAAATTCTGACAATATTACAACTTATTATTTTATTAATTAATTAACATATCTTAAAAACTCGAGTTGTTACATTTTTCTCTCCTTAAAGGATTTCATCTCATAAATCTCCAAGGGCAGAAGATGAGGAAAATATTTTCATTTGATTAACTACGACCATCTATTCAAACATCATCCATTAGTATCCATGGTTTTTAAGTTTTCTAATGCAGTTTATGTAGATGCAATGCTGTAGTGTATAAGTCCTTAACTAACATAAAAGATTACACGGTCTACCGATTCAACTGACCTCTTTTTTATGGAATTAAGCTTGCCTAATGCCTCCAAATATATGCAAAAATCCTAATGATAACAGATTGTTCTACATGCGTTCTTTAAACATCATTCATATGCAACAATCACTTGATACTCATCCATTATATCAACTATGAAAATAAAGTAAAGTTAATACACATCCATATGCATATGTTTAGTGTCCTAATTTTCCAATCACTAATAGTGTGTGGTGTGTGTGTATGCATCCACTGCATCCGGTTGCAAACACTTGCAACCACTTGCATGCATCAAACATAACATGATTTATCAACATGTTTCAACAATGTCCTATCATCCTAAGGTTATCCCCTAAGATTGACTGATTCAGAGGATAGGAAATATATAACATATTCAAAGCTAATGATGGAAAGATTCAAAGTTTGGCATAAAAAAGGAACTAATAGGAAGAGCATATTTTCTCTTCAACTTCCTAAGTAGTGTTGCTAACATCGTTTCGTTGTTGAACTTTTACGAATCGCACTTCCTTGTTTATGAGTTTCTTTACTTCATGTTCTAGAATCAGTTTAGGAAAGCGTCAGATAAATGCCTCCCTCTCAACCTCTACATCCTTTAGTAGTCTGAGCTCGACTACCACTGCTGAACCATGTAAGCATTTTCACAACTATGAAACATAAAATACGTCATGTGCTCTAGAAAGTCTCTCGGTAAGTGTAACTGTATATGCCATCTGCTCTACTCTATCCACGACAAGGAATGGTCCTACAAATCTTGGAGCCAACTTACCGGCCGAACCAAACCTCGCTACATTCCTAGGTGGCGACATCTTCATGAAAACTAGATCCCTGACCTCACTCCTAATTAGTCCTCCTTCTATTGGCATAAGAATTCTACTTGTCATGGGCCGCTTTCATCCTTTCCTTATCAGGACAATCTTCTTGGAAGTCTCTCTCACCATGTCTAGCCCAAGAATCAATCTATCAATCGTCTCCCACTAACACGAGGGAGATCTACAAGCTCATCCATACAATGCCAGGAAGGTTGGCGTCCTACTGCTCATTTGGAAAATATTATTATACATGAAATCTATCAAAGATAGATGCTCCTCTCATGTACCTCCTAAGTCTTGGATACACTACCTCAACAAATCCTCTATATTCTTGTTCACCATCTCAGTCATTCCATTTATCTAAGGGTGATAAGTTTTACTGATCCTGAGTTATGTTCCTAATGTCTCTTGCAAACTCCTTCAGAACTCACTAGTAAAGACAGAGTCCATGTCGCTCACGATGCTGGTAGGAATGCCATGGAGTCAAACGATCTCTCTCATATACAAAACGCTAAGAAATGAGCCATCCTCTTGCTCTTGACCGGAATGAATTAGGCGGTTTTAGTTAATCGGTTTACTATCACCGAAATACTGGTGTTCACTTTCCTCGATCACGGAAACACATCAATGAAGTCTACGGATACGCTCTCCATTTCCATAGTGGCACATCTAATGGCTAAAGTAATCCATTACGATTTTCATTTCTCTTGCTTTAGTCTTTGATAGACTATGCACTTTGCTATATCATTCTTTATGCTAATCCAGTAGAAACTCTCTTCGTGTCCCTATACATTTTATCACAGTCAGGATGGATGGTCTTCCTCGAATGGTGTGCCTTAGCTAATAATGCGCTTGCCAAATCAACAGTATGTGGGACACAAAGCCTTCTATGTCTACACAGTCATCCACTAGTATCCATAGAATAACACTGAAGATGTCTAGAAGTCTCCCCTCTATCAAGTATATCAAAAAAGTCCACTAGCTCAAGATTTTCTCACTTATTCGTTCCAATCTTATCCAACAATATAGGCTGTACCTCTAAAGATGCTAATCATCCGGGATTATGGTCCGATAAAATTAAAAGTAGACATATGCTCTAAGAACTTCCACTCTACGAATAGAGGACTTAAAGACACCCTTCTTCCTACTCAACGCATCCACGAATACATTCCCCTTATCAGAGGTATAAGCTATCTCAAAATTACACGATGCTAAGAACTCCATCCAATGTTATTGTCTAAGATTAAGATCTCTTGGCGAAATAAGTGCTTTCGAGACTTATGATCCATATAGAGCTCAAATATCTCGCTAAGAAGATAATGCCTTCCTGACTTAAGTGAAAAAACTATCGCAGTCAATTCCAAATCGCGAGTAGGATAATTCTTCTCATGAACCGTCAATGGCCTGCTCCCATAGCGCTAACCTTACCCTCTTGCATCAAAACCGCACTCAAGCCAGTCCCGTATGCATCGGTGTACATCTTAGAACCATCCAAAATAGTCGACACTGGTTCACTAGTAAGACCCTTCTTGAGTCTTGTGAAGGAATCTTCACAATATAGGATCCCTGTGAGTACCAAATTCTTCTTGGTAAGGTGGGTACGTGGTGCCGAAATCCATGCATAGTCTTTAGTTAACTTTCCATAATAACTCACCAGACCTAGAAAGCTCCTCACCTCAGTATCGTTCTTAGGGTCCTTTAAATCTTATACCACTACTGCTTTGGCGAGATCCACAACCAACCCATTCTTTAAAGATCGCATGCCCTAAGAAATGCACATCCTTTCGCCAGAAATTTTAACACCTCATAAAATAAACATAAATTAGATATAAAGGTAATGTAATTTAGAATAAATAACAATAATTGATAATAAGCTAATGGACTGAAAATGGAAATTTGGATAACTAGGAATGAACAAAAGTATTATAATTGCGTTTGCGGAGAGATTCTAATCTGTTTTCATATTTTATTTACTGAAAACAAAGTCTGTATGTGAAAGATATCAATAAAACAAGTAGTGCGTAAACATTAACACACAAAGTTTGAATTTCAAATAAATAAATATACAAATCTGAAATATATTAATTTATATAGGCTTGAAAAGAATACTCCAATTGAATTCAAATTTATGTTTATATATTTATATGCAAGAGGGAACAAGAATAATCAATATATGGTAACCAAGCAATCAAATAAATTCAGAAATTAATAAAAAAAAGTATAAGAGAACAAATCTCCTGGGCTCAACCTCAAAAGGAGGTCAACCACCCCTGTAGAAGGCGGGTCGATCGGCAGGGTCGACTTCCCTCCTATGGGAGTGGTCGAACACCCTCTCGCGGGGTGCCCAGTGATGGTTGTTTTTAAATAAGGACTTATTTATATTTTTTGTCAAATATACTGCTTAGATTTAATCTATTGAATCTTACAGCCTATATACATGATGTAGACTATAAATATGAACCCAACCCTCACTCAAAACCCTACATCTATTCTTTTCCACACTTCCAATATCTTTCTTCCATTACCAATTTCCAGAGAAAGGTTAAATCTTTTATACCTCTCTTATATTCATTTTTACCTTCTCTAAACTAGTTTTTTTTATAGATTTAGAATTCTGGAAATTTGGTTTATATATATACAAGATTCAAGCTCTTATATATTAAAAGTATTGGAAATCATTTGCGTAGGCTAAATCCAGGTTTCAATTCTACAGCATATTTTACCATTTTCTATCTCAAAATCACCATGAGTGGAATTCATTCAAATTTTCTATAATTTGTTAGTTTGAATTTGGATTATTATGCCTAGGAAGATTTGAGTTTATACAAAGAGAAAACAATATCAAATCTCTCAAATCTTCCATTTGTTTTATGTTTGTATGAAGAAACGATCAATCTATTTGTATACGCGGGTTTGGATTATCGAAATAATAAAAGAGAGGCATGTTGGTGTTGTATAATTCTTTATATTGGTCTGATTTATCTTATTTTATTTTGTGTAAATTCACATGTGTGGTTTCATTTCAAAAGGTTAAAATTTGGCGAAATTGTGAATTTGATTAGGCTTAAATCTCAATTTATCTAAATGGAGTATTTGAATGTATTATTTACAAGATGTCCAAGTATTAAGGTTTTGCATATAAACTTACTTAACAAGTGAATCTGGTCCAAAATAGAAATTATATATATTGGATATATAACATTTTGTTTATCTTTTATTGTTGAGATAATCAAATCAAAATTAGGTTACAAGTCTTGTGTTGATATTGTTGTTTTCCCATTTTGATTGTTACATATTAATATGTATATTTATTCCATGATTTAATGTAATATGGGAAATAAGTTGTACACCTTTAATTTAAATAGGGCTTGACATTTCAAACGTTGTTAGGATGTTATTCGCGTTCACATAATTCATGCCTATTTATATATATGTCTATAGCATAATCAAACGTAACATTAATACGTATTAAGTGCATAATAAATACGCTTAAATTAGGAAATAGAATTTTGAATGTTCCCATAGGAATATGTATGTATGTGTGTGAGTTAATGGCTTAAATTATAATAATTGACACATAGACACGAGGTTAACCATTACTTATAGTAGAATCCTGCCCAAAACGACCGACATATCTAGCATCTATAAGTAAGACTGGTTAATGTGAGAGTTCTAGGTGTCATGGGTCAATACAACTAGACATTATGATACAAGGTTAGGCCCAACTTGTAGTAGAAGCCTGTCCAGAACCACCCGACAAATCCAGCATCTACAAGTAGTCGGTTTAATGTATGATGTCTAGCGTGTGTGTGTATATATATATATATATTGTGTGTGAAGTAGGACTGCTTGAGGAAAAAGGTGTTAACTGGCTGATCTAACTCCTTTTGGGTATTAAGTGGTTAGGACTAGGTCCATTCCTAAGGTTAACTCCTTGGTTCAGACCCAAGTTATAGGACTCGCGCTTTGAGGATTTAAATGGTTATTGGGTCCGCCTTTATCAAGTAAGGTATTAAATGGTCCTTATAAATGATAGCATATGAGTAGGGTAGTTCTCCAAGTATTATCCGCTTCTTATCTAGGAGTTTAGTGAGGGCTGAACTAAGGACAATTTATATACATGACCTAAAGGAACCACCATCTAAGGGAAGTATTAAGTGGCTAGGAGTTCATCCTTAGGAACAACAAGATAGTAAAAAGGTAGTCCGCCAAGAAGGTCTTGAATGAACCTGTGTTCCTACCTAAACCTTGTATGAAATGGTTGTTACTATTTCTTAACCTACAATGAGAGTTATTATTTATGACGTTGATGTTACAGATGAGGTTTAAAGTGGCTAGGGTTCCACCATAGGGGATTAAGTGACTTTAGAGATGTCCACCCTTAAAAATTAGGGATGGCCTTAAGTGACTAGGTATAGCCCGCCTTGTAGGGGCATTTAGTGACTGAAAGAACATCCACCCATAAACTATTTTGTGGTTATTAAGTGACCGTAAGTATATCCTCCCTTAGATTTACATATAGGCCTTAAGTGACTGTTAGATGTCCACATTATATATTATATTGTGTGTATGTTTGTTTGCGTAGAAATAACATGAAGAATTTACACTGCCAAATATAGAAAATAGTCATTCCTAAACTTATATGTACTTCATTCACCAGAACATTATATTATGACCTCCCTTCTCTTTACAATAACAGGTTAGTAGGTGACGCTATTGATTGATGATGGTGAACGATTTCTTGGAGGAGGTGCTTTACGATGAAGATTTAGTTATAATGGCAGTAGTCTTGTTATTATTGTTATGTATTTGGGATAATTAATGATGTACCCTCTATTTGTGAGACTTATTGTATTTGGCTTTATGGTTTTAATAATGGTACATCTATTTTTATTCTATTATATTTTATCCCTTTTACTATGTGAGATTCTGATTTAATTTAGACTGCTGTATGATATATATTTTGGTATTTCCTTATAGGAACCGACGATTCGTTTAGAGTGGCTTTAAGTTCTAATGGGCCTTTTTGGATCAAAATTTAGGCCCATTCCAGGTGGGTTGTTACATTTGGTATCGTAACATAAGTCACTCGATTACAGGTAAATTTACATATGAGAGATGTATTTGCTATTTGAAAAGGATTTGAAAACTATATATATAGGTATGTATGTATTAAACCCCTAAAACATACACAATTATACTAGGCAACCTTGTCTTTCTTTCTTTCGGGCCCTGATATAATTGTACGAAGTCCACTGAAGGGTTTCTCCTTTTTCAGATAGTAGAAACGGCCAACAACTAACCCAAGCAGGGGAACCCGACAAGGCCTCGGTAGTTACCAGAATGGTTTCAACAACACCTTAGGACTTTGGAATAGGCCCCTACTGCCAATCCTGACACGGCGCAACCAACAGATCTACCATTGAAGTGGCCCTCAACTTCCCTTGCAAAGATTTCATGAGTTTAGGAGGGAAGTCATTTTTCGGAACTGAGTTCGTTGAAGCTAAAGTGTGGATCTCTCAGTGTGAAAGGATCATTGAATCCAACCAATAGGATAATCAACTTAAGCGTAGGGTAGCGTCTTAATGTTCGAAGGGAGAGGCCTTTGAATGGTGAAACTTGATTTCACAAGAGAATATAAATAGAGTGTTTTCTTGTGTAGAGTTTAGGACCCGTTTTATGCTAAGTTCTTAACTAATGCTGATAAGAGTTTGCAATTAGAAAAATTTATCTGTTTGAAGCGAGGACAATTGGATTTGAAAGAGTATACGGTGAAGTTTATAGAATTGTCTATTTTTTAAAGAGGGTTAGTGGACACCTCAATGGTTAAAGTCCTTAGATTTGTTAAAGTATCGGATTCTCCGCTGAGAGAGATGCTTTTGGCCCAAGTGAAGTTTGGAGCAATGTTTGAAGCCCTTATCGAGGCATATATCCTATATTCAGCTGAGTGGTAAAAATTATGCCTTGGAAGTAGCACCGATTCATAGTGAGCCCCTTAGGAATCAAGGACAACCTGCGTTGGAAGGTGTAATTTCTACCTTAGGAATTTTTATACACTATTTGATTCGAAAGCCACCCACTCCATCATTGCTAGGAAGATTATTGATTCCTTGAACCCTCCTTTATCATTTGCTAGCCGTCCTATAGAGGCATCTAACCCTATAGGAGGGACTATGCTACTTTTGTTTATGTGTATAGACCTATTGAACATTGGTGAAATGTTCTTGAATTCGAGGGGTATGGTATTATTTTGAGAATGGACCGCCTATCATTTTATAGGGTCGTCCTTAAGTGCGATTGGAGAGTAGTTTGTTTGAGAAGCCGTGGAGGCCACAACTTAGAGATCCCTTATAGGACAGGAAATAGGGATTTATCCTTATTTTCCTTATCTTCTAATTTAGAAGGACCATCTTTGGTTCCAATTGTATGTGATTTTCCTAATGTTTTTGAGAAGGTCATAGAATTCCCACTACACTGAGAAATATCATGTACAATAGACCTTAAGAAAGATGTAAGGACTGTAGCGTTACCTTTAAGGCACATGTGTCCTAAGGAAATGAGAGAGCTTGATAGAAAAATCATGGAATTATTACAGAAAGGATTTATTCGTAGGAGTACCTATGAGTGGGGTGCAGTAGTAGTGTTTGCCACAATGTCAGATGGATCACTGAGATTATGTGTGTATTATAGAGAACTTAACAAACTAATTAAGAAGAATATATACCCCTTACCGAGGATGATGATTTGTTTGACCATTTGGAAGGAGTCCAAATATTTTCCTTGTTAGATTTGGCTGATGGATTTCATCATTTAAGGATTTTTGATGAGGGTATGCCAAGACAACATTTAGAAAGCCAGATGGATTGTTCGAGTGGGAGGTTATGCTTTTTGGGCTGACGATTGCCCTAACTTTCTTTATAGACCTTATGAGTAGAGTATTCAGGGGCATACTCAATAAGATGGTGGTAGTATTTATGGATGATATTTTTATCTTCTCCAAGGACTTTAATAAACATGA
This sequence comes from Allium sativum, assembly GCA_030737875.1. Taxonomy (NCBI): domain Eukaryota; kingdom Viridiplantae; phylum Streptophyta; class Magnoliopsida; order Asparagales; family Amaryllidaceae; genus Allium; species Allium sativum. Next base: position 636,877,768 of record CM060909.1, read on the forward strand.
GGATCACTTGAGAATAGTCCTTGAGATTCTGAAGGAGAACAAACTTAAAGCCAAATTCTCGAAATGCCACTTTTGGAAGGAAGAAGTCAAGTTTCTAGGGTATATTCTTTCGAAAAAAGGGTTAGCAATAGAACCCACTATGGTAGAAGTTGTCTAAGAGGGGAAGATACCCCGTAATGCTATAGAGGTTAGGAGTTTCTGTAACACCCCGAACTTTTAACGACACGAAAGATGATGAATTAAAGAATAATTAATGTGAAATACGCTATTAACAATGAATTAAGGAAAACTTAATTAAATATTCATAAGTAAGTAAAATGGACCGTGCCATTCGTCCGTCTCGGAATTCTGGTCAAAATGACACCAGGTTTGCGTAAAACGGACTTCGTATGAAGAAGTTATTAAGGTTTGAAGTTTGTATGCATATAAGGAGAATATATATATATATAAATTAAACCAGAATTCAAAAATTCAGAACCAGAAAATCCGTCGCGCAAACAGGGAAAGGGCCAACCGTTTGGGGTCAATTCGAGACCCTGCTGGGTTGACCCCGGGGTCGAACCGGGGGTCGACGCCCATGAAGGGGGGTCGACCCCCCCAGATCTAGGTAGAATTCAGATTTTGAATGTGGACTTGTTTGTGGCTTGGTTCATTGCTTCTAGGATATAAAAAGGACCCTAAACCTAGGTTTTATTCATCTAAAAAAATGGTGGCGATGACGGAGCTCTACAGCAACATATATTGAATGGCCTTTTCTTCTCAAAATCCAATTCAGCAAAGATTATACAAATTCAATAATTGCTACAACAACAAATCTAACGTGTTCTTTGCAGTAATTTGGATCCATCTCCTTAGATCTATTCACTGTGAGTTCAAGTTATTTTTAGATCTAAATATTTAACTGATAATTATAAAATGTATATAGAAATTGGATATTGGATCTATGCCTAAACAAGTTCTATTATGACATAATTATCAGATCTACCTTTATATGTTCATACAGCCACCATGTTAAATCTTGTCATAATATATCTATTCAGTTTTATGCTTATTTCTTTCAGTTTAATATTGATTCGTCACTATGTTAGTTTTGATTCTCTTCTTTCCCTCTTTTCCCTTTTATTTTTATATAGCCAGGCTACCTTCGAGCCTAGGTCTAATGCTGAAATATGCGAATGTGAGTAACTGTGAATGATTGGGAAAGACATAATCTGGGAATAATTGGTATTGGAAAATATGAATATAAATTTGGATATAAAATTTGGAAATATATGAATATGGATTTGGGATATTATCGTGTTGGATAATGTGAATATGAATTTAGGTATACATTGGAAAATATGATTTGGGCGTAAATCGGAACATATGTAAAATATGATTTGGGCGTAAATTAAAACATATGTAAAATAGGATTTGGCATATGATTTGGGCGTAAATTAGAACATATGTAAAATATGATTTGGCATATGATTTGGGCGTAAGTTGGAACACATGTAAAATATGATTTGGCATATGATTTGGGCGTAAATTGGAATATATGTGAATATGAATTTGGGCATAACTTATGCTGAAATATGTGAATATGACTAGGGACATAAATTAGCAAATATGTGAATACGGATTTGGGCACAATATATATATATATATATATATATATATATATATATATATCTTGATTTATGACTTGGGAAATGGGGCATATTATGCATAATGAAATATGAATTAAAAAGGGGCATGAAAATCTATATTTGGAATAGGGAAAATTATTAATATGAATATGCCTGAAATAATGGAACTGTATTAACGCTTAGACACGAGGTTAGATTGCACTTGTGGTATAAGTCTGCCCGGAGTTACCCGACATATCCAGCGACCACAAGTGGTTAATCTAATGTGAGGGGTCTAATGCACAACAACACCATGACAAGAGGTTAAGTCTAAACTTGTGGTTTAATTCTGCCCGGAGCCGCGCGACATATCCAACATCCACCAGTGATTGACTTAATGTGAGAGGTCTGGGGCATTAACATGTATGAACAGAAAAGATAAGATGTTTACGCTTGTCCTAGAGACAAGTGGAAATTATAAATTAGGTTATAATAAATGAAAAAGGGAATAGACTAACTTATGTAAGGGGATAAGCTGTACTTAATTTTAAATTAAATTATTTACAAGAACAAGAATCTGAGATCTTCGGATGAGGACAACATAAGTTTTATTTATGGAAAGGAAACTTATTAGTAAACCTTAGTTAAGAGAACTAAGTTAATAAGTAGACAATGATAAGATGGAATATGATTAAACGAGAAGGAATGAGGAAAACTTGTAAAATGAAATAAGTTGTATTTAATTATAATTGGTAAGTGACATGTTAATTAGGAAACATGTGAATTGAGATATACTTAATAACATATTAAGTAGAACATGTTATTGTAATGATGTAGCCAAGCAAGAATACTAAAGAGATTATGGATTACAGACCTTGGGCCACAATCTGGAGAATAACATGTTGTGGGCTTATTAATGAGCTTAAATGGGTTAAGTTTTATAACCAAAATTAATAATCAAGAGGAACTTGGTAACTTGATCAAGAATTCAATATGAATGAGAATAACCAAGTTAAATGAAAACCTGATGAGGTAAGGCAAGCGCATAAAAGAATGTTTAGGCATAGGGTCTAACAACATATTAAAGTGAGGCACTTGGACCAGTCCACATTTTTAAGGGTGAATAACCCTACGGGGTAGATCATCGTGGTGTTATATGGCACGAGGGGAAGCACACATTCACCTGATTGTTCTGACGGATCCGAAGAACAGGAAGGGGAAGCACACGACTCCCAGAGGTACATAAGGTGCTCCTAGTAGTCCTTTGTGCAGTGGCAGATGTTTTATGTTGTGCTTGCAGAGGTTGGGCCTGCGCGTAACAACTAGGTGGGTGGGCCTTGACTGCAGAAGTAGCTATGCAGTCAGAATTCTATGACACGGTGACACTAGGGTGATTTGGCGGTTGCCTCAACGAGGGGGCAAAGGGTCACGACCAACAAGGATAGTAGATCGTCGGTTACCCGTCATCGGCATCCAGTGGGATGCAGAAAGACTAGAGCTAAAACCAATAGACCATTCACCCTTCACTATCGGGGTACGGTGCTTGAGGGAAGAAGCCAAATGGATTTTTAGATTGTTTTCTTTAGAGGCAGTCGTTTAGCTCTTGTAGTCTTTACTAGTTAAGGGAGGGGCCGGGTGGGGCCATAGCCACTATGAAAACAGACCCTAGGAATATCTGTAGAGGCTCATAAAGACGGGCCTGTACAAATATGGAAAAGCTCCCGATCGAGTTTTGTGTTTCTTGTATCGCCCTACCACGGAACTCAGTGCACATTAGAGGACGTGTGATTGAGGCATCGAGCTATAATTACAGTACATACGTGGGACAGTATAGATACATGCATGACTACTCTGGGTGATGTATCTTAGACTTGAGGGCATTACTCCGGAATGAAATCTGTTTCGATCGATGGTGGCAGCCCATACGTTTGCATAACATAGTAATGACAAATATATGTGGAACGTAACATTTGTTATATAGAGATCCATACGTCATTCCAGAGTAGGATGAGGCACTGCGTACTTTTCTATGGTATTACGAGCGAGACCATGCGAGTGGGATACCATGAGGTGTACCTCAGTATTGAGAGGTAGCTACATATAGGCCATCTTAGGTTGATCCACTAGGAAGTAAATGGGTACGACGTGTGTATAAGCGTTGAGTGCCGTTAACCCAAGTAACCTAAAAATCAAGAAAACGTAATGGAACGGTATTTGTAGGGATCATTCTGTTTCAGAGATACTAGTATTGTTATGGTGTAGAGAAACATATTTAAGAAGCACAATATATTCTGTTCAAACTTATCTTCCTTAGTTCACACTTGTCCTTGTTATTGTTATCTTGTTCTTCCAGTATTTATATACCAGCCATGATACTTTTATTTATCTATATTTAAAAGTAACTGGACTCGCCAGACTTTATGTTCGACCCTTTTTGTTTCCTCTTCTCTCTCTTTCATTCCCCCCAGGTTCTCAGGGTGGACGTGCTTTGAGTTGATTTGGATTCTTTCATCTTAGCTTGGATTTTGGATATTGATTTACCACTTTGACTTCTTATCAACTCTCTTACGGCTTCGCAAGGGAAATATGGTTTTATGCTTTTGTACTCTGATATTTTTGGCAAGATAGATTATTAATGTAATTGGTTATTTCAAACTTATGATGTAAACTTTGTATTTGGTACCATGATGTTTTGATTTAAATAAAGTTTTTAATTCCACTTCTATTTTACATGTCTGTCTTGTGATATTATGTTCTTATTTACCTGTAACGCTTCACGAAACCTAATGCATTCTATATAGATTGACATTAACGAACATGGGGTGTCACAGTTTCCTTGGGTTAACTGGCTACTATCGGAAATTTATTAATGACTCCGTGAAGATTGCAACCCTTCTAACCCAATTGACGAAAAAGGATCATAAGTTTGTATGGAGCGAGAAATGTGGAATTGTTTTTGAGAGGTTGAAATAATCTCTCACAAATTCACCTATTCTTATAATCTCGGATAGAACCAAGATGTTTACAGTTTTTATGGATGCATGTGGGAGGAGTTTTACTTATGCTGAAAGGTAGAGTAGTTTCTTACGCAAGTAGAAAACTTAAAGATTACAAGGAAAGGTAACCCGTCCTTGATTTAGAGTTAGTAGTAGCAACTTTCATCCTTAAGATGGGGAGAAATTATCTTCTTGGAAAGAAGTTTGAGTTGTTCACTGATCTTAATTCTCTTAGATATTTATTGTCTCAGCGAGATCTGAACCTTCGACCTCAGAGATGGATATAATATCTTGCATCTTTTGATTTCTCCATTCAGTATATCCTTAGTAAGGGTAACATCGTGGATGACTCTTTGAGTCGGGACATGCTACCCTTAATGCGATCACCGAGTGAAGACAACTAGAGTTTTTCTCTAGTTTCAATTTGCATCTATCGTTTGAGGTAGCTCAAGGATTTATGGGAGTTATGGATATAAGACCAGTTCTGATGGAGAGAATCAAGAGTGAGCAAGATCATTATGAAACTTGAGGGTATTAAAGGAAAGTGCTTTTTGAGGGACAATCTTTCCCTTATTTCAAAAGATATCTATTGATGGTAGTAGGTAGCTTGAGGAGAGATGTTCAGATTTATGTCTCTAGGAGTGTGGACCTTTGCAAGGAAATTCTTGAGGAATGTCATAAGTCAAGGATGACCATACACCTCGGAGGTGACAAATTGTTTAGGGATATGAAGAGAAACTTTTATTGGGAAGGTATTAAAAGAGACGTAGTAGAGTTTGTTTCTAGATGCTTAACTTGTAAAAGAGTGAAGGTTGAGCAACGGAAGGCTGAAGGACTTTTGTTACTCTTATAGAGTCCCACTTAGAATTAGGAACAAAATTCTATGGATTTTATTGGTGGACTTCCTAGGAGCAAGAAGGGGTATTAAGCCATTTGAGTCATAGAAGACCGATTAACGAAGAGTGCCTATTTCATTCCAATCAAGAAGAGCAGGACCTCTGCTTTATTAGCCCAGTTATATGTTAATGTGAATGTTAGGCTACATGGGATTCAGACTACTATAGGTAGTGACACAGACCCATTATATACTAGTGAATTTTGGAAGAGTCTTCAAGATGATTTGGGAACGATGCTAAGTTTGAGTATAGCGCATAATCCGCAACTAGACGGTCAAACAGAGAGAGTTAACATGATTTTGGAGAATCTTCTTAGAGCTTACATCATCGACTTTAGAGAAGCATAGGTACATCAGTTGACTTTGGTTGAGTTTTCAACAATAATAGTTACCAGGCGACGATTGATATAGCCCCTTACGAAGCTTTGTATGGAAGGCCATGAAAATCGCTAACTTATTGGTAGGGAACTACCTACAAAGTCTTATTGGACCAGACGTTATTCGTGAGTCAACGAAGATTATCATTTTGATTCGACAGGGAATGATGTCTGTCCAAGTCCGGCACAAGTCATATGCAGATAGGAGAAAGAAAGAACAAAATTTGTTGTTGGGGAATTGGTATTTTTTAAGGTTTCCCCTATGAAGAAGATAATTTAGTTTCGGAAGACAAGGAAGTTGGCTCCTAGGTTTATTGGGCCATTTAGGATTTCTGATAGGATTGGGAAGATGACTTACTAAGTGGATCTTCCCAAGCATTTATCGAGGGTCCACAACGTTTTCCATGTTTCTCATCTTCTCAGATGCCTTTAAGATTCTGCTGACAAACTCACTTGATGATATTAGGGGCATAGAAGCTTCGAGTTGGATCCCGTGCCACCGCAAGAATCATGAAGCATAGATTCAAACGACTCTGCAACAAGTCTATTTGCCTAGTCGGAGTCCAGTGGGGGGATAATCCTTTTAAAAGCACTTGAAAAACTAAGGAGAAGGTTAGGCTAACTCATCTAGAGATTTTCTGGGGTAATTATTTTATCCCAAATTCTCTTTATAGGTTGCATTGTTGTTTCTAAATTTGATGGTTGGAGATGGCTGCAACACATGTGCACCATGCACTCCTATAGAATTTTATGCATATTAGGATGTTTTGCATACATATTACATCACCTATTACACATAGCGCTAGGACAGAGCTCATTAATTAGTAGCAAGTCTACAATTCATAATCTGTATGAGTCATGGATGTTTATAAAATAACATGGGTGTACAACATGGATATTGAGATTGAATTGTGTTCTTTGTCCCTTTAAAAGATTTCGGGACGAAATCTCTTAAGAAGGGGGAAAATGTAACACCCCGTAAAACAAACATAAATTAGACATAAGGTAATCTAATTTAAAATAAATAAAAAATAATCAACAATAAGCTAACGGACTAAAATGAAACTGGGATAATTAGGAATTGGGCCATGTAATTGCGTTCGTGGTGAGATTCTGATCTGTTTCATATTTTAATTATTGAAAACGGAGTCCGTATGTGAAAGATGCTAATAAAATAAGTTGTGCGTAAATATTAATACCCAAGGATAGGGTTTCAAATAAATAAATATAAAAATATGGAATATATTAATTTAGATAATCATAAAAAAGAATATTCCAATTGAATTCGAATTTATGTTTATATGTTTATATATAACAGAGTGCAAGAATAGTCAATATATGGTAACGAATCAATCAAATAAATTCTGAAATTAATAAAAAGAAACATACATGAGAAAAAATCTCCTGGGCTCAACACTAGAAGGGGGGGTCAAACTCCCCTAGGGGTCGACCACCCTCCTATAGGTGTGGTCGACCGCCCTCCTGTAGGGTGCCCAATGATGGTTGTTTTTAAAGAAGGACTTATCTATATTTTCATCAAACATACTGCTTAAATTTAATTTATCGAATCTAACGACATGTATACATGATTTCAAATATAAATATGACCCCAACCCTCACTCCAAACCCTACATCTATTCTTCTCCATGTGAGGCGACCACTTACAACTCATGCACTTAAACAAGGCAAATAGTGCGCTGAAAGATGTGTCAGGCAGCTATGAACGATCATCAGGGTAGGATTGTATAAGCAGAACCTGTCGTATAACTCACAACGCAAGGACAAAATATAATAGAACATATACAACTGGAAATAATAGTGAAGCATAATTGCATAGAATTTTAATCTTCCATATCATCAATTAAGGAATATCAATAACATCATTAGATTACATCAACAAAATCTATACAAAAGGCCTCATTACATCACTCAAAGGATCACTACAGCAAACAAACAAATGTGAAACACATGATATTTTTTATCTGAAACCCTTTTGTTATGTTCCTGAGTATGAAACAATTATTTAGTGTTTCTGTGCATTTCCAAGTATTTCGATTATTTTATAATAATTTATTTTTATGTCAAAAATATGGGTAGGCAAAATTTCTTTGTTACCAACGCACGTATGATTGAAGCATGGTACAAAAAATTAAACTGCTCCCAAAACCCAAAACATCAATCGTGGTTCCTCCTTTTTTCCTCAAGCCCTGTTCCTCCTGCAATTAATTTTCAATGTCGATTTCATTTGCAATATCAATTTTTTTCATTGCCGATTGTTTTAATTCATCGAAATTAATTCGATCAAAATATAAAACGGTTTCAGATCATTAAATTCATCGAAAATAAATTATTATTGTCATTCTAATTAAATATAGAATTTATATTAATCGATTGAATTGTTTTAATTCAATTTTAAATTGTGAATATATTATTATTGGTTCCATACACGATAATTCGATATATTCGAAATTAAATCATATATCGATTATTAAATTTATAAATTCAATAAAAAATCCATTTATTAATCCAATTCAACATTTAATATTAATTTAAATATTTAATATTAAATGTCTAAAAATCTGGGATGTTACATTCCTTCCCCCTTAAAAGAATTTTGTCCCCGAAATTACTAAGGCAGAAGAAATGCTACAGACCCGTTTACTTTTCAAAAGCCCACCTTGTTATAACTTAGTATTCCATATTCTATAACTCAAGCCCCATACAATTTAAGTTTTCATGGTAATATTCAATTTCCTATTTCCCATTTGAAAATATTCAAATCTAATTTAATTTGAAAGTGACCTTTTTAAAACAAAAGTTTGAAAATTTTCCTAACTCCCTAAATTTTGGGAAAATTTTAAATTTTGGTAGAGTCTCCCCTGTACGAAGGAGCTTTTTTAGTAGGCGTACCTTATATAAATGTTATCTACGCAAGCGTGCTTTGCATATTCACTATCCATGCACCCAAACTAAGCCAGGAAGCTCCATGTACCTGTACTTACTCAATTTAAAATCATAAGTTTCATAAAAATGAATTTTCAATAACCTTTATTCATTTAAATGGTTAAATACATAGATTCATTTCCAAACAAGTCATACCAGGTATACATAGCATGTACATGCTGATACAAGCCCCAACCTTTGGTTTATGCCTTATTTCATTCATATTATTCACCAAGTACTCACATTTATTTCATTTGAATGATTTATGATCAATATATTCACATTCAGATTGTATTCCATTCATTTGCATTTATTGATTTTAATTGGTTTGTTTATTTTTGTTTCTGATAAACAACGAATTTTTTATATGTATTTAGTGTCATTCGATTAGTAAAATAACCACTTACATTTTGGCTAATTTTACATTGATTCCAAATTTATTTATTTCAGTTCATTAACTGGCTTCCATCATTTCAATTTATTTAAATTGCTTAAGTAAAATTTTAATTCCAGAATTCAAATTCCCAGGTTTTATTTAAAATCCTTCTAAAATCATATAAATATATATTTATATTCTTCTCAAATTCAAAACATTTGAACTTGCCAAAACAACTTGTTTTCTTAAATAATTTCCTTTAGAAATCTTACTATGGTAGCAAGCCATGACTTAGAAACTCGAAAATGAACACTAATGATGCTGCAGTCATCGTAAGAATTATTTTCCAGCGACTGAAGGGTGTTCAATGTTTTATCACTTTAAAAATCCATTCAATATGGTTATATTTCAAAAATCCATCCAAACAAGGTTATATTATTTAAATAATACTTCAGAAAATATTTGCGAATATCCAGGATTCAAATTCCAAATTGTGCTCTCAATACAATTATAGTTTACCTCATTTGTATATATCAATCTTATACAAAATCTATTTGATTATATATAGCTATTCCAATTTTATAATGTCATTTGAATATAGTAATAACAACCAACACATGCATATCCTAAAACAATTTTAGAAAATTATTCATTTTACATAAAAATATAATTTTGGGTAAAATTATTTCATTTACCCACTTTAAAATAATAATATGTCGAACTATTATGTTCAAGTGTTTAGAAAATCCTATCGACGTCGTGGCGTCCTATGATTCGACCAGAAATCATAAACCACTATATAGACAAGCCAACACAATATAAAATATTTTTTTATATCAACTTACGAATACGCTCTCTCAAATATATACACTCAACTCATTCTAGGGTAGTACTAACCTTATCTTTAATGCGTAAACCCCACCAAAGCCTAGGTGTTTGCTCAATCTATGCTCTGATACCAACTGTAACGGCCCGAAAATCCATACCATTTGAGTTAACTAAACAACACCTGTCCAACCTAAATAATATAGAATTACAAGTTATTACGATTAAAGAAATAAAAATAGATAGAAGATATAACAAAAGAAAACATCAGAAATGTATTATTATATATCATAACTTTGAAATAAAAATTTGTACTACATACATACCATATCAAAGTGCAATACAACATTTGATACTGTGGAAAATAACTCTAAAATATCTAACAGTAAAGCCTCCTGCTTTAATCTCCTCCAAGTGTATCTGTAAAATCTTGAAATACTTGACTTCCTGTACAAATTTGGGTACCCAAGAGTTTAGAAAAAAACAAACAAAATAAATTCTGGGTCAGTTATGGGACTAGAGTAAGTAAGTCCAACCATATTGTTTAACTTTCAAAAAAAAATTCAAAGAAAAGGTAATAATAAGACCAGCCACATATAAACATGGATAGTTTTTACCTTACTATAACCCAAAACTTTTTTGATATCAAAATCCGATGATATTATAATAATGTCTAATCAAATAAATAACCAAATAGAATAACGTCTAATCAAACATTTTTGTATATACACCCATTCCCAATTTATTTTAATCAATCCAATCAATTTTACTTAAATCGTTTCCATTCGCTAATTAATTTTCCAATTAGCTTCTTTGCTTATTCTTCTTTTAATTTGAACATATCTCGTTCAAATACATTTGTATTCACTTATACCCAATTCAAACTCAATCTCCTTGCTTGCTTCCCATTTCTAATCCAAGTTCTATATTCGAATTACCAATCTCGATTAACAAATTCAATTCATTTAAACTAAGTTAAGTTCAAATTAAAACTCTATTAACTAATCTCTTTTGAAATTAGTTAACCTCATTCGATAAATAAAAAATTTGATTTTTGTATTAAAAAAGCAGTTTATCTATTCCATTTGAGTTCATATTTAATTTATAACTCAAAACTAGATTTTTTCTATTGGAAATTCGGATTTATGTTCACTCAAAATCCTTTTATTTTTATTTAATAATGTAATGTCCCAGAAATTACGACAATTGGTATATGAGATTAATTAGAGATTTAACGAATAATAGTTAATTTATTTTGGTTATTTGGATTTAAAGTTTACTGGTTCGCATAAATATTGAATTCGATATTAAACTTCAGAATAGCTAATCGAAAATCATATATTTACTTGTAACTAGTTGAGAACCAATTTCAAATTTAATTAATATTTGAATGGGACATGAAATTCGATAGAGAGATACAAGTAGTTGAAACGTTGTTATCGTTAAATAGAAATTGGAGTTTGTATTTGGTAAAATATGTCGAAAATTGGCTTGGATATGTGTGTATAAAGAAATCGAATTTAACGTTTCAAATTTGAAAACAAATGGAGTTGTGTGAATAAACGGTGCACCGATAAATAATTTAAAATAATAAAAACAGAGTCGGATCACAATTGAACTAAATTTATTTGATTTAAAACGTCAAAAATGTGGTAGTACGTTAAATTTTGTTTGGAGGTAGCATTGGTGGTACGTATATAGAACGTTGGATGATAATTCATAGTGTAACTAAAATATAACAGTTATAACCTATTCAGTCTTACCTTCCTCGGGTAATTACACAATCTGCTTTGCCTTGGCCACAACGAAAACGTGATACCCATGGTTTCTACACTATAAAAGAATAATGCCCTCGTTTCCATTCATTCAGCAAAAACCAACTTTCCCCAATCATTTTCAATGGCCGAAGCCAAATCTGATCCTTTCCCCTAAATCGGCCTACCCCTCAAATCGATGACTGAATCGAACCCCTAATTGGCCTAATCGCCATGTTTCCCCTTCTGATCGAATCACTGCTCCTTGCACTAGCACCGAGGACCTCAAAAATTGAAACCCTCCTCGTGTTTAAAGCCGCCACCGTCTCTGCTTTAACTCGAAGGCGCTAGTCCGCTTGAACTCCAACGGCATGCTCGAAACCCCACAAATAATCACTCCATCCACAACGTAAATTGCTAGCTGTCCCAAATCCATCACCGCGTCTTCTTCCTGTCATTTAAGGTGAGCGTCTCACTCACGATTAATCATAAGTTCAAGTAAATTAATTTCAGTATAAATGAAATATTTTGAATGTTTAATGGCCATAGTATTGCCTTGATGCTTGTTGATTTCTCTTGATTTTTGGGGTGGTTGCATTATATTTTAATGACCTTGCCATGTGGGTGTTCACCGTCTCGTTTTGAGATATACCCAGTAACATGTTGATGAACATCCTACTGCCATCTAAGTTTTGATAGATGCCCAGTAACATGTTTTGAATAATCAACCCTTGTATTGCTTGATCCTTAGAAGGGTACATGAGTAGATATGGTTGTCCTATAACCTGTTGATTTGAAACCCAGTAGAAAAACTGAAATGCTCATTTAGGCTTAACCAAATTATTACATATTAAAATAATAACACAAGTTATATTGAATTGATTTGAAACAGAAACTGAGTTTTAGATTGTCATATTCTTGGATAAATGCATACGAGCACGATCAAGATATTCAAACTACTAAGCATTACAAAGTGCATCAGGTAAAACTGATTCACTAAGTTATACAGTTTTATTGGGGTTGTACCACAAAGTACACAAATAAAATTGGTCAGTACAAATATTTGGTTAAATTAACATTCTGAAACGTATCAAAACTTTTCACAAACGGTATTCGCTAATCCTATTTTTACGTTTTGTTTTGTTTAGCGTCAGTAGTTGCGCGTTGACCAAACTAAAATTGAAAAATAAACTAAGGATACTTGGTCATGCCAAAATGAACAAAGGGCACTTCGATGTGGGTAAGGATTATTAATGGCGGCTGTTGGCTATATGTTGTTTTTCTAATAAAAGGAAGTAAAAGGAAAGAAACGTTAGTCCCAAGATAGATGTTTAAAGTAATACATATTATTCTAGATCTTATCTCCTACTAGATCTAATGTGTGATATTTAAAGAGAACAAATCAAAGTTCTAGTTTTAAGACTTCAGTGAATATTTAATAATCCAACAGTAACAATGGGGGTAGTTAATATGCAGTAAATCTTAATCTATATTCCAACTTGTTTGTGTGACTTTGGATACCCATATTGCTAAATTACATGCGCATGATGCCTTTCTAAAGATCACCATACATTTATATTCCCACTTTTATACGAGCCTGTGGGTGTCTACACATATGTGAGTCAACCTGAATATATATTCCCACTTTGTTGACTTGTTTGCAAAACAAAACTACTGCTCTTTGATTGATTCCGGAAATGATTTTCTGTGAATATCGGAACCATATTCAAAAATGTAGGTTTTAAACTTGCCAAAAAATTAATTTCTTGGATACCGTAGCTATTTATTAATTTTCTGCAGAACAAACGAACTATTTCTGACCTAAAAATGTTCACCTGTGAATTCATTCAAGTATTTTAAAACCATGAGTAAATTTCTGAGTTCAGGAAACTATTTAAATTAATTTTTGCCAAAAATGTGCATGCTGGTTTTCCATTTGACAACAATGCCAATTTTTAAATTTTTTTTCTTGCGTGCCAGTTCATTTGAATGTTATTACCATGGGCATTAATATTTAAAGGCAAGCCATCATAGCTGTGGTAGTTGTTTTGTCATATGAGCACTATCCATGTTGTACTGCCATGTAGTTGGTCAATGGTTACTACCAAGCTATAAATTGCTGTGTTAGTGGCGTCCATGTTGTATTGCATGAATTTGAGCATTTGAGTTATTAGAGGTCATCTTTATTTGTCATATATGTTTCTCCCTGTTTAACTAAGTGATATTTCCCTTGGATACTCGAAGTATACGTGTTCAGCACTATGTATTGCTTGTTATCTTGGCATAAAATGTTTATTTATAATTATGATACCATTATATTAACTGTACACACTTGTTCTTGGGAATAGAAGTGCTGAAACCATTTTGTCCACTATGCTACTTGGTTACTGTTAGTTTGACAAGTTGTAAACCTGAAAATGTAAGTGCATGCATAAGAGTATATTCCATTTTCCATATATGTAAATTAACCATTGCATTTCATTCCAATACTGACTTGCTGTATTCTTTTCATGTTTGCTGTTCTAGTGAGACAATGATTTCAAACTTGTTATTTCCAAATTGTATACGTTTCGCCATTATTCATGGTATAAATGGATCAAATATGATGTTATATATATGAAAGCCCATGAAATTTATAATACAGGTCATTTGGTTTTTGTCTCATTAACTGAACATTCATATGGCCTATATATTTTCTTGGTTTACATTTGAACCAGGGTATTTGTACTCCTTGCGCCTATACTCAATTTTGCAGCAATGTATTGTGTTTCCTTTTATATTGAAATACAGTATATACGCCTTTACTGGCCTTGGATCTTTAAGCCTGGCACTAGGGTATTTTAATTATAAATGTAGTTCACTTGTGCAAAAATTTTTTTTTCCCCATTTGCATGAATCTTTTTACTAAATGAGCGTGTTGGACCCTTTTACAGAAATTGACCCTTTTATTTACTGTATGATTTTGTGTACCCATCCTAAATGCTGAAATGAATATGAATGTTTGGTCACATTTTGTTAGACTGCATGTGTCTGCCCCTGTTAGCATTTCTCTGACTTGTTTCATCCCAAGTTGCTATGCTATTATCTGATGTTCGGGGTGAGAAGCTAAGGCCATCCTCACATGTATACACGTGTTGATAGGCAAGCTCTCATGACCACGGTCCCTGAAATCAGAATTTGTTATGTACCGATACTACACAACTGTTTATACTTGAAGTTAGGATTAACCATTACATTTCAGTTTCTATTGAAGTTAATTTACTTGAACTATGATTAATCCTGAATTGAGTGTTTTATGTTTTGCATGGAACGCTCGGGTCAGACCCGAGCAGTACAGATTTAAAGATTATAGCTTAGGATTCGATGATTGGCTAAGTTGGGGATTCCAAAGATGGCGCACTCTGAAGATTTAAAATAGTAAATATTTTTTTGCATTCAAATGATACTTTAAATCCGCTGTATAGAAACAAATCTTGTATCAAAACTTCTGATTTATAAATAAAGGATTTATTCTATTGTTCAACACTATATTATTGATTTATTCTGTATTCTCTGTGTTGATTTTATTTTAAATTCGATAAGCTAAATAACGATCCATCGATTTGGATGTTTAAAGTTGGTTTAATCACCAATTTGAAGCGGTCAAAAAGGCCGGACGTTACAAGTGGTATCTGAGCTTTGGTTTATTCAAAGCTTAGCTTATCGAGTTTAAAATACGGATCTTGAGAAAAAAAGGTTTTAAAAGTACAGAAATTTTAAAATAGATTTTGAAAGAAAAATTATTTTGAAACTAGTATTTTGAAATTAGTACAGCGGAAACAAAAATTTATTTTGAGATTTAAAATTGTTGGAATCCCCAGTCTTCGAATCCGGATTTTTCCAGGGCCGTTCTTCGATAAGTTCTCTTAGAATTAAATCTCGTATCCATCATCGAATGGTATCAAAATAAGATAAGTATAATAGAATAAACTAATAAATTTCTGTAATTGTGTATTTTAGAAAACAAAGATAACTGAAATTTAGTGGGGAAAAATTTTCGATAAGAATCTGAATGAAGATGGAAATTCGAAATCGTTTCAAGAAAATGAAACGACGAAATTTATTTTGATATTCGGGATAGAAATGAAAATGAAATCGGAAAAGGTTATAATTGGAATACGACTGTGTTCAAATTTGATTAATTTATTTAGCACTTGGCAAGATGATTTATAGTTGGTTTTAAACCAATAATGTATGATCGAATATATGAATTCGATAACATGTTATAAATTGTTTGATTAATTAATAGGAAGTGAACCATGAACATGAGTTATAAATCAAGCGAGAATTGAATGGAGATTTTAAAGAAATTTGAACCTATATTTATGTGAAATCAAAGTAAATTTTATGTGACGAATTTGGATTCCGATAAAAGGAATGATACTTACCTTTTAGAAGTAAATAACGGTTGAAAAAAAATGTTGCAAATAAAATTGGGTTAAAGGAAACGGAGTTGACCGGTATGGAGAAATTATTCTAAAGTTTAGAATACAAATCAAATGGAAATTTTCTGAAGTTCGGATATATTATTGGAAAGGAGATTATACGAATGGGAGTTATTTATGGAAGTCCATTGTACCGAATTCTAGGAAAGTACTATTTACTTTTTGGTTTAATTTAAAATTTAATATATTATAAATAAATTGGTAATTCATATTAAGGAATGTTGTTCAATTAAGGTCTGAGAGGTAATTATACCCCAACTTGATTGACTTCATTATTGACTAAGAAATGATTAAGGGTCGATATCAAAAGTTAGTTAAGTGAAGTAAGTAAATAGGTATTGACAGTTGAGTGAGAATAACGATGTTTTATTTAACATTTGTTTAATCCAAACAACGAATTTAAAAATGTTTTCCATAAGAATAAAAGTATATTTTCTGTAGAAAATAAGGATTGGTGAATAAATGGGAATGTTTTTCAGTGGTAATAGGAGATTTTTTTTGAATTATAGGAATGAATTGATTTTCAAGGACTGTGAGGAGTTAACAGATTTTGACAAATTAGAATGGTGAAAACTGAAAAACAAAGAGATGCACGTCAAAAACGAAGGGCAGCGGAATGTAAGAGAAGTGGAATTGTAATTTGAATCCAAGAGTTGAGTAAGAAACGATTTGATAAGAAATTAAGGAATGAAGTCAAGGAATTTAGAAACTGATTGGATATTAGTTAAGTCGAATAATTTCTTGAGTGTTGGTCTGATGTTGGTTTCAGCCTTCAGGATTGATACTTAGGGAATTGTTCACTTGCTAATTTACGGTCGAAATATGTGAATATGAAAGAGAAATAGAGCGTGAACGAGAAAGGTGGTATAAGGATGAAAATCCCGAGGTGGTGAGAGATAAAGATTTGAATTAAGTGGTCAACTTAATAGGGGGATTTGGAAGAAATTTTGGTTTGTAACCAATAGATTTAAAAATCTGGGTTAAAAGGATATCTAATAGCTGAGTTGATTAAGAAATCAAAACCAGTGTTCTGAAATTAGAATGGAATTTGAGGATATTCTATTTTAAACATTAAACAAATAAGTTTTCGAAAATTTATATGAAAAATATATAAGAATATAGCGAATTCAGAAACCATTGATTTGAGAGGTAATGAAGTGAGATAAATCTTATATAACAGAATTTATATATGAATGAGATGCGTGAAATGTGATTTGAAAAGGAAACTTTAAATATCATTTATGAAGAGTTTGGAATAAAATACTATATGTATATAGTATTATATGTTTTCAAAGCAAAATAAGGAAAGCACCTTCCTTTTCCTTTGAATATCGAGCTTAGTAAGTTGTGCTATTGGTGGTAGTAGGTTGTCCGGACATAAAATTCAAGTTGTCTGAAAAAACATGACCGTGTAGCGTAATTCGCAGGGCTGCAGATGGCCTACGGCGGACGGATGTTTCTTGGGGAACCAAGCGTAACCATTGTGTCTGCTGCAATCTACAGTCGTGATAATGGCGTAATCCGCAGAGCTTTGAAAGCTTACGGGTATGGATGTTTCCTGAGAGAATCAGGCGTACCCATTGTGTACCTACGGTCCACTTGGCATATCTACAAGTGAAAGAGATGTAACCATTTGAGTTACTAAAGGTAGAATGGAGCCATGCGTTGTTGAGATATCTTAGTGATGTAGAGTCGCTTGTTGATGCAGCACTGTGTCTTCGTGACCTAACGTACCTTCGTAACTGGATTTATCTTCATGACTTGATATGTCTTCGTGACATGATTTGTCCTCATGATTTGATTGGTCCTCGGGATTTGGTTTATCTTCATAACTTGATAATTTGTTTTGTGACCCTGAGATAGAGCCGTCAACGCTTAGTGACCTTAGATTTTCTCTTGATTCTTAAATATCTTCCGTTGATCTGTCTATGACGAAATTCACAGGGAAGTGATTTCCTACGGATACAGATGTTTTCTGGGGAATCCAGACGAAACCGTTGTGTATCTGCGATTCATGAACAATCAGCAATCAATATCACATTGGGACTTTCTATATTTGTTTTTAAAAGAATTTTTGGAAACATTTTCACTGGAAGTTGAAACAAGGATATTTAGTACTTGGAGATTTTAGTCATGAGCCTAGCCAGCGTATGCCTAATATCTGTAAGAACGACAATAGACATATCAAGCTTCGAGTTATCAAGTATTTTCAAATAAATAATTTGAGATTAAAACATATCTAATTTAATAAGTTTAGAAAGAGAATTTCGGAGTAATAATACAAATATTTTTCTGTATAAAAATTATAAATGATTTCGGATTTTGGAAATTTTCAAGTCGACAGTTTATAACTTGAAGAACAGATGTGACACTCTTCAAGGAGTGTTTGGGGAAGATCAAAAGGATTGAATATAAGGAGATGTGCTTGACCTTGTGAAACGATGGACAAATAATATTGATAGATGAGATTATAAGGAAATTTGGAATAATTTGATATGCATAAATTCGACTTATGCAGAATTTGGAATATAAAAAGAAATTGGTTTTGGAGGAAATTTGATTTTCGAGTTAATTGAACATGAGAAGTAAACAAGGACGATCGATGACTTTAATATCGATATTAGTTGCGGAAGAATTTCACACAAATATGAAAATTGAAATATGCAGTATAACATTAACGATCTCTCCTTTTCGGGGACGAAAAGTTTTAAAGGGGGGAAGATTGTAATGTCCTAGAAATTTTGACAATTGGTATATGAGATTAATTAGAGATTTAATGATTAATAGTCAATTTTATTGGTTATTGGATTTAAAGTTTATTGGTTCGCATAAGAATTGAATTCGATATTAAACTTCAGAATGGCTAATCGAAAATCATATATTTACTTGTAACTAGTCGTGTAACAACCCGAATTTTCATAACATGTTAAAACCATAAATCAAGGAAGAATTAAGTTTTAAAATGAGAATTATGGGAAATGGATTGTGCCATTGCTTTCGTCTCGGAATTTTACATGAAATAGAGTCCGAGTTTTCGAAAATCGGAGTCCGGATGAAGAAGTTATGGCCTGTAGAAGATTCAGCAAATTTCAGACCAAGCAGGTCGACGTGGGGGTGAGGTCGACCATGTGGTCGACCTTAGTGTCGACCTACCCCTCAGGTCGACCATATGGTTGACCTCCTCCCCTTACAGGTCGACCTTGTCGGCCTGTTTTGACCCAGAACCCTTTTTTGAAGTCTGAGACGTGTTTTGATGGTCCGGATTGATTCTTGGGTTAATCTAAGGGCCTAAACTAGTTGCTACCCCTATAAATACATCCTAAGACCTAGCCTAATTCATACAAATCATTCTTACACTGCTATGCTGCCAAGGTTTTAAATCTCGGATATCGGTCACGTTTCGTCTCAGAGATTTTATAGACTCAGTCTCGTATCGGGGGAGATCTCGGACGAGATGAGTCTAACTCGGGAGTTCGTCTCAGATTTTCATCTCGGGTTTGAAAGTTCATATCGGAACAATCTCGGGGTACATGATATGTTAAAAATGTTATTTTAACAAAATGATTTTTATGAATGTTATCAAAAACATAGTAACTTAAACTTAAAATGCAAAATAACTTTATTATTCTTTATTTTGCGAAAGATCATTCATATTCTAAATCGTAATATGCTTAAAACAGGAATACTGTTAGACAAGAAACATTAAAAGGATCCAAAACATTAAAAAATTCAGAATAAATAGACCATAAAATACATAATTTCATAAGTAACATGTTTGTAAAAAGACGAATATGAAAATCATAAGCATTGTAAAACATATACGAACATACAATATAGTCATTTAACATGCAAAATGTAAAATAACAAAAGATTGATATGGCAAGGTTTGAGTTTTTAAATTATAGTTCTAGTTCAGGCATAAATTTAAATTTTAACAAAAAAAAAAGATCTTGGACGATATTTCAGCATTTCGTCTCGGTTGATATATCGTTCGATATTGCAATTTCTTGGGTGATATATTCGAAAGGAGATTTAGAGTGATATTTGCTGTTTCATTTCGGAAGGAGCCCAAAACGAGATCTCGGAGGAGATCTCAGGCGATATTTGCGAGATTTGAAACAGTGTATGCTGCTAATTTACCCCTTGAACCATGGCCGCCGCCTCCAAATTAAAGGTTAAGCATTCAAACTCGATTCAAATCAAAGATCAACCCTTCTACAACAATTCAAGAGAATAGATCAGCGACACCGCAACGTTCTACGACAAATTTCTAGACTTGACTTCTGCATCTAAATTTCTTAGACCACGATCTCTAATTTCCAGTTACTTTTAGATAAAAACTATAAATCTAATATGGGCATGTTAAATTGGAATTGATTTATGTATGATTCATATCTATTCTTGTTTTCTTCTTGGATCTTGACTATTGGGAATATTGTCTATGACATTGAAACTATTGTTAATGGCATAAGACTATGACTACGCATATGACTGTGAACATAAGACCACGACTATGCCTATGACTGTGAACATAAGACTATGCCTATGACTGTGAACATAAGACTATGCCTATGCCTATGACTATGACGGTGAACATAAGACCATGCCTATGCCTATGACTGTGAATATAAGACTATTGCCTATAACTATTACAAGGACAATTGTGGCTAATCACCTATGAGGTTATTGCCTAGGATTATAACTATGAAAATTGGATCCAAGCTTGATTTTCTATTCAGACCTATTTTCTTTATTTGTCCTTGGATCTTGATTTTGGGGGTTTTTCTATTTAAGTTAGATCTATCCATGTTCTTGAATCTAGATTATTATTCAAACCTTTTCATGTCCATAATGTTATCAGATCTATATGCCTTCATGTTTTAATCAATTTATTCAGTTATGTCATGACTTGAAAATAGATTGATTATGTTATTGAATGATATTGATCTATGCATGTGGTTCTATTTTATTATCATGCTGAATTGGGAATTAATGAATAAGTCTATTCATATGTATAGGAACTTGAAGTATAACCTATTATGATAAGTCGTGTAGTTTATCATGTTATGCAAGTTTTAGGTCATAAAATCATATCACATACGTGACTAAATGATTAGATCTACATGTTTATGTGTATATGTTAAACCTATGTCATATTTCAAGTTCACACTTATATATATGCTCATGATTGATTTGCAAGTTCACATATATGTATGTTGATTTATTCTACATTGCAAGATCACACCTATGATACTCATGTTGATTGTTTTGCAAGTACACACCTATGGTGTTCATATTGCCTATGCCAAAAATGCCAAGTTTACACCTATGTCATGTTTATGTTAATGAATTTCTTTACGCAAATTTTTGTGTACGTTAAATTAGGCTATGTTTTTAGCCTAATATTATATGACAAAAATCGTGCGGACGAAAATTAGGCTAAGATTGTTAGCCTAATATTTAGATGGAGTAACATTGGGAAAAATTGGTATTATAGGAAACTTGACATGAAACTTGCCTTGAAAACTTGACACAAACTTGACATGAAACTTGAACATGCACATGACACTATAATGAACCTGAAAATGGCCAACTCGAGGTTGGGTTGAGTTTGCAGTGTAATTCTGCCCGGAACCGCCCAGCAAATCCAGTTGCTGCAAACAATAGGATCCAATGTGGGTAGTTGGTCATATCGCACTTGAAAACCGGAGGTCAGACTGAGTTGTGGTGTAATTCTGCCCGGAACCGCCCGGCATATCCAGTGAGCACAACAACAGGTCTGATGTGAGAGGTTGGGGTGCATTTAGAATTAATGCCACATGATAGGGTTAAGTCATGAACTTGAATGAACACACTTTACCAACTTGACATGCTAGACTGATGGGGGTTAAGTCACGAATTTAAATGACAACACTTAACCTATGGGACGAAAACCCTAGTTACGCGGTCCGTTTCAGCAGTAACCCACTAGACGTATCATGGTACCCCGGAACCAGGCAGGGTGGGGCACGATTACTGGGCTGATTGTAAGCGATCAGAACGACAGCTGTGTTGGTGTGCCAGTGTAGGTTCAGGCGGGCTATGGTCGTGCACGTGGTCCGGAGTTGAAAAAGCAGGGATTGAGCATCAGTAGGTTTATCTGTGCATGCTTGATTCGTGTCGGTGGTTGGCACCCTAGGGCTTGATACACCCTATGATGGACCTAACACAGGTGACTACATTCGTGATAGGGCCGTATGATACAGACATATGACGAGCTAGAAATTGTAGGGAGCCGATCGACTAGTGGAACGTTTCGTTGGACCTAGAAATAGGTCATTTCATGATATTGGGCCAAGGGATCATTTTATCACTAATATAAGACATGGGTTTGGGATTCTAGTACAGTTGATGCAGAGAACCTTGAATATGTGATGCTATACTTGATTTATACTTGATTTATCATGTTATCTTAGTCTATCTTGCCCATCTTATCATCATCCTTATGTTTACTTTCAATTTATACATGTCATGTTACCTTTACCTGTTTTTATGCTGAAAGTCACTAGGGCTTACCAGTCTTTATGACTGACCCGTTTTCTTTCGCCTCTTTTTCTTCCATTTCCCCCCAGGTTCTCAGGGAGGAAACTCTAGCACTTAGCTTGGATTTCGCTTTCTTTCGGTTCAGATCATGTACGGTTTGATCTTGAGCTATGCTATGGCTGCATTTCTACTACCTTTGGGGAATTAAGCTACTTTTGTTGTTTTAAGATTATGCTTCTTTATTTATGCATGACAGAATTTATTGTAATGGAAAATAATGACCTTGGCTATTTGATGTAAAAGGTTTGACTCTTTTTGAAAGTAATGAAATTTATCTTTTGATTCTTCCGCTATTTTATCTATGTTTTGTCTTGTAATATTTCTGTGTTTGTTTACCTCGATAACTCTCCTCCAAAACTAGTGCATTCCCTTTGTAAGTGACCCTAGCGGAGGTGGGGTGTTACATTTAGTATCAGAGCAGAAGGTTACCAGACTGGGCAAAAGCTTTTAAAACCTTCTGAAATTATTTTCAAAATCGTTTACAAAGAAGCATTTTTTTTTCAAGAAAAGCCTTGTTTTATTTAAAGGCTATTCCCCAAAAGCCATTAGCACTATCCTTTATTTCCTCGTTTGAGTCTCTTCTTTTCCATTTCAGCATGCCTGGGAATCTTAACTTTCTAGAGGACGTGCCAATACCTGGCTGGTCCAGGAGGTACTTAGAGGCTAGGGCCAATGATGCAGGCCCAGCAGATATTCCTCCTCCAGCTGCAGCGATTCCTCCTCCTCCGCTCCCTCCTCGTGCAATTGCTTTCTCGAAGATCTATAAAGATTTTAGGGCCATGGGTGGAAAGTATTTCGAGGGAACTGAATCATTCGTAGAAGCGAGGAACTGGCTCAAAGAAACTAAAGATATGTTCGTTATCTTCGAGGTGGACGATAGGCAGAAGGTACAGTTGGCGGTATGGTTGCTCAAAGACGAAGCTTCCTATTGGTGGGAAGTCACTAACGCTGAAAGACCAGTTGACACATGGATGGACCTCCGGACAAGTTTTGAGATGAAATTCCTCTCGTAGGCTGAACGAAGTTTACAGCTGGAAAAATTCTTATCTCTTAAGCAAGGAAGTATGACGGTCAAGGAGTACGTCAATCAATTCAATCAGCTGGCTCAGTTTGGACTGGACTTAGTGAATACCCCTCATAAGAAGGCTCTCCGCTTTGTCAAAGGATTGAATGAGCCACTTCACAGCTTGGCTATGACCCATGTATCTATGGGGGCTACTTACGAAAAGCTAGTAGACATGGCGCTCTTAAATGAAGAAGATAAGAATGGCAAGAAGGAGGTCAAGGCGAATGAGTCTCAAAACAAGAAGGTAGACTCCAAGAAAGGAGGCAAGAACAACAACAACAATAAGGATAGAAAGACACGTGAGAAAAGAAAATGCCACTTCTGTGGTATTGAGGGTCATATAGTCCAGGATTATAGAAAGAAGAAGATGAAGATGGGAGCATGCTTTCAGTGTGGTGATACTGGACATATCAGCAAGAACTTCCCTAAGAAGCAAGGGCAAGCCCCGCAAGCAGGACCTTATGGGGGTACATCTTTAACTTCTTCTCCTAGATGCTTTGTTTTATCTTGCTTATCTTCTCAATCCTA
The DNA here is from genome assembly GCA_030737875.1 of Allium sativum. Classification (NCBI taxonomy): domain Eukaryota; kingdom Viridiplantae; phylum Streptophyta; class Magnoliopsida; order Asparagales; family Amaryllidaceae; genus Allium; species Allium sativum. The sequence continues at coordinate 636,902,201 of CM060909.1, forward strand.
TCTTGAGAACCTTAGGTAGAACCCTTTTGGATGTAAACATGTGATTGAAACATGTTATGGTTGATGTTTGCAAATGGTTGCAAGTTGTCGCAAGTGGTTGCTCGTGGTTGCATAACACACATTAGGCACTAGATCGGCTCAGACACATTTTCATATTGCATATGCATGAGTGTTTATACTTGTTTACAGATAAAATTGAATGTGTTATCATGTGGATGTTTCATATGGATGGATGTTTGTGCACACATATAATGTTTATGTGACTAGGACTATTTGCATACATGTTGGATTCATGACATTAAACATATTTTGCATTAGGAAGATCAATCAGGCCTGATCATTTGCATTAGATAAGGAACATATACACACACTTTCTGCATATGTTCATATAGCATTAGAAATCTTTTAAGGACAATGGTTGCTTGTGGATGATGGTCAGGTAGATGGTTGAATGGATGATAGGATGCATTCTTCTTAACTTGACGATTTCGGGGACGAAATCCTTTAAGGAGGGAAGAATGTAACAACCCGAATTTTTATAACATGTTAAAACCATAAATCAAGGCAGAATTAATTTTTTAAAATGAGAATTATGTGAAACGGGTTGCTCCATTGCGTTCGTCTCGGAATTTTACATGAAATAGAGTCCGAGTTTTCGAAAATCGGAGTCCGGATAAAGAAGTTATGGCCTGTAGAAGATTCAGCAAATATTAGACCAGGCAGGTCGACCTGGGGGTCAGGTCGACCATATGGTCGACCTCCCCCTTACAGGTCGGCCTGGTCGGCCTGTTTTGATCCAGAACCCATGTTTGAAGCTTGAGACGTGTTTTGATTGTCTGGATTGATTCTAGGGTTAATCTAAGGGCCTAAACTAGTTGCTATCCCTATAAATACATCCTAAGACCTAGCCTAATTCATTCAAATCATTCTTACACTACTATGCTGCTAATTTACCCCTTGAACCATGGCCGCCGCCTCCAAATTAAAGCTTAAGCATTCAAACTAGATTCAAATCAAAGATCAACACTTCTACAACAATTCAAGAGAATAGATCAGCGACACAACAACGTTCTACGACAAATTTCTAAACTTGACTTCTGCATCTAAATTTCTTAGACTACGATCTGTGAGTTCCAGTTACTTTTAGATGAAAACTATAAATCTAATATGGGCATGTTAAATTGGAATTGATTTATGTATGATTCATATCTATTCTTGTTTTCTTCTTGGATCTTGACTATTGGGAATATTGTCTACGACGTTGAAACTATTATTAATGGCATAAGACTATGACTACGCCTATGACTGTGAACATAAGACCATGACTATGCCTATGACTGTGAACAAAAGACTATGCCTATGCCTATAACTATGATGGCGAACATAAGACTATGCCTATGCCTATGACTGTGAATATAAGACTATTGCCTATGACTATGACAAGGACAATTGTGGCTAATCACCTATAAGGTTATTGCTTAGGATTATGACTATGAAAATTGGATCTAAGCTTGATTTTCTATTCAGACCTATTTTCTATATTTGTCCTTGGATCTTTATTTTGGGGATTTTTCTTTTTAAGTTAGATTATCCATGTTCTTGAATCTAGATTATTATTCAAACCTTTTCATGTCCATAATGTTATCAGATCTATATGCCTGCGATGTTTTAATCTATTTATTCAGTTATGTCATGCCTTGAAAATAGATTGATTAAGTTATTGAACGATATTGATCTATGCCTGTGGTTCTATTTTATTATCATGTTGAATTGGGAATTAATGAATAAGTCTATTCATATGTATATGAACTTGAAGTATAATCTGTTATGATAAGTCGTGTAGTTTATCATGTTATGCAAGTTTTAGGTCGTAAAACCATATCACATATGTGACTAAATGATTAGATCTACATGTTTATGTGTATATGTTAAACCTATGTCATATTTCAAGTACACACTTATTCATATGCTCGTGATTGATTTGCAAGTTTGCATATATGTATGTTGATTCAGTCTACGTTGGAAGATCACACCTATGATATTCATGTTGATTGTTTTGCAAGTACACACCTATGGTGTTCATATTGACTATGCCAAAAATGCCAAGTTTACACCTATATCATGTTTATGTTAATGAATTTCTTTATGCAAATTTTTGTGTACGTTAAATTAGGCTAGCCCAATATTATATGACAAAAATCGTGTGGACGAAAATTAGGCTAAGATTGTTAGCCTAATATTTAGACGGAGTAACGTTGGGAAAAATTGGTATTATAGGAAACTTGACATGAAACTTGCCTTGAAAACCTGACACAAACTTGACATGAAACTTGAACATGGACATGACACTAGAATGAACCTGAAAATGGCCATCTCGAGGTTGGGTTGAGTTTGCAGTGTAATTCTGCTCGGAACCGCCCGACAAATCCAGTTACTGCAAACAATAGGATCCAATGTGGGTAGTTGGTCATATCGCACTTGAAAACCCGATGTCAGACTGAGTTGTGGTGTAATTCTTCCCGGAACCGCCCGACATATCCAGTGACCACAACAACAGGTCTGATGTGAGAGGTTGGGGTGCATTAATGAATTAATGCCACATGATAGGGTTAAGTCATGAACTTGAATGACAACACTTTGACCAACTTGACGTGCTAGACTAATAGGTGTTAAGTCACGAATTTAAATGATAACACTTAACCTATGGGACGGAAACCCTAGTTACGCGGTCTGTTTCAGCGGTAACCCACTAGATGTATCATGATACCCTGGAACTAGTCAGGGTGGGGCACGATTACTGGGCTGATTGTAAGCGACTAGAACGATGGCTGTGTTGGTGCGTCAGTGAGGTTCAGGCGGGCTATGGTCGTGCATATGGTCTGAAGTTGAAAAAGCAGGCATTGGGCATCAGTAGGTTTATCTGTGCATGCTTGATTCGTGTCGGTGGTTGGCACCCTAGGGCTTGATACACCCTATGGTGGACCTAGCACAGGTGACTACATTCGTGATAGGGTTGTATGACACAGACACATGACGAGCTAGAACTTGTAGGGAGCCGATCGACTAGTGGAACATTTCGTTGGACCTAGAAATAGGTCATTTCATGATATTGGGCCAAGGGATCATTTCATGATTAATATAAGACAAGGGTTTGGGATTCTAGTACAGTTGATGCAGAGAACCTTGAATATGTGATGCTATACTTGATTTCTCATGTTATCTTAGTCTATCTTGCCCATCTTGTCATCATCCTTATGTTTACTTTCAGTTTACACATGTCATGTTACCTTTACCTATTTTTATACTGAAAGTCACTAGGACTTACCAGTCTTTATGACTGACCCGTTTTCTTTCGTCTCTTTTTCTTCCGTTTCCCCCCAGGTTCTCAGGAAGGAAACTCTAGCACTTAGCTTGGATTTCGCTTTCTTTCGGTTCAGCTCATGTACGGTTTGATCTTGAGCTATGCTATGGCTGCATTTCTGCTACCTTTGGGGAATTAAACTACTTTTGTTGTTTTAAGATTATGCTTCTTTATTTATGCAAGACAGAATTTGTTGTAATGGAAAATAATGAACTTGGCCATTTGATGTAAAAGGTTTGACTCTTTTTGAAAGTAATGAAATTTATCTTTTGATTCTTCTGCTCTTTTATCTTTGTTCTGTCTTGTAATATTTCTGTGTTTGTTTACCTCGATAACGCTCCTCCAAAACTAGTGCATTCCCTTTGTGAGTGACCCTAGCGGAAGTGGGGTGTTACAAATCGAGAATAAATTTGATTGAAATTTGAATGGGACATGAAATTCGATAGAAGATATAAGTAGTTGAAACGTTGTTATCGGTAAATAGAAATTGGAGTTTGTATTTGGTAAAATATGTCAGAAATTGGCTTGGATATGTGTGTATAAAGAAATCGAATTCAACGTTTCAAATTTGAAAACAAAGGAGTTGTGTGAATAAACGGTGCACCGATAAATAATTTAAAATAATACAAACGGAGTCAGATCACAATTGAACTAAATTTATTTGATTTAAAACGTCAAAAATGTGGTAGTACGTTAAATTTCGTTTGGAGGTAGCATTGGTGGTACGTATATATAACGTTGGATGATAATTCATGGTGTAACTAAAATATAACAGTTATAACCTATTCAGTCTTACCTTCCTCGGGTAATTACGCAAACTGCTTTGCCTTGGCCACCACGAAAACGTGATACCCACGGTTTCTACATTATAAAAGAATAAATCCCTCGTTTCCATTCATTCAGCAAAAACCAACTTTCCCCAATCATTTTCAATGGCCGAATCCAAATCTGATCCTTTCCCCTAAATCGGCCTGCTCCTCAAATCGATGACTGAATCGAACTACTAATTGGCCTAATCGCCATGTTTCCCCTTCTGATCGGATCACTACTCCTTGCACCGGCACCGAGGACCTCAAAAATTGAAACCCTCCTCGTGTTTAAAGCCGCCACCGTCTCTGCTTTAACTCGAAGGCGCTAGTCCGCTTGAAGCTCCAACGGCATGCTAGAAACCCCACAAATAATCACTCCGTCCACAACAGAAATTGCTAGCTGTCCCAAATCCATCGCTGCGTCTTCTTCCTATTGTTTAAGGTGAGCATCTCACTCACAATTAATCGTAAGTTCAAGTAAATTAATTTCGGTGTAAATTAAAGATTTTAAATGTTTAATGGCCATAGTATTGCCTTGATGCTTGTTGATTTCTCTTGATTTTTGGGGTGGTTGCATTTTATTTTAATGACCTTGCCGTGTGGGTGTTCACTGTCTCGTTTTGAGATATACCCAGGAACATGTTGATGAACATCCTACTGCCGTCTAAGTTTTGATAGATACCCAGTAACATGTTTTGAATAATTAACCCTTGTATTGCTTGCTCCTTAGAAGGGTACATGAGTAGATATGGTTGTCCTATAACCTGCTGATTTGAAACCCAGTAGTAAAAACTGAAATGCTCGTTTAGGCTTAAACAAATTACTACATATTAAAATAATAGCACAAGTTATATTGAATTGATTTGAAACATAAACCGAGTTTTAGATTGTCATGTTCTTTTATAAATGCATACAAGCGCGATCAAGATATTCAAACTACTAAGCATTACAAAGTGCATCAGGTAAAATTGATTCACCAAGTTATGCGATTTTATTGGGGTTGTACCATAAAGTACATAAATAAAATTGGTATGTACAAATATTTGGTTAAATTAACATTCTGAAATGTATCAAAACTCTTCACAAACGGTACTCGCTAATCCTATTTTTACGTTTTTTTTGTTTAGCCTCAGTAGTTGTGTGTTAACCAAACTAATATTGAAAGTAAACTAAGGTTACTTGGTCGTGCCTAAATGAACAAAGAGCACTTCGATGTGGGTAAGGATTATTAATGGTGACTGTTGGCTATATGTTGTTTTTCTGATAAAAGGAAGGAAAAGGAAAGAAACGTTGGTCCCAAGATAGATGTTTTAAGTAAAACATATTATTTTAGATCTTATCTCCTACTAGATCTAATGTGTGAGATTTTGAGAGAACAGATCAAAGTTCTGGTTTTAAGACTTCAGTGAATATTTAATAATCCAACAGTAATAATGGGGGTAGTTAATATGCAGTAAATCTTAATCTATATTGCAACTTGCTTGTGTGTGACTTTGGATACCCATATTGTTAAATTCCATGCGCATGATGCCTTTCTAAAGATCAACATACACTTATATTCCCACTTTTATATGAGCACGTGGGTGTCTGCACATATGTGAGTCAACCTGAATATATATTCCCACTTTGTTGACTTGTTTGCAAGACAGAACTACTGCTCCTTGTTTGATTCTGGAAATGATTTTCTGTGAATATCGGAACCATATTCAAACATGTAGGTTTTAAACTTGCCAAAAATTTAATTTCTTGGATACCGTAGCTACTTTTTAATTTTCTGCAGAACAAACGAACTGTTTCTGACCTAAAAATGTTCACTCGTGAATTCATTCAAGTATTTTAAAACCATGAGTAAATTTCTGAGTTCAGGAAAATATTTAAATTGATTTTTGCCAAAAATGTGCATGCTGATTTTCCATTTGACAACAATGCCAATTTTTAATTTTTTTTCTTGCGTGCCAGTTCATTTGAATGTTATTACCATGGGCGTTAATATTTAAAGGCAAGCCATCATGGATGTTGTAGTTGTTTTGTCATATGAGCACTGTCCACATTGTACTGCCATGTAGTTGGTCAATGGTTACTGCCATGCTATAAATTGCTGTGTTAGTGGCATCCATGTTTTATTGCATGAATTTGATCATTTGAGTTGTTAGAGGTCATCTTTATTTTCCATATATGTTTCGCCCTGTTTAGCTAAGTGATATTTCCCTTGGATACTCGAATATACATATTCAACACTATGTATTGCTTGTTATCTTGGCATAAATGTTTGTTTATAAATATGATACCATTATATTAATTGTACACACTTGTTCTTGGGAATAGAAGTGCTGAAACCATTTTGTCCACTATGCTACTTGGTTACTGTTAGTTTGACAAGTTGTAAACCTGAAAATGTAAGTGCATGCACAAGAGTATATTCCATTTTCCATATATGTAAATTAACCATTGCATTTCATTCCAATACTGACTTGTTGTGTTCTTTGCATGTTTGCTGTCCTAGTGAGACAATGATTTCAAACTTGTTATTTCCAAATTGTATACATTTCGCCAGTATTCATGGTATAAATGTATCAAATATGATGTTATATATATGAAAGCCCATGAAATTTATAATAATGGTCATTTGGTTTTTGTCTCATTAACTGAACATTCATATGACCTATATATTTGCTTGGTTTACATTTGAACCAGGGTATTTGTACTCCTTGCACCTATACTCAATTTTGCTGCAATGTATTGTGTTTCCTTTTATATTGAAATACAGTATATACGCCTTTACTGACCTTAGGTCTTTAAGCCAGGCACTAGGGTATTTTAATTATAAATGTAGTTCACTTGTGCAAAAGAAGTTGCACAATTGCATGAATATTTTTACTGAATGAGCGTGTTGGAACCTTTTATTGAAATTGACCCTTTTATTTACTGAATGATTTTGTGTATCCATCCTAAAACCTTAAATGAATATGAATGTTTGGTCACATTTTGTTAGACTGCATGTGTCTGCCCAGGGTTAGCATTTCTCTGACTTGTTTCATCCCAATTTGCTATGCTATTATCTCAAGTTCAGGGTGAGAAGCTGAGGCCATCCTTACGTGTATACACATGTGGATAGGCAAGCTCTCATGACCACCGGTCCCTGAAATTAGAATTTGTTATGTACCGATACTACACAACTGTTTATACTTGAAGTTAGGATTAACCATTAAATTTCAGTTTCTATTGAAGTTAATTTACTTGAACTATGATTTAATCCTAATTCGAGTGTTTTTTGTTTTGCATGGAACGCTCGGGTCAGACCCGAGCAGTACAGATTTAAAGATTAAAACTTAGGATTGGAAGATTAGCTAAGCTGGGGATTCCAAAGATGGCGCACTCTGAAGATTTAAAACAATAAATATTTTTTTGTATTCAAATGATATTTTAAATCCGTTGTATAGAAACAAATCTTGTATCAAAACTTCTGATTTATAAATAAAGCATTTATTCTGTTGTTCAACACTGTATTATTTATTTATTATGTATTCTCTGTGTTGATTTTATTTCAAATTCGATAAGCTAAATAACGATCCGTCGATTTGGACGTTTAAAGTTGTTTTAATAACCAATTTGAAGCGGTCAAAAAGGTGGAGCGTTACAAATAAACTGTTATGGCACTATTTTTCTGAAAATTTGATTTCTAACATAGCTCAAAATTTATAAGACAAAATCCATTTTCTTCTCCTCCATTAGAAAACTATCATTTAATAAGTCCCAACGTTTCTTGTTTATATTGAGTTCTATATACTCAATCGATGTTCGAAACACCCAATTACGAATTACTGCACTGCGACGAGTTCATTTTAATTAAATTAAGTATAAACATTTAAAACTTCATTTTTAAATTCATTCCATCCTTATTCTCTAATATTTCTAAAATAAATTAAGCCCGTTATCCAAATTCTAACTTCACAATTCATATTATTCAACTCGTTGATTTCTTGATGCCATATTCATAATTCAGCTATAAATTAATTCAAAACTCGATTTCTATATTCAATTCTAATTCCCCTTTAAATTATTTATAAAATTCGATATAATCGGATTCCCATATAAATCCCTTTTATGGGAATAATTAATTAATTCAACATCCTTTGTTGTTACAAACTAATATCATCCCTTGATAATAGTGAAGCCATTCAAGTTAAGGTATTTTATTTACCTCTCATACCTTGACCGACAACGTTCTTATCTGCAGATAGATAAAAGCTTGTAATATAAAATATCCATTTAAAATCTCGCCTTTTACTCCATTTCTTAAATTTGGAAATCTATTTCCAAATTACTCGATGAAAATTACTTCATCACATTTATAAACATTGTTTATTAATTAAACTTTCGTATTAAAACAAACTTCCATTTTAATAATCTATTTGAAACTCGATTCCTTTTTTGGAATATTTTAATTTCATAACTAATATATATAAATCAATATGGAATCTATTTTTATAAAATTTAAATTTTATTTCTATTCAATATAATCACGATATCTCTTATGGAAATAAATATATTTATTTCATAAATTCGACATGGTCGAATTCTAATCATAAATCCGTATGGATTTATTTCAGCTCATTTTACATTCCGAACATCGGAATAAATTTCATCATTTCCCTTCCCTGAAATGATTTAAAATTATAAATCCCTTTTTAAATTCATACTTGAATTTAAAAAAATTATCCAATAAAAATTCCCCTCTTTTACTTATAAACATCGTTTATATAACGCTTCTGCTTTAAATATTAAAACAAGGATTCGATTTCAAATCTTATTTGAAATCCAAATCCCATTCTAGAAAATAAATTTTCCTTTTTAAATTCAGACTTGAATTTAAAACCTAATATTACCAAATGATAATTTTTATTTCATTTATAACATTGTTTAAATTATTGACTTCTTTTTTTATTATTAAAAACAAGTTATACTTTCTAATCCATTCGAAATTCAGTTTCTATTCGAAAAATAAAATTTCCCTCACAAATCTAATAATCCCTTTTTATGATAATTTTAAATATAATATCTAGGCCAGTGATATTCTAATATTCAAACACACAAATCATCCATTGAATTCACACATCACACGCAAATATAAATATGTAAACAACATTAAATAAATTTGAGGAATCCAGTTGGATTCCTCCAACCTGTTTTCCTGCATTCACAGATGTCAAGCAACATAAGTAATACCAATCCTGCTTCAAGGCAAGATATCGCGATATAAACGGTCATCCACTCATATATCATGGGGAGATAGGGTCATCCACTAAAGATGCTGCGGGGAAATATCCAATACATATGTAATAATAACCACAACCACCAAGCCTAATATAACTAATATATAATGCCTAGAAATTATAAATAAACAACAATGCAATATGCCAACCAACAAAAACATATAAATATTTGTATTAAATAAAAATTCAATTATAATAATTATAATTGAACCAGAGGGTGAGTTTACTCACCTTGATTTTCTATTGTCGAATATCTTATTCAATTCTTTGTTATTTCTTTCTACGAATCCACTCGAGCTGAACCTACCTGCACCTTTAATTTATTTGATCTTATTTTCGATTAAACTCTATTCATTTTAAATTAATTTACTAAACAAATAAATTAATTATTCTATGAATTTGAATTTTTATAATATGTATACCTTACTTCCTTGCAGATTACTCAACTACTCGATGAAGCAAATCCTCGGACATATCCATATTATTCAAAAGCAACTCTGGAAACCGCAGAAGGAAAACAAATACCAAAATAAATTCCAGCAAAGACTTGAGGAAGACTTGCATTGTTTCCTTTTAACAAACCTACTCCAACAATTTCAAAATGCTTAACCCTTTTGCAATTCCATTATCCTTTCTTCCTAGCTATACGCTATTCCTTATGCCTCATAACTCTACAATAATCACTCTAGTATTTTGCAACCAATTCGCAGATACTTCATTAAAATTTTCTATCACCCACAACCATTACTGCAGACATTCATCCCGGCATTTCATTGAACCTCAGATTGACCACTCTACTCTCTCTTTACTAACAGCGCTACATCGGACAACCACCTGAAAAAGCCTCACACTTATCATCTTCTAACATCTAGAACAACTTCGAATGACCATCCCATTCTTTGTCAAGCTGCATCATATTATCACCAAAAACATAGATTGAACTCCCGCTAATTTCAACTATTGAACAATAGTTCACCCCAGTACATTATCAATCCATTTGAACTCCCCCAATCAAACTGTTGAACCCCTTAGATTCATTCTGTTCATCCAAAAAATCAAACTCCGTCTTATCTTCAATATTACACCTCGTAGTACCACACCCCTCATTAATTGCATACCTCAACGCAGATGGAATCCCCACCTTAACCATGCTGAAAATCGCACTCTGGAACCCCCTTGCCTTAAAACTGCGCACACACCAATTATTGACGTTGACCAAAAATGGATCTAAAATCCCCAAAAATCTCATTGTACGAATTCACCTAACACTCAAGAATGCATTGCACCACAACGTCAACAAGTTCTATGAAGCCTTACCATAACCGATGTCATCGCCTTCCTGCAAATTGTGAGCACTCCCTGAACGATTTCGAGCTTCAGGGTTTGGACAGTCTCAAACGGCGATGCCCGATTTTGACTTGATTTCCTTTTTTATTCAAACCGGAGCCTTTGATTTGGTTTTTCTTGTGATTGGAAAATGGATTGAAGGGAATGAATTTAATTTGGGTTTTCGGTGACTATAAAGAAAGGGCAAAAAGAAAAAAGTAAAAACTCGAGTTGATTTCTGGGTTTAGAAATGGTTTCGTGGGTTTGCAGAAATGGGGAAACTATGAAGGTGATGGCTTGGTTTTGAATTGGACTGAGGAAGGAATACGCGACCATTTTTCTCTCTCTCACATGAAGCTTTCGATTTGGATTTTTCGAAGCATGAGGAATGGTGGATTTCTACTATTTATTGAGAGGAATGAAGTGAAAAGAGTAAGGAGAGGAGGAATGAATTTAAAGTAAAAAGAGTAGAGACCATTTTTAGTTCAGAGTGAAGCTCTCGGATTTTGTTCTGCTGGAGAACGAAATGGAGAAAGTCGCGATATATAAAATGAAGAAGAGGGCATATTGTACGAAATTTTTAAATGAATGTTGGTTAAGTACACACAGCATATGTAATACGATTTGAAATCTTAATTTAATTTGATTTAATTTCATTCTTATCCGTTTTAATTTGAAAATATATATCGTGGTTCCGAAAACCTATTTAATCTAACGACCGAAGTTTTCCAACTTCACACGCTATTCTGAAGTCAACGGTACAGATACTAAAATTAATTTGATTAAAATTAAAATGGTTTCAAATCATTAAATTCATCGAGAAAAAATTATTATTATCGTTATAATTCAATATAGAATTTATATTGATCGATTGAATTGTTTTGATTCAATTTTAAATTCTGAACCTATTACTATTGTTTCCATATACGATAATTTGATATATTCGAAAATTAAATCGTATATCAATTATTAAATCAATAAATTCAATATAAAAATCCATTAATTATTCCAATTCAACATTTATAATTAGTTTAAATATGCAATATTAAATGGCTATGAATTCGGGACGTTACATCTAAGATTTGGTAGGGATTTACTCATTAGAGATAAGGTCAGTAGTACCCTTGATTGAGTTTAATGTATAAATAGAGAGAGCATATTTGTAAGTTAATGTAAAAAAAATATTGGGTTATCATGTATGTTGAATGGTTTATGAATTCTGATTGAATCGTGGGACGCCACGACATCGATAGGAGATTCTAAATAGAGAAATTGACATGATACTGTTTAAAGTAGGTAAATGAAATAATTTTGCCTAACTTTATATTTTGATATAAAATGAATTAGAATTATTTATATATGGATGAGTTGGTTTCTATTGTGAGATTATAAAATTGAAATGGTTATATATAATCAAATAGAATTTATATATGAATAATATATACAAATTAGATGAATTAAAATTGGGTTGAAACCAGAATTTGGAATTTAAATTCTGGAAAGGTGGAAAATATTTTTTGAAAGTATTTTTAAACAATATAGCTTTGTTTTGGAAGGATTTTTGAATAAAAATCATTTTGAATGGATTTTGAAAATGATAAAGCACTGAACTCACTTCAGTCACTGGAAAATAATTCTAATGATGATCCGAACATCATTTGTGTTCGTTTTCAAGTTTCTAAGTGATGGAATTCTTCCATGGTAAAGTCAACAAAGGAAATCATTTAAGTAAACAAGTTGTATTGGAAAGTTCAAATATTTTAAATTTGAGATTGAAAAAATATATGTATATATATTTAGATGATTTAAAAGGAATTTGAAATAAATACCGGGTATTTAAATTCTAGAATTTAAAACTTATGCAAGTTAAATAGATTAAAATTGATTTGAAATTAATTTAAATTTAACCAGAGATATAAGGAGTTATTTTATTAACCAAATAACGTCAAATTATATAGGAAAATTTGTCGTTTGTCGTATACAAAAATAAATAAACTGATTTAAATTATTCGGAATAAATTTGAATGCATATGAATGAAATATGAATTGATTGTGAATATGTTGATCGTAAATCAGTCAAATGAAATGAATGTGAGTAGAAGATGAATAATGTGAAAGAAATAAGGCATAAACTAAATTTTGGGACTTGTATTGGCATATAGGTGTTAAATATATATGATGTAACAGGTTTATGTCGAATCCATGTGTTTAATTAATTAAATGGATGAAAGTTATTGAAACTTCTTATTTATGAAACTTATGAGTGTAAATTTAGTAAGTACAAGTACATGGAGCTACCTGGCTTGATTTTGGATAGGTAGATTGCTTATACGCTAAGCATGCATGTAGGCTTAATAAACACTTATATAAGATACACCTACGCAAAAATATCAAATTAGGATATATTAACTGTTTTCCGACCATGTGGGTCGATATATACTTTTTTTTCTCTTTTGGTATATTGCAAAAGCTCCTTCGTATAGGAAAGACTCTGCCAAACAATTTCAAAAATTTAGGGAGTTAGAATTTTTTTCAAAAGTTTTGAAACTTTTTGTAAAGATTAAAGAAATGATTTTTCAAATTGAAATCAATTTGAAGGTTTATGAATGGGAAATAGGAAATTAAATTTTTCCACAAAAACTTAAAATTGTATGGGACTTGAGTTATAGAATATTAAATACTGAAACGAAATAAATGGGCTTTTGAAAAGTTAACGGGTATGTAGCATTTCTTCTACCATACTAATTTTTTTTTTGAGGAAAACGGGTGTGTAGCGGGCACTACACAGCCGGTTACGCGTAGATGCATAAAAGCTAGTAATAATATCTAGTTGACAGGCCCAACCAGTAGCAAACTAAGAACAGACCAAGATGGTCATATATAATACAGTCTGAGGAGTACTAATAAGATGTACATATAGCAACCACAACACAGCTGAGTGATAAATACACTCCCAAAATAGAAATACATACTTATACTTGATCACAGTGGAAATAACGAGCTGCTTTCTTGAGATCCAGGCGAGCGAGGCTGGGGGAGGGAAAGTCTGAAGCGAGCGTGCCTGACCGAGCCTGTCCATAATTCGAAGAGATGCAGAATATGAAAATAGGTTCCCTAGAATAACTTTTTGGGTCTTCCGAATACGTATGCATTTCGTTCTAACCAGATACACCAGGAGAAGATCGCAACCAGAGAGTCAGACGAGGGATCAGGGGGGCTGTGCTGCCAGTAATCGAAGAAAGAGCGAAAAGAAGGGACGAAACCAAGAATGAATGAGCTAACAGTGGCCCAAACCGCAAAAGAAAAGTTACAATCAAAGAAAAGATGGGTGATAGATTCATTACTCAGGTTGCAAAGAACACAAATAGGGTTGACATGGATCCCAAAGCGGTAGAGTCTGTCTTTTGAATTGATGCGATTGTGGATTAAGAGCCATTGAAAGAAAATGATGCGTGGGGGGAGATGACAGTTCCAAATTCTGGAGAAAGAATAACATCGACCAGGATGGATCAAATAATCATAACAAGACTTGACTGAGAATTTTCGAGAAGAGCCCAAAGCCCAATAGAAAGAGTCAGGCCCAGGTGAGAGTTGAAAAGAATCAATGAGTATCTCGATAGTAGTCAACTCTTGTAAACTGGATAGCCCAAATAGTGAACTAGGAAACAAGCCCAATGGGCCCAAATTAAAGGCTTCAGCAATTGTCTGTGGGTTAGAAATGTTACTAGATCCAAGGTTGGGCAAGGAGGAGGAAAGAGGAAGTTCTCCGAACCAAATATCTTGCCAAAACAAACATGATTCACCATTATTTACTTTAACATGGAAAAGCGGTTTAACTCTCGCGAGGGAGGATAAAACTCCTCTCTAGAACGGAGATGGAATAGAGGCAGGACTGAAATAAAGAATGAAGGCTGGGTTTGCATTGTAAAGCCGCATTAAGATCCAATCTTTCCATATGAAATGAGAAGGGGAAAGAGCACGCCAAATCCATTTAGTCAAGAGAGCTTGATTGAAGGAGGTAAGCTGGGGGACATTCAATCCTCCATGAGAGTAAGGGAGACAAACTGTATGCCAATTGACTAGCCTTTTGAGATTATCACCATTCCAAAGGAGAGAACTTCGAATAGAATCAATCTTATTGATAACCCAGATGGGTAATTTGTGAAACGACATCCAGTATGTTGGTATTGTGGAGAGAACATGCTTGAGAAGCACAAGGCGACCAGCAGAGAACAAGGAATTTGCCTTCCAAGATGAAAGTCTAGATTCAATCTTTGAGATAAGAGGAGTCCAATCTGATTTATGAAGTTTGGTAGGACAAAGGGGTATACCTAGATAAGTAATGGGGAAAGATCCAACCTTGCAATTTAGACATTTGGCAATAGAGGCACCGAGTGAAGAACAATTTCCCAACATTGTAACATAACTTTTATTGAAGTTGATAGAAAGACCAGAGATGAGTTCAAACGTGTAAAGGAGAACTTTAAGGCTGTGGATGTTTTGAGGTGAAGGAATGGTAAAGAGAATAGTGTCATCCGCAAATTGTAAGTTGGTTATGGTGAGGTTGGAATTAGGAAGGGAAATGCCAGAGAGGATGTTGTGAGTTAACGAGAGTTTCACCATCTGATTAAAGACATCAGCAATCAAGACAAAAAGCAAAGGTGAAAGTGGATCTCCTTGTCGTAAGCCTCTTTTAGATTTAATTTTACCACCAATTTCTCCATTAATATTGATCGTTGAATAGCTAGTGAATAGGATATGCTTGATCCAATTACACCAATTCATGGGGAAGCCTCTGTGAGACATAAGGTCTAGGATGAAATACCAGTTAACCGAATCAAAGGCTTTAGAGAAATCAAGTTTAAGAAGCACTCCAGGGGAGTTCATGGTGTAGCAGAAGGAGATGATCTCCTGTGTAGCAGCAACACAGTCTAATATATTTCTTCCTAGAATGAAAGCAGATTGTTCAATGCCCACTAACTCAGAAATGTGATTTTGGAGTCTGTTAGCTAATATTTTGGTGATGATTTTGAAAGTAGTATTGAGGAGGCTTATGGGTCTAAATGATGGAAGGGTGTTAGCTCCAGGGAATTTAGGAATGAGGATGATATTAGCATAATTAAGTTTAGCAATAGCAGATGGATCAGAGTAGAATTCAGAGCACATCTCAATTAGGTCAAATTTGATGGTGGGCCAAAAATGCTTAAAAAAACATGGGCCGAAGCCATCAGGCCCAGGAGCCTTGTCTGCCGCCATATCATTGATTGCAGCCCAAATCTCCCCTTTTGTGAATGGGTGATCAATGGCAATATGCTTAGGGTTTGGATAAAGATTGTGCCAATCAATCGTAGGGAATGGAGGGGTTGTGAACCCAGAATGTTTCTATAAAATTGTGTGAAAAGGGAGCAAATTTCTTTGGGGGTCAGAAAATGAGTTGTTGGCGTGCATTATTTCAGAAATGAATGAAGCACGTCGGTGACCATTAGCCAATCGGTGAAAGTATGCAGTGTTTTTATCTCCTTCATTAATCCATCTAGCTTTGGATCGTTGTTTCCATCCAATTTCTTCTTGTTTGATTAGTCTCTCTAATTCCAATTCATGGTTTTTCAGGTTATGTTTCTCAAGGTCAGTAAGTGGACGACTCTCCTCAATGATGTTCAAGTTTAAAATGGCATCTTGAGTGGATGAGATTCTGGATTTCAAAGATTTCCAAATGTTCTTAGCCCAAGGGCGAATCAATTTGCGTAGAGAGCGAAGCTTACAAACCATTCTGGTTGTTGCCGAATTACAATTCAATGGTTGCGACCAAATGTGTTTGATGAAATCATCGAAGGAGGGTTCAAGTGTCCACAATCTCTCGTATCTGAATGGTCTCTTAATCAAAGCATTATCCTGAGTATCAAGGACAATTGGACAATGGTCAGAAATGGTTGTGGCGAGGTCGTTGACCAAGGAGAGGGGAAAGAGATCCTCCCAGGCTAAATTAAAGAAGAATCTATCCATTTTTGATAAAGAAGGATTATCTCTTCTGCTAGTCCAAGTGAATCTACGATTATTAATGGGTGGGTCAATGAGATGGCAGGAATTGATGAGAGAGTTAAAAGAGTCGGAATGGGGGGAGGGGGTACCTGAATTACGTTCAAAGGAAAATCGAGTAGTGTTGAAGTCACCACCAATGATCCAGGGGCCATTAATATTATGAGATAAGTTGAGGCAGAATTGCCAAAGTTCTGATCTAAGGTGAGGGTCATTGGGAGCATAAACATTGGTGAAGTGAAAGAAAGTGTTGGTCGGACTGTGGAGGAGGATCACGTGCAAAACAAAAGGGTGATATGAGGTGTGACAAAGCTTCTAGATACTTTCGTTCCACGTAGTAATTAGTCCACCACGTGAGTCAACTGCATCCACGTGGGACCAACCAGAGAGGTGAGGGCCACAAAGTTGACGAATAAGAGCATTGGGTGGATTAGAGACTTTAGATTCTTGTATAAATAGGATATCAATACGAAGAGGAGAGATGATTAGGTTGACAACACGATTTTTTGTAAGGTCCCCTAACCCACGAATGTTCCAAGATACAATCTTCATTTAATTTGGTTAGTACGCTGCTGTTCTAGGGTTTTCATGGCAGAATAGTGTGTATCGTGCAGACTCATGCCCATGCATTTTGCAAGTTTTTTATTTAAATCCTTATTAGCAGAAGAAAAAACTACAGGTACAAAAAAGGTACCAGAGGTTTCAGGCGGAAGGGATTGTGGCCTGCTGATCCTGACACTCCGCCTAATTGAAGAGGAGACCAAGAGAGGAGAAGTTGAGTCCTGATGTTCCTGGGGAGCTTGGGGGTGTTGCTCGTTGTTATCATGCTCGAGGTTTTCCTGACTAGCTTGATGTTGATGCTTCTGCTGGGGTGGCAACTGAAGGTGGAGGGGTACTGAAAGATCCAGATCTGCAAAAGGGTCCCAACGAGGCACAAACTGATCCACATTATGATGAATCAACATTGCCAGATCCTAGTCATGAGTTGGTATGAGGCCAGGCACCCAACGCTCCGCTTCATCCGTCATAGCATCATATCTTTTGTCATCAAATTTCGAGGATGAAATTCTTTTAAGGGGGAAGGAATGTAACGTCCCAGATTTTTAGTCATCTAATTTAAATTTATTTTAAATGTTTAATCGAAATATAAATGGATTTTTATATGGAGTTATCGATTTGATAATCAAATATGATTTAAATTCGAATATGCCGAATTATAGTAATACCAAAACAAAATATAGTTAAATCCGAAGTTAAAATCAAATAGAAACAATTATATGGATTAACATAAATTCTATCTGAATTAGGATGATAATAATTATTTACTATGAATGAATTTAATTGTTTTGAAATTGATTTATATCGATTGAATTTAATACGTAAAAATAGCTAATTTTGAAATGACCTTAGAATTTAATGAACCTGGTTCCATCAGATCCGAAATAGGGTATTATTATTGAATTTCAAAGTTGGTAACGTTTGGATTTATCGTTTGATTGCATGGTTAGAAAACGTGTGGAAATAATTAAATTGAATTTAATTCATTAATTCAAATTTATATCTTCCCCATACGATCGAGTTAGGCTTCGGAACCTGTTCCAATGTGTTAAGAATTAAACCCTAGAAACATTGATTACTGCATCTTGATTTGTAATGATCCAGAATTTTTAACCAATTTAAAATTGGAATTTTTGTTACTTAAATTGAATTTTAATTTGAATTTGACATAAATATATATGGTTAATAATATTTAATAATTTTGATAAGTTATATGATAGATTTCATCTGAATTATGAATGAGAACAATTATTAATAAGTTTGGATTTATTGATACTATTTGTCGTTCGATTGGATTTGTCAAACCATGACATGAATTAGTAGCATTAGATTTAAGTGTCGCCCTTAGTTTTCATAGCATTTAAGTGAAAATGCTACCAAAAGTTCACCTTCTCCCATTAAGGCAAGTGTCCCTACACTTGTAATTTGCATGCCTCCTTTCATGCATGTTTTATACTTGCCCCCTTATGTGTCTGTTAGACCAAAAAATGGCACAAACACCCAATTGTCTAAATTTTGTAGGTAAGAATATTGATCTAAAACATAGAAAATCAAGCAAAGACACAAGATTTATAGTGGTTCGGCATTAACGAGCCTATGTCCACTTCATATTTTCTCATTTCATTCATAGATTACAATTACAATGAATATTTCCCTCAAACACTCAAATTCAATCAAATAATTCTCTCCGAATTCATTTATTTTTATTGAAGAAGAAGGTAGTTATTTGTGAAGGAATTCGGCCATGGCATACGTAGAGAAACTAAGTGTCAAAAGTCCCTCTATTCACTATATTCTCATGTATTTATAGTTGCAGGTAAGTGCTGGGTCGGTTATGCCACGTGGCGGCATCAGAGGGGTTTTCAGAAGTAGTGGAGAACATGGGATAACGGTCTTCAACTGTCCAAAATTCATCATTCCAAGCAGGATGGGCCCTCCCATTCCGATCCGAACAGAATGCACAAAGTTCCAGCTTCAGGCCATTTCAGTATAGGGGGATCGGGTTAGGTCCGATCTAATCAGAAAGGAAGGATCCGATTCGATCCAAAAGGGGGGATCTGATCCGGTATCATTTGCATGTACAATTCAAGTTTTTTACTTTGTATTACTCCATCCAAGTGATCATCAATCAATGTATGTTCATATTCAAACTCATGGCTTTGGGTAGCTTGGTCACAAAGTAGGCTAAAATTTTGCCCCCAAAGTACATCTTATCGTAGATGAGATGTGCTTTGAATAAGTCAAGCTGAATGTTTTTGAAACGTCATCCACCATTAAGGAGGCTTTACCAGATTTTTATGTCCTATTGAGTAGTCCCATCATATTGGTTTTTTCCTATATAAATGGCTTGTCATATATTGCACTACTTCTGTTGATGCTTACCTGGCCAAATTCCATGGCTAGAGTGGTCAAGTTGATTAAGTAATCATCTAGATCTCGTCGAATCAAGAGGTTGAATTCCTTCATCATAAGTGAAGTAGAATTTTTGGCTTCCATGTGAGATCATACATGCACAAGTTAATGCCAAACGGCGTGGTCTTCCTGTACAAGTCAAGCGTATTACTGAGCCAGGATTTCTTTTACACACAAGTCAATGTATGAGATAGCCATCCAAATCATGGGGTATCATAAGAATCTTCGGGCTTTGAGCTAGCATCTAGACTATTAGGATAGACCACATTAGAATTAGTACATGAATCTTTCATTTGCGCACATATTTGGACTATCCCGGCATCAGGATATTACTTAGATTATATTAAAAGAAATCCACGACCATTCTGAGTCCTTTCATAGTCTCATGATCACATATAAATCAGCAAGGGATGTCGTTGAAGTCAAACAAACCAGTTCTCGTAAGATCATCACAAACATAAGGTAGCTGGAGAGTTTTCCACATATTCAATGTACTTGTGGATCAAGTCTTTGAAGTCACGTTTGATCTGTTAGTGGTCTTTCTTGAATGGTCAAGACGAATCATATTCCCGAGAAATAGCGTCTATGTTCTGAAACACGTATTGATTCAGGGTCATGTTCAAAGTCAGTTTAGTCGAGGATGAGCGACGTCAGTGCTTATGCCCCCCAGCATCGATGGAGTTGGACCAGATCAATCAGACATCTAGTCTTCTAGCCATTTTACTTTTCATTATCGCATCGGGTTAGAGCTGTAGGTTCGGCAATCGTTGTCGACCCAAGTCATTCTATACTCTTTCTCAAGTCAGCAAGAGTCGAAGTTGTATGCGTGAATGGTCGAATCATGTTCGCTTTGGTGTCATCTCGTCTCTTTAGTCAGAAAGTGAGGATTGCCTTATCGAGTGTCAGCGAATTCAGATACTCTCCTCGCATCAGCCACAGAGTTGAGTATGCTTGTCAATCATGCAAGTGTGGAATGTTGTTAGGGATATATTTGAGCTCCTTTGTTTCATTATTTGGCATAATCCAAAATAAAATAGTCTTGCTGAGTCTATCTCTCATGCTTGGTTCCATTGCGCTTGACAATCGAGATCGTGGGCTTCATCAATGAAATTAGTCCTTTCTGGAATTTTACATTCCTATCGGTCTTTTCCGGGGCTTTCCTTTTGTCTTTATCATTTCAAGAGTCGGATGATGCTCTATTCGTCGTCATGAAAACATTGAGAATGTTTATCTCAATATTAGTATCCTCTTATTGCAGGAATCTATCTCAGGATAGGATTCACCAACTTCTTTAAGAAAATCTAATGGTATAAAGATATTGAGGTTTGTTCCAGAGGTGAATCTTCCAAGGCCTTTTGGTGGGTCTTGACGCGGAGAGACTTTGAAGTCTGAGTATAGAATACCCGATATTGCTGCTATAAACACCATAAAGGGTCCAGGTCGATCTATAGATGCTGCCGCGGCGTTGAACCTTATAAGGAACGAATGTAGGGTCTCGCCAGACCTTTGTTTGATTGAAGTGAGTGATATGGCATTCTTGGATCGACAGATGTGGATCTTCAATCGCTCAACGAAGTGGGTTACCAATGCGTTCCAGCAGTTGATCAAATCGGATGGATGCCAATTGCCTTTGAGGTGTGCCGCCTCTGGTGATCAATTAACATTGGCAGTCTGGCCTTTGTTTTCGAGGAGTCGTTTGTAATAGTCCAATTTAGCGATGGTGCCCCCAGCATGAAGTCCTGAAGTAGGTGGAAGCTGGTCTCTGGCTTCTTAGGTTCGCATATATGATAGTCGTCAATCA
Organism: Allium sativum; assembly: GCA_030737875.1. Classification (NCBI taxonomy): domain Eukaryota; kingdom Viridiplantae; phylum Streptophyta; class Magnoliopsida; order Asparagales; family Amaryllidaceae; genus Allium; species Allium sativum. The sequence goes on from CM060909.1 coordinate 636,923,777, forward strand.
AGCTTCCGTTCTATAATTCTGGATGGTGATTCGCGGTTCAGATATATGCGGGATAGTCTTGGTCTCTCATCCATGCTCTGAGGATCGGAGTTGGGTGGCGATAAGATTAAATTATAGGTGGCTCAAATGCTTCTAGTTGCCCCTACATTAAGGAATGGGGGAGCTTCATGTCGAGGTTGAGTTGGGTCCCGTTTAAGTTTCCAGTGGTTCTTGCATTGCCTTCGTTTCTGGAGAATTTCATCTTGCAGAGAATCTGGGTTCTCAATTCAGCACTGGCACCATCCATTTCATATCTAGTCTGACATGCCGAGGAATCATCGCAAGAATAAATCTGCTGACTTCCTTGATTCCTAGAGCCTTCTACACCAACATCCTCAGCATGAAAGAAATTTCTATCTTCCTTCTTCTTAGCCCTTGAGTCAGAGTATCAGGAAATTTGCTTCCTTGCAAGCTAGAAGTCAAAGTAATAGTGTGCCCCCTCATCCGGGGTGTTTCAATCAGAAAATTGTTCGAGACTAGAAAATGGACGTTCACTCTACATCCATTCTGTGGTCCTCAAGTGGATTTTCAAATTGAGATGAAGGGAGGTGTGTTCTGGAGAGTCAAAAAAATCTTCAATCCGTAGAAATCCTGAATGCCACAACCGTGTCAGATCGTATTAAGACCAGAAAATCGACGATCACTTGAGATTGTATTAAGGTCGGGTAGAAATCCAAAAATCCAAGGGCTTCGCCAGGTCCTCCCTAACTGCGAGTATTAAGTCGCGGGACATGTCATTGAATAATTCACTCTCAAGGCCTCCTTTGGGTCGCCGCCTCGAGTTAGTAGGATGCTTATCATTAGGAATCAACATCAGCCTTCTGGACGTCGCCCTTTATTTGTTTTCTACTGGCCTACTATTGTTGCGAGTGTGGGCCTCGCGTTCTTGACCAGTTATCCTTTGTAAATCTACAACTAGCAAACAAAGTGGCATTCTTGCAATATCATACATTTGCAAGTTTGTTATATATTTCAATCGAATATATTTGTAGTCAGAGCATTACTACACTGAGTAGTAAGCAATAAATCACATCACAAAGCAGATAAGGATTTCAATTCGGTATCCCTAGAAATAAATAGCATATCATATCGCAGCCATCATAGGGGTGTGATGTGTGTGTATGCCCTCAACCAATCATGAATAAAGTTCCTGGCCAGGGCTTGTTTAGGATTGATTAGGATCGACATTGCATTGCCCTCCATGCCCGGACATGAAGGGTTCGAGCTCAGCTTTCACTCATGCCCCTGTTACTACAACCAGATAAGAGACCTTTTATGGCCTTTAATCACCATGCCTTTATACTCTCCTGTCGTATGCCCAGGATAGAGTTCAAACTCAACTTTCAGTCTACTCCCCGATCCTTCAGCAAGGTAGGAGTTCTTGTGGCGCCAGTCCCTGGCGCCTTTATATTCTCCCGTCGAATGCCAAAGGTAGAGTGGAATCAAGGCGGTCTTTGAATTGTGGTGCACCATCACCCCTTGAGGACGTCTTCTTCTCGTCCTTTATACTCTCTCTTGAATCATGAGAGTTAGAGTTAATCAGGCGAACGGTCATGTCATTCACCCCAGCTTTCCTTCTGCACTCTAATTCCAAGAGCGGGATTCTGCCGGATCGAGTGTTGTTCTCGAACTCGATTTTAATCCATACTCCCCACTTCGCTCTGGCGGATGTACATCATTGGGCAAGTGGTCGGGCCACACTTGTAGAATCTTTGCGTTCCTCCATTCAATCCATGGGAGGATTAATTGGCACCAAACTTCAGGTACCACGTGTGAGCCAAGGAGTGGATGGTCATCTCGGATCCACCTTAAGCTATACAACTTTTCTCAAGTGGGGGACATGGCTTTGTAAGTGGGAAGCTCAGTCAGGCTCATTATGGTATTGCTCCATGGCTCTATGTGTGGGTGTTAGAAGTCTGATAGGTATCAAATCGTGGGTACCTACACCATCCACATATTTATTTATATGAGTTAATAACTTCGATAACTCATGAAGCATGCAAATATAAGAGTCATGGTTAAAGAATAATCCTATTAAAGGAATGAATATCATTCTAAGCGAAAATGGCATTGCAGTTACTTTGTAGGCCATTTTGCCTTGCCTAATCTCAGCCAGGGGATGGCTTGATTGGGGTCTTGGAGTGACAAAGGCAGCTAGGTAAATACTGTAAGCGAATGACAAGGTAGCATCTCCTTTGAATCGCTTTCTTGTCCCCATGCCAAAGGCAAGGATTGAGTGTCAGGGAGCCACATCTGTACCGCTAATAGTAGCACATTGTAACAACCCGTATTTTGAATAACATGTTATAACATAAATCAAGGCAGAATTAAATGTTAAAATCTGGATCAAGGGAAACAGTCTATGCCATTACGTTCGTCTCGGAAAAATATGCGAAATAGAGTCCGAGTTTTCGAAAATCAGAGTCCGTATGACCAAGTTATGGCCCGTCAAAGTTTTCAGAAAAATTTCAAGTTAAAAAACAGTTCAAATTTGAATTCAGAAATTCAAATTCAGCCCAAGCAGGACAGGCGGGAAAATTCCCGCCAGCCCCAAGTCGACTGGGGAGTCGACTTGGGAGTCGACACACCCCAGGTGGTGTCGACTGCCCAGTCGACACCCCTGTCGACCTGGGTGGTCGGCCAGTCTAGCCTGATGCACCTGTTTTGGCTCTTGGGTCATGTTTTGTTGGCTTGTGACGTGATTAGATGGCTCAGATCTAAACTAAGGTTAATCCTATGGCCTAAACTAACCTAAAATTCTATATAAGCACCCCTAGACCTAGCCTAAACCCTCATAAATCAATCCTACAACGAAGTTATGCCAAAATGCTCCCTAATCATGGCCTCCATCTTCATATCATCTTCCTCATGAGAGCTTGAGAGCTTCTAAGGCAAAAAGGAGCCATCTTTCTTCATCAAATCAAAGGAGCTACTTATTCTCAAGGCTATTTGTGTTGCTACATCATTCCTAGAGCTTCTATAACATCTCTATCTTGTTCTACTTGGTTCTAGTTCTCATAGCCACGCTTTGTAAGCCCTATTCTACACTTAGATCTAAACTATGAACTTAATATGACATGTAGCAAGTTGAAATGAGACTTTTGTGTTATGCTTGCCTTGGATTTCATGCATAGACTCATTCATGACCCTTTTTATCTATGTTTGTGGCCCTAATGTTTACCTATCGTGAACCTAGTATCATTTACCTTGATTTTTGGGAATAAAGCTATGAGCTTTATTTGGTGGTTATGCATAAATGCAACATAGAACCCTTCATGATCTTTATGTTAACTTGCCTATGATGTTATGAACCATATGCTAATCACAAGTTTATCACCCTATTTGCTAAGTTTAATGCCATACATGTGTAGATTGGAATTGGACCCAAGTGTAATATTTGCCTTCAACCTATCATTGTATGCATAGATCTATTCATGCCTCTCTTGATTTATGATTGTGGACCTATCATGAACTTAGTACCGGTCATGTTGGCCTTTGGGAAAAATGCTATGAAATGGATTATGGCTTATGCATGTTAACAAACCTTAACCCCTCATGTTCCTTAACATGCATATGATGATATTGAACCTGTTTGCTATGCACAAGTTAGGATTGTCACCCTATGTCAACTATTACCATGTCACCACCCTATTTGCTAATTATGCTATTATGCATGCTTGAGGCCAAAGCACCCTTATGCTATTATGCATGCTTGAGGCCAAAGCACCCTTATGCTATTATGCATGCTTGAGACCAAAGCACCCTTATGTTATTATGCATACTTGAGGCCAAAGCACGCTTATGCTATTATGCATGCTTAAGGCCAAAGCACCCTTATGCTATTTGATATGTTTGAGGCCAAGTCACCTTTTATGCTATCATACATGTTGAGGACATATGCTAGTAAGTTGAACCCCCTTTGGCCTTAAATATCACCATGTTTAACTTGTGATAGACTTTTCCATCTTATGCCCACCTTGTCATATTCTTATGTTCCCCCTTTTGATCTATTTGTGTTGATGCGAACTTACGTGCGATGGGGTTACGTTATGGGTAAACTTAAATGACATGAAACATGACTTGAAAATATGACATGTGATTATGCTTGAAAACATGAACGTGGACATGACATGTAGAAAACATGAAAGTGGCCAACTCGAGGTTGGGTTGATTTTGTAGCAAAATCTACCCAGAACCGACCGGCTTAACTAGTGGCTACAAACAATAGGACCCAATGTGAGTAGTTGGTCATATCGCACTTAAAACCCGAGGTTAGACTAGGTTGTGGTGTAAAGCTACCCGGACCTGCCTTTCTTAACTAGTAACCACAACAAAGTCTAATGTGAGAGGTTGGGGTGCATTAAGTTAATTAATGCCACATGGTAGGGTTAAGTCATGGACTACTTGAATACTTAACCAATTAAACACGATGTATTGATAGGGTTAAGTCATGAACTGCTTGGATACACTTGGCCAACTCAATACATGTTTAGGATAGGGTTAACCACACTTAACCCGTTTGAAAATCCTAGTTACGTGGTCCTTTTCAGCAGTAACCTACTTGGGAGTATCTGGATACCCTGGACTAGGCTAGGGTGGGGCACGATTACTGGACTGATTGTAAGAGACCAAAAGAGACGGCTGAATGGTGCACCAGTTGTTCAGGCGGACCATGGTCGTGCACATTAAGTCCGGAGTTGAACATGGGCACCAGTAGATTTAGACAGTGCGTGCTTGATTTGTGTCTGTGGTTTACACCTTAGGGCTGGATACAACCTAGGGTGGACCTTGCACAGTTAACTACATTCCTTGATTAGGCCGTATGACACCGATACACGACGTGTTAGGCTTATAGGGAGCCGATCGACTAGACCGAGTAGTTGGACCTTGATTTAGGTCATCTCATGAGTTTGGACCAACATTGGGCTAAGGGATCATTTCTTGTTTATACTTGACATGGATTAGAATACTAGTACACTTGGTGCAACGTAACCTTGTATATGCGATGCCACACTTGATCTATCTTGTTAACTTTTCACCATGCCAGTTACCATCCTATGTTTCATCTCTGTTTTACATGTCCAGTTAACTTTATTAGTTTTTATACTAATAGTAGGTAGGACTTACCAGTCTTTTTGACTGACCTGTTTTCCTTTCCCTTCTTTTCTTCCGTTTCCCCCCCAGGTTCTCAGGGTGGGAACACTAGCACCTAGCTTGGATCTTTAGCTTGCTTTCTGGATAGCTCATGTACGGTTTGGACTTGAGCTTTGCTATGGTGACACTACTGTTATCTTTGGGGAATACTTTACTTATGTTATTTTGCAGTTTATGTTTACTAGACTTTGTTTTGTTGGAAAATAATGACTTAGTACTTTTGATGTAAGTTGACTATGGTTTTGAAATAGTAGTTTTATCCGCTGCTTTACTTACTCTGTTTTACTTATATGTTCTGTCTTGTATATCCTCATGCATGTTTACCTTGACCAACACCCCTCCAAAGCCAGTGTACTTGCAAGAGTGACCCTGGCGGAGGTGGGGTGTTACATTTGGTATCAGAGCATAAGGTTTACAAGGTTTGAGCAAAAGGTTTTTAAAACATACCTTTTGAAAAACTATTTTCAAAACCGATTATAAAGAAGTATTTTTCCAAGAAAAGTCTAGTTTGTTTTAAAAGGCTATTCCCCAAAAGCCATTAGCACTATCCTTTGTTTCCTCGTTCTCAATCTATCTTTTTCTTCGTTTCAGTATGGCCGATAATTTTGCCATTCTGGAGGGCGTACCAGTACCTATTTGGTTTAGAAGGTACATGGAGGCAAGGGCGAATGAAGCCGGCCCCGCGAACATTCCTCCTCCTTTCCCCGTGGCTAACATTCCTCCTCCTCCCGTAGCTGAGGTTCCTCCTCCTCCTCCTCAGCATCCGCAAGCGGATTTCGCGAAGATTTGCAAGGATTTAAGGCGATGGGTGGCAAGAATTTTGTTGGGACGGAGACTTTTGTTGAGGCAAGAAACTAGTTGAAGGAAACTGAAGACCTCTTTGCTATCTTTGATATAGAAGACCGTAGGAAAGTTCTATTAGCGGTATGGCTGTTGAAAGGGGAAGCTGCATATTGGTGGGTAGTCACCACCACTACTAGGCCAATTCAGACTTGGGATGACTTTAGGAGAAGGTTTGGACTGAGGTTTCTATCATCGACAGAAGAGAACCTTCAGATGGAGAGGTTCCTATCACTAAAGCAAGGGGACATGACCGTTAGGGAATACGTGGATAAGTTTAATCAGCTTGCTTGGTTCGGTTTAGACTTTGTTAACACAGCTCAGGAGAAGGCCCTACACTTTGCTCTAGGATTGAACGAGCCATTGCACGGTTTGGCCATGTCTCACATACCCATGGGGGCGACCTTCGAGAGTTTGGTGAATATGGCCCTGCTTCAAGAGGAAGATAAGAGTGGCAAGAAGGAGGTCAAGGCAAATGAGTCTCAAGGCAAGAAGGAAGATTCCGAGAAAGGAGACAAGAACAACAAGAAGGGAAACAAGGGCAACAACAACAACAAGGCAAGAGAGATAAGAAAGTGCAACTTCTGTAGGATCACTGGCACATAGCCAAAGACTGTAAGAAGAAGAAGAGGAAGCTGGGCGTATGCTTTCATTGTGGAAAGTCGGGACACTATAGTAAGGATTGCCCAAAAAGCGAGGACAAGAGAAAAGGCAAACTCAGCGAGCAGGACCCTCTGGAGGGCAGTTGCAGGCTCTCCTCGCTCTTCCAGCTTTTGATCGAGGTAGTGTTTCTATAGAAAGTCATGTTTACATTTCTGATTTCCCTGTTCGTACCTTATTTGATTCTGGCGCATCGCATAGTTTTATTTCTGATTTTATTGAAAGTTTGCACCTAAGTACTAGTCTAGTTGAGGTCCCGTTAGTGTTTCAAATCCAATTGGGGGTTCCGCCCATCTACCTGTGATTTGTATGGATTTGAAAATCTATATCTTGAGCGTAGAATTCATGTGTAATGCTTGTGTTCTCGGGTTTATGGGATACAGGTTGATTTTGGGCATGGATTGGTTGTCCAATTACGGAGCCATTCTTGATTTTGAACATAGGGTTGCGAGGCTCATGACTCACCTCGGTAATACCCTCGAAGTCTCGTGTGACCTTTAGGGTTTCGTCATGATTAGTTATCTAGAATCCCTTGGCACCTTTATTGGAAATTTGTAATCCAATCGAGTAGTGTTCGCCACTAAGGCGGATAGTCCATTTCGCTTAAGCATGGGTTAGAGAAATCACCCTAATAAGTACATTTGGCAACGTGGATTGGCATTTGTTTTCAAGAGATAGTTCTTCTGCGTGGAATACCGTATAGGATGTAAACGAGATCCAGGATTCACTAACGAATTTTGGAAAGCTTGCATGAAACCATGAGCATGCAGTTATGTTTAAGCCAAGTATTTTAGGAAAAAAATAAGTGGAAGTGGAACGAGAGGCAACGGTGAAATGAGTTCTAACTCATATTTTGGAAATAAGAATTAAGAGCTACGAAATTGTGAAGTTAAAAGACGGTCAAGGCACGATAGGATTAAGCTCAAGAAAATGCGGCTTAGAAGATTGAAGACTAGATACGCGCATTATATCTCTTTCTAAGAGTATATCCTTGATCCCTATTATTCTATAGAGCTTACTCGCATGATATCTTTTATGTATATCCTCTCGGTCCTATTCTCAATCTTAGTTCTGTTGCAAACCCCATAAGGAGTATGACTCGCCTGTTTGTGATATATAGTTGGGGTGAAGATGTCCGTCAAATTGACCAAACTATTTGGGCTTTATGGGATATGGGTCATAGTTGATAGACTTACAAAGAGCGCCCATTTTATTCCGGTGAAGAGCAAGAGAACCGCATCATGACAAGAATTTGTTTATCTTTGAGAGATAGTGCGATTGCATGGAGTTCCTTCTAGCATAGTTAGCGATCGTGACCCAATCTTCACTAGCCAGTTCTGGAATAGTTTGCAAGAAGCGATGGGTACGCGATTGAATCTAAGTAAAGCCTATCACCCACAGATGGATGGCCAGACCGAAAGGGTGAATAGGGTACTAGAAGATCTGTTGAGGCTATGCATTCTTGACTTTGGTGGCATTTGGGAAGACCACCTTCCTCTCGTAGAGTTTGCTTATAATATCAGCTACCAAGCAAGCATAGGGATGGCACCATTCAAAGCTTTGTATGGGAGACCGTGTAAGACACCAACATGTTGGTTGGAGACGACGGATGAGCTTATACTTGGGCCCGACATGATAAGGGGCACATCCGAGAAGGTAGAGTTGATTCGAAGACGGATGAAAACGGCCCAAGGTAGACAGAAATCCTATGCTGACAAGCGAAGGACAGATTTGGAATTCGAAGCTGGAGATATGGTTTTCGTGAAGGTTTCTCCTTTGCGAAACGTGGTTCGTTTTGGAGCAGTAGGGAATCTAGCACCAAGGTTCGTAGGACCCTTCCCTATCATAGAGAGAATTGGGAAGATGGCTTATAAGGTGGAATTGTCCGAGAAGCTGGCCGAAGTGCACAATGTCTTTCATGTCTCGCATCTTCGAAAGTGCCTACATGAGTCAGCCGAGGTAGTCGAGCCTAGCATTCTTGAAGACATGGAGGTAGAGAAAGAGGCAACTTTGAGACGAGCTCCGATTCGTATCTTGGGAACGGAGATCAAGAAGCTTAGGAATCGAGAAGTCAAGTTAGTAAAGGTTCAGTGGAGTGAAGCCGAAGAGGACGCAACTTGGGAAACCGAGGAGAAGATGCGCGCGCTTCACCCATTTCTTTTTGAGGGTACATTCTCAATCTCTTTTCCTATAAGTCAGCATATCTTTCTTTTGCTATCTATGTTTATCATGTTATTTCATCAACCTCGTCATGAGAGCTTTAGGTAGAAACCCTTTGGATGAATCAAGTATTTGAAACATGTTATGCTTGATGTTTGCAAGTGGTTGCAAGTGTTTGCAAGTGGATACTCGTGGATGCATGATACACATTAGGCACTAAGATCGGCTCACACACTTTCATATTGCATATGCATGAGTGCTTATACTTATTCATGGCTAAAACTTGTTATGCTATCACGTAGATGTTGCATATGGATGAATGTTATGCGCACTCATGTAGAGATTATGAATTATGTTAGGAATTTGCATACATATGGAATCATTTCACTAACATACTTTGCATTAAGGAGGTTTACTGAATCAATAACCGCCTGATTTTTGCATTAGATAAGTTCATATACTCACACCTCTCGCATATGATCATACAGCATTTAGAACCTTTTAAGGACAATGACTGCTCGTGGATGATGTTTTGAGTAGATGGATGATGGATGGTAGGATACGTTCTTCCTAACTTGAAGATTTCGGAGACGAAATCCTTTAAGGTGGGGAGAATGTAACAACCCGTATTTTGAATAACATGTTATAACATAAATCAAGGCAGAGTTAAATGTTAAAATCTGAATCAAGGGAAACGGGCTAGCCATTACGTTAGTCTCAGAAAAATACACGAAATAGAGTCCGAGTTTTCGAAAATCGAAGTCTGTATGACCAAGTTATGGCCCGTCAAAGTTTTCAGAAAAATTTCAAGTTCAAAAACAGTTCAAATTTGAATTCAGAAATTCAAATTCAGCCCAAGCAGGACAGGCGGGAAAATTCCCGCCAGCCCTAAGTCGACTTGGGAGTCGACACACCCCAGGTGGTGTCGACTGCCCAGTCGACGCCCCTGTCAACCTGGGTGGTCGGCCAGTCTGGCCTGATGCACCTATTTTGGCTCTTGGGTCATGTTTTGTTGGCTTGTGACGTGATTAGATGGCTCGGATCTAAACTAGGGTTAATCCTATGGCCTAAACTAACATAAACTTCTATATAAGCACCCCTAGACCTAGCCTAAACCCTCATAAATCAATCGTACAACGAAGTTATGCCAAAATGCTCCCTAATCATGGCCTCCATCTTCATATCATCTTCCTCATGAGAGCTCGAGAGATTCTAAGGCAAAAAGGAGCCATCTTTCTTCATCAAATCAAAGGTGCTACTTATTCTCAAGGATATTTGTGTTGCTACATCATTCCTAGAGCTTTTATAACATCTCTATCTTGTTCTATTTGGTTCTAGTTCTCATAGCCACGCTTTGTAAGCCCTATTCTACACTTAGATCTAAACTATGAACTTAATACGACATGTAGCAAGTTGAAATGAGACTTTTGTGTTATGCTTGCCTTGGATTTCATGCATAGATTCATTCATGACCATTTTTATCTATGTTTGTGGCCCTAATGTTTACCTATCGTGAACCTAGTATCATTTACCTTGATATTTAGGTAGAAAGCTATGAGCTTTATTTGGTGGTTATCCATAAATGCAACATACAACCCCTCATGATCTTTATGTTAACTTGCCTATGATGTTATGAACCATATGCTAAGTTTATCACCCTATTTGCTAAGTTTAATGCCATACATGTGTAGATTGGAAATGGACCCAGGTGTAATATTTGCCTTGAACCTATCATTGTATGCATAGATCTATTCATGCCTCTCTTGATTTATGATTGTGGACCTATCATGAACCTAGTACCGTTCATGTTGGCCTTTGGGAAAAATGCTATGAAATGGATTATGGCTTATGCATGTTAACAAACCTTAACCCCTCATGTTCCTTAACATGCATATGATGATATTGAACCTATTTGCTATGCACAAGTTAGGATTGTCACCCTATGTCAACTATTACCATGTTACCACCCTATTTGCTAATTATGCTATTATGCATGCTTGAGGCCAAAGCACCCTTATGCTATTATGCATGCTTGAGGCCAAAGCACCCTTATGCTATTATGCATGCTTGAGACCAAAGCACTCTTATGCTATTATGCATACTTGAGGCCAAAGCACCCTTATGCTATTATGCATGCTTGACGCCAAAGCACCCTTATGCTATTTGATATGTTTGAGGCCAAGTCACCTTTTATGCTATCATACATGTTGAGGCCATATGCTAGTATGTTGAACCCCCTTTGGCCTCAAATATCACCATGTTTAACTTGTGATAGACTTTGCCATCTTATGCCCACCTTGTCATATTCTTATGTTCCCTCTTTTGATCTATTTGTGTTGATGCGAACTTACGTGCGATGGGGTTACGTTATGGGTAAACTTAAATGACATGAAACATGACTTGAAAATATGACATGTGATTATGCTTGAAAACATGAACGTGGACATGACATGTAGAAAACATGAAAGTGGCCAACTCGAGGTTGGGTTGAGTTTGTAGCATAAATCTACCCGGAACCGACCGGCTTAACTAGTGGCTACAAACAATAGGACCCAATGTGAGTAGTTGGTCATATCGCACTTAAAACCCGAGGTTAGACTAGGTTGTGGTGTAAAGCTACCCGGACCCTCCCGGCTTAACTAGTAACCACAACAAAGTCTAATGTGAGAGGTTGGTTGCATTAAGTTAATTAATGCCACATGGTAGGGTTAAGTCATGGACTACTTGAATACTTAACCAATTAAACACGATGTATTGATAGGGTTAAGTCATGAACTGCTTGGATACACTTGACCAACTCAATACATGGTTAGGATAGGGTTAACCACACTTAACCCGTTTGAAAATCCTAGTTACGTGGTCCTTTTTAGCAGTAACCTACTTGGGAGTATGTGGATACCCTGGACTAGGCTAGGGTGGGGCACGATTACTGGACTGATTGTAAGAGACCAAAAGACACGGCTGAATGGTGCACCGGTTGTTCAGGCGGACCATGGTCGTGCACATTAAGTCCGGAGTTGAACATGGGCACTAGTAGATTTAGACTGTGCGTGCTTGATTTGTGTCTGTGGTTTACACCTTAGGGCTGGATACACCCTAGGGTGGACCTTGCACAGTTAACTACATTCCATGATTAGGCCGTATGACACCGATACACGATGAGTTAGGCTTATAGGGAGCCGATCGAGTAGACCGAGTAGTTGGACCTTGATTTAGGTCATCTCATGAGTTTGGACCAACATTGGGCTAAGGGATCATTTCTTGTTTATACTTGACATGGATTAGAATACTAGTACACTTGGTGCAACGTAACCTTGTATATGCGATGCCACACTTGATCTATCTTGTTAACTTTTCACCATGCCAGTTACCATCCTATGTTTCATCTTTGTTTTACATGTCCAGTTAACTTTATTAGTTTTTATACTAATAGTAGGTAGGACTTACCAGTCTTTTTGACTGACCTGTTTTCCTTTCGCCTCTTTTCTTCCGTTTCCCCCCCCCCCCCCCCAAGGTTCTCAGGGTAGGAACACTAGCACCTAGCTTGGATCTTTAGCTTGCTTTCTGGATAGCTCATGTACGGTTTGGACTTGAGCTTTAGTATGGCGACACTACTGTTATCTTTGGGGAATACTTTACTTATGTTATTTTGCAGTTTATGTTTTCTAGACTTTGTTTTGTTGGAAAATAATGACTTAGTACTTTTGATGTAAGTTGACTATGGTTTTGAAATAGTAGTTTTATCCGCTGCTTTACTTACTCTGTTTTACTTATATGTTCTGTCTTGTGATATCCTCATGCATGTTTACCTTGACCAACACCCCTCCAAAGCCAGTATACTTGCAAGAGTGACCCTGGCGGAGGTGGGGTGTTACACACATCATCATATTCGTGTTAGGGATGTAATTGGCAGGAGAATAATCGGTCCATGCTTATAGGAACTTTTTCATTTTCCAAGCTAGGAAATAGGATACGAATGCTAGGGGGATAGTCATATCTCATCCATCCGCAAATATGCCTTCAATCCCACGTCAGGAATAACATCTAATGCACAGATAATCAATCAGCATCATGCAAAAGTGTTCTAAACCTTTAACTCGCCAATCTTTGGGCAAGACTAAGGAAGTTGGTCATGCAAGCTTATGATGTGTCAGATTTGAATTAGATGATGTAATCACGAGCAATACACGCTTTAGTCTCCTATTTCCCCCAGCATCTGGGGCATGAGTTACTTGGCAAATAATCAATCAATGGAATTGTGAATCTTCATTTTCTAACTCCAAGACGTCTTTCGTCAGAAGCTTTATTCGTGTACGTCTCCCATCTGGTGGGAAGTTGACGAGTGCTTTTGTCTAATCATTCAGGAAGGGTATTTAGCAATAGGACTAAGACAACCTTCCAAGGGAAAAAGAAATGTCGCCTTGTTGGATGCACTCCGTGCTCCAGGAAATTCTTTATAGGGGTTTTCCATGAATTCGGTCTCCAACACTGGATCAACTTCCATCTGATCAATGGTCGGAGTTTGTAATGCCTTGATTGGGACTATCTTCATCTCTTGTGTATTGTCGGAACTTTATAACTTGGCCAGGTAACCCGCTTTCTAATTTTTTGTGTGCGGAATACGAGACATGTTGTAATGTTCCCATCCATCCAACATATATTCTACCTGTTCTATGTAAGCTGCGAGTCGTAATCCCTTTATCTGGAATGCCCTTCGAATCAATACAACTCCAATGCCGGATTGTCAATTAATCTTTGCACCGTCTGTACACAACATCCAGGTGCTTGGTTTTATCTTTCATTTTGAGGGGCCATCTTCTTCATCTATTACGTCCTCTTCAGGAATGGTAAACTTAATGATGAAGTCGATTAATACTTCCCTCGTATGGACTTCTATAGGAGGGAATTGTGATCAAACTGGTTCAGCTTGATGTTTCATTCGAGCAATCATCCAGATGCCTCAGGTCGCTGTAGGACCTGTTGTATTGGCCAATCAGTGTGTATCACAATTAGATGAACTTGGAAATAGTGGCAGAGTTTCCTCGAAGCGTTCATCAAACTGTAAGCAAGCTTTTCAATCTTTGTGCAGTTGCTTCGTTATATGTCGCCCTCCTACATCCCGAATCTTCATCTTATCTAAGATTCATGTTTTCGGGCAGATTATTGGGCAACTCTTTATGTGATGTTTCCTTTTCTTGCTAAGCTAATGCCTCCTTCGCACTCTATCTCATCAGAAGGGGAAGTGTATTTGGGTTCCATCTCTGATATGTAGCATATTCCATCTCATTCCCACTCCAGTTTCGGTCGGGAATTTTAGCAATAGACATTAGGCTACAATGTAAGTTCTGAATTCCGTTGGAGCTGGTCAGTCTAGACCTTGATCAGATAAGCTTTAGTTTGCAAGACTTTAAGTAATATTCATGCGTTATGTCACAATGGAAATAAGAAGTAGGGAGCTAATGGTTGATTCATATTCTCTTTAATCTCGAGCTCTCATCACTTGATCAAGGTCGTTTGGTGGCTAGTGAGTTGTCAAGCAGCTATAATCCGGGAGAGGATCCATAGGTCCAATCATGGCGTGTGGTGATTCAACTAATACCTAACTCTTAGCACCAAAGTATGTTGACCTAACCCTTATTCGATGGAAATCAGTCTTCCTCAATGCAGTTGACAACAAATATCCATTGCATAGGTTAACCGAGTTTTTCGGGAGGTGAACCGCATGACATATTTCATTCATCACATCTTACAATTGAAGTGTAGCTTTGGGATGTTGGGATCCTTAGCTGTTTTCTGGTATCCCATTATTGACAATTATGGTCACTAAGATTATATGAATCATCTTTGGAGTAGTGCTCGGACTGTTCTATATAATCATTCGGTGCTCCACCGATTGGACAGGGTTAAGTCACATAAATAAGGTGGTCACTACTCATTAGGGAACAACATCAGTTGCATTGCTGAAATCTATACACTATCGGAGTTCCAAAAGAGGAGGCTACTACTAGACAATCATTATCTCGTATACTGTCGTTGATAGCAAGCTGAAACTTATTGACAACTCCTCACATTGAATAACATCGGCAAATAGAGGTCATGCTTCTGGAGGAATCCCCGTCGTTGCCATTTTTGTCATATTCTTTGACTATCCATCTAATTTTCATTGACCAGCTTTGATGATTGTTGTTGGCCAAAATATATGTCGAGCCGAAGGCGAGCCGTGCTTCGAGCCGAAGGCAAGGCCGTCAGTGGGTCCGGGCGCAGCGCCGGTAGGGGTCCGGGGCCCCACAGTCCCAAAAACTGTATTTTTTCCCAAAAACAGCCGTGCCGAGTCTGAAATGATCTGAAAATTTTATTTTTTCCCAAAAACAGCTGTGCCGGGTCAGATCAGAATTTTCCTTCTACTTACGGTTCGGGAGTGCCTTCAGATTAGTTCAGATCGGACAAGTTCCTCCGAGTCGGGTTGAAACATCATCAGCTTGTCGGTTCGGGCCTTCCATTATGGTTCGGGTCGGGGGTACTCCTTTGGGTCGGACCAGTGCAACATTTCCAGCTTGAGTAAGTGCTCCATTACAAGGGTCGGATCCGGACATCAGTATTGGTTCGGTTCGGATCCGATCCGACCCGAGCACACTTGAGCCAGTGATTGGAGACACACCTACAGCTTACGTGTCATCCTATCGTCCTGCATTCACTTCATTTCTGCGAGAATCTGTTGCTTTTTATCTTTTCTTGTAACTATAGAAAATGTGGATTATCTCTTCGGACTTAGTGATCCTAACAATAGAATAATAATCCAGAAAGCTGAGGATTCAATCTTCTCAGTGAAAGCACCAAAATGTTAGACCAAAAAATGGCACAAGCACTCAATTGTCTAGGATTTGTAGGTAATATCGAAGAATATTGATCTAAAACATAGAAAATCAAGCAAAGAAACGAGATTTATAGTGGTTCGGCATTAACGAGCCTACGTCCACTTCATATTTTCTCATTTCATTCATAGATTACAATTACAATGAATGTTTCCCTCAAACACTCGAATTCAATGAATAATTGTCTCCGAATTCATTGATTTTTATTGAAGAAGAAGGTAGAGTATTGTGAAGGAATTCGACCATGGCATACGTAGAGAAACCAAGTGTCAAAAGTCCCTCAATTCGCTGTATTCTCATGTATTTATTGCTGCAGGTAAGTGCTGGGTCGGTTATGCCACGTGGCGGCATCAGATGGATTTTCAAAAGTAGTGGAGAACATGGGATAATGGTCTTCAACTGTCCAAAATTCCTCATTCCAAGTAGGATGGGCCCTCCCATTCCAATCCGAACAGAATGCTCAAAGTTCCAGCTTCAGGCCATTTCAGTATAGGGGGATCGGGTTAGGTCCGATCCGATCCGAAAGGAAGGATCCAATCGGATCCAAAACGGGGGATTCGATCCGGTATCATTTGCATGTACAATTCAAGTTTTTCACCTTGTATTACTCCATCCAAGTGATCATCAATCAATGTAAGTTCATATTCAAACTCATGGATTTGGGTAGCCTGGCCACAAAGCTGGCTAACAGTGTCATTACCTCCTTAACCCTCCATTCCTAAATAAGGAGGCCTTTCCTCCATTTTTTAACCATTTCACTCTATTTCTTCTTTTCTTCTTCTTGTTAAAGCTTATGGCCATGGTTTCCATGGCATAATTCTTCTTCTTTTCCACCAGCACCTTGCTGAAGTTCATCATCCTCCTCCTCTTATAATATATAGAGAGAGAAGTATTAGTATACATTATATAATATATATTTTGGTGAAATAGACGGTGCGCTGAAATACTGTCCGATGGTTCGCTCAATTAGGCTCACCTACCGTGAAGATTTGGAAAGCTGTTAGGTGAGAACTCTTTAACCACAATTTATATATTTAATTAGTGGTTAGAAAAATTTAAATATAGTGATGAATTATTAGTGGTTAATAATGATTGATGCTTGTTGTGATGGATGATGGATGCGTAGTTTAGACCACACACAATATTAAGCGTTATTGTTATAATGCTTGTGCACAGTTATGATTTATTTAATTATGTTGATGATGGTTGCTATGGATGTTTAAATAGTTGTTGATGTTGTTTTGCACAAGCTATGACACAACAATTATGATATCACATCGGTGATCGACAAATCTCCTTCGTAATTAGAAGTAATATCATTATTGAATTTGAAGGTTAATAATTTGGAAAGGCCATATGTATGAATTCATATATATTGCTAAAGTCCTTTAAATGAATAAATAAATACCAGAACATTCTAGGATGACAGAGAGGATAGTGTCTAGGCTCGGGTTTGTGTAACACCTCGTATTTTCTGTTAACGTTATAGTAATGAATCAAAGAATAATTAATTTTAAAAGTGAGAATTAAGGGATACGGGTTACGCCATTTCGTTCGTCTCGGAATTCTGCTTTAGATAGAGTCCGAGTTTGCATAAAACGGACACCTATGAAGGAGATATGGACGAACGAAGTTAAGCAGAAAACCAGAAGAGAAAAAAGAATGCACTGGCGCACTTGGGAAGTGCGCCAGTGCAAAAATTGCACTGGCGCACCTGCCAAGTGCGCCCAGGCCGGGCTAAAAGCCTGCACAACTTTCTGGTGTGTTCTGATCCATACTGTGAGTCATTGCTGAATCCTTTCTGACTCCTTGCTGAGTCATTAGGGCTGAGGTGTCACCCTATCCTAACTGAATGGTTGTGGTTAACTCTAGGATCATCCGACGACTCTAATTAAATTGAAATTCTATATAAACAACCCAATGCTCAACCTAAAATCACACAAAAATAATTCTGGAACTATCATGTCGTAAATAGATAACTTGGAGAAGCCATCACCGCTTTCAATTCAAAGACAAGATAAAAACCTGAATCAGAATCAAATTAAAGTAATCTAATTCAACGATCTACATCAAAGGCGAGCATTCCAATTTCAGAATTCAGATTCCAGAAATCAAGAATTCCTTTTTAGTTTGTAAGTTGGTTATTACGTAAAATTAAACGTTCTTTAAAATGAATCATGACATGTTGTAATTCGAATATAGAATGATGCTTATGTATAAGATAAATAAAGTTTGATTCTCATTTATCTTAAATTACCGTTGCGATTGATCATGTCTATATGCTTGTGGTGATGAATATACCATATTTTATATATTGGGATCTTTTATGATTGGGAAACGAACGTATTATGCCAACTGAATGGTGAAATATGTCATGTTATAATTTGGTGGTTACTTGCAAGTTTATGATCTAAAGCACATGCTTACACATTAGATCAACATTCAAGTATATTTAGAACCATGTTAAGTTGAATCTATTTATGTTGCAAGACTGGATTTGTAGCTCTCTTATGTTTTAACACATAAGTTATTGTAACAACCCATATTTTTATAACATGTTAAAGTCATAAATCAAGACAGAATTAAAATTTTAAAATAAGAATCAGGGGAAACGGGTTGCGCCATTGCGTTCGTCTCGGAATTCAGCTCCGATTTTTCGAAAATTGGAGTCCGTATGACCAAGATATGACCCTCCGAAGTTTCAGGAATTTAAATAAAATAAAACAGCTTGAAAATAAAGCCAGAAATTCGAAATTCAAACCCAGAGACGGCTGGCAGGAAAATTCATGCCCATATACCCAGGTCGACTGGGGAGTCGACCCCTCCCCTAACCAGGTCGACTGGGGAGTCGACCCCCCCCCCATGACCAGGTCGACTGGGGAGTCGACCTAGGGGTCAACCTGCCTCCCAAACCTATTTCCTGAGCCATATGCATTCTGATGTATTTGGACTTGTTTCGTGACCATATTCGTCTGCCTAACCCTATATAAGCAGCCCCCTAGCCTCATTCTCTCCACACCATTTCATTCTGTCCTTATGCTGCTTCTAAGATAATCAAAATAATAAGATAAAAAGGAAGAAAAAGGACTGCTTCTTCTCCATCAAGACTACGCTTAGAGATTTGCAAATTGGGGGATTTCAATTAGAACACGATCAATCAAATAGAGATTTAACAATCAAATTCTGCTTTCTAATTCTCGATCCACACACTGTAAGTTCTAGTTACTTTTAGATCTAAACTTGTTAATTGTAATTTGGACATGAGATAAAGTGAAATTTGACTTAAGCATGATAATCGATTCATATCTATTCTTGTTCTTCTTGGATCTTGACATTTGGAATATTGCTTTGAAATCAGTTTGGGCCTATTCGCATTTATAAATCAAATGTTATCATGCCTATGACATTGAAACCATTGTTAATGGCCAAGGACTATGACTGAGAACATAAGACTATGCCTATGCCTATGATTGAGAACATAAGACCATTGCCTATGACTATGACAAGGACAATTATGGCTAATCACCTATGACTCGTGACTATGAATTACTGCTAATGATTATGAATATAAGACTATGACCATGCCTTTGAAACTATTACAGTTAATTGCCTATGACTATTAGGGTAGTTTCCTAGAACTCTTTTGGATAATTATCCATGACTATTGTATAACTATTGTGGTTAATTGACTATTATAGTTGATTGCTCATAACACTATAGTTGAAAACCATGTTGAACACCAAATTGGCATTTAGTTGGATCCCATACCTAGGGTGTGACTTGCTTAGTTTATTCGTTAAAAATCATTGACCCATTATCCTTGTATTTGGCTTGCTTTTGCATGCCTATTCTTGTATGTCAAGTTTTTATCAGGACTATTGCCTTATTTTGCTAGATTTGAAAACCCTGTTAATTTCTATATGCCAGTGATGTTGTAACCGATTATCTCAAGTTATATCATGCCAGTCTTGTAATCTCTTTTATCGCTTTATGCTTGTCCCTTCTGCCTATCATAGTTTTGATGTTATTCCCTTTATCTCTAGATTTAGATTTGCTTGTAATTTAGATCGATTAACGTTTACATGCGATGGGAATACGATTTGGGTAGATTAGGCCAAACATGAAATGGTTATAAACATGAATCATGAACTTGATAATAGGCATAAGTTGAAACATGAAGCTTGGCACGAACTTGACATGAAACTTGAACATGGTCATGACACTAGAATGAACTTGAAAATGGCCAACTTGAGTTTGGGTTGAGTTTGCAGTGTAAATCTGCCCGGAACCGCCCGGCAAATCCAGTTGCTGCAAATAATAGGATCCAATGTGGGTAGTTGGCCATATCGCGCTTGAAACTCGAGGTCAGACTGAGTTGTGGTGTAAACCTACCTGGAACCGCCCGGCATATCCAGTGACCACAACAACAGGTCTGATGTGAGAGGTTAGGGTGCATTAATAAATTAATGCCACATTATAGGGTTAAGTCATGAACATGAAAGACAACACTTAACCAACTTGAAATATGATTAGTAGAGTTAGGTCATGAACTTGAACGACAACACCTAACCAACTTAACACGTGAATGGTAGGGCTAAGTCACGAACATAAATGACAACACTTAGCCAACTTGATATGCTAGACTGATGGGGTTAAGTCTTGAATGTAAATGAAAACACTTAACCTACTAAACGGAAACCCAAGTTACGTGGTCCATTTCAGCAGTAACCCACTAGATGTATCATGGTACCCTGAAACTAAGCAGGGTGGGGCACGATTACTGGGCTGATTGTAAGCGACCAGAATGACGGCTGTGTGGGTGAGCCAGTGTAGGTTCAGGCGGGCTATGGTCGTGCACATTGTCCAGAGTTGAAAAAGCAGGCATTGGGCATCAGTAGGTTTTCTGTGCATGCTTGATTCGTGTCGGTGGTTGGCACCATAGGGCTTGATACACCGTATGGTGGACCTAGCACAGGTGACTACATTCGTGATAGGGCCGTATGACACAGAAATACGACGAGCTAGAACTTGTAGGGAGCCGATCGATTAGCGGATCGTTCCGTTGGACTTAGTAATGGGTCATTCACGATTTTGGGCCAAGGGATCATTTCATGATTAATACTTGACATGGGTTGGGCTACTAGTACAGTTGGTGCAGCGAACCTTGAACATGCGATGCTATACTTGACCTATACTTGATTCATCATGTTATCTTAGTCTATCTTATCCATCTTGACATCATACTTATGTTTACTTTCAGTTTATACATGTCATGTTACCTTTACCTTTTTTTATGTTGAAAGTCACTTGGACTTACCAGTCTTTATGACTGACCCGTTTCCTTTCGCCTCTTTTTCTTTCGTTTCTTCCCCCAGGTTCTCAGGGAGGAAACTCTAGCTCTTAGCTTGGATTTAGCTTGCTTTCTGTCAGCTCATGTACGGTTTGGTCTTGAGCTAAGCTATGGCTGCATGTCTGCTATTTTTGGGGAATAATTTACTTTTGTTATTTTTAAGTTTATGCTTCTTTATTTAGAACTTGATGTAATGGAATAATGGCAACTTGTACTTTGGATATATGAGGTTTTGACTCTTTTCTTGAAAATAATAAGATTTGGTTTTTAATTTCTACCGCTGCTTTATTTATGTTCTGTCTTGTGATATCTCTGTTTATGTTTACCGAGATAATGCTCCACCAAAACTAGGGCATTCCCTTTGTGAGTGACCCTAGCGGAGGTGGGGTGTTACAGTTATCATGCTAAGTTGTGATTTAAATATGTTTATAGTAGATCTCTTATGTTTAACACACATAAGTTATCATGCTAAGTTCTGATTTAAATATGTTTATAGTAGCTCTCATATGTTTAACACACATAAATTATCATGCTAAGTTGTGATTTAAATATGTTTATAATAGCTCTCTTATGTTTAACACACATAAGTTATCATGCTAAGTTGTGATTTAAATATGTTTATAGTAGCTTTCTTATGTTTTGGCATACATAAGTTAATATGCTAAGTTGTGGTTTAAAATAGTGTCTGTATGTTAAACCCCCATGCTAGACCTATATCAAGTCTACTTGATAATTAGATCCAACTTAGTCACAAGTTCACCTTTACCCGTTTAATTAAGTTAATGATACTTCTATGCCAAGTTACCTGTGATAATTTAAATTATGCTATTTTATGTTTATTTCATGTCCCTTGTTTGTTACCCCTTTTTGTTTATGGGTTTGGGCTAATTTACTAGCTTAACATTTTATGTGATTCATGCGTACATTCCACGGGGATAGCGATGGGAAAATATGAAAATTTCATGGCATAGATTTGTTCATAAAATGGTATATTTGATATACCATTTATTATGAGCATAATCAAAGGATAATTATGGCATGATTAAATTAAGATTAATTTACATATAGAATTAGACATATAGAGAAAATATATGGATTTAGAAAAGACGAATATGCCTAACCCGAGGTTAGACTGAGTTGTGGTTTAAAACTGCCCGGAACCGACCGGCATATCCAATTACCACAACAAGACCTGTCTAATGTGGGTGGTTAGTGCATCAAGCCCAAAAAGAACCCGAGGTTAGACTGAGTTGTGGTATAAAACTGCCCGGAATCGACCGGCATATCCAGTGACCACAACAAGACCTGTCTAATGTGAGTGGTTGGTGCTTTAATGAATAAATTAAAGCTAAGTCAGGATTGGTAGGGTTAAGTCAATTAGGGAAACACTTAACCAATTCAACATGTTAACTAAACAGATGGGTGGGGTTAGGTAAACTTGGTCACTTAACCAAATAAACATGTTAATTAGAAAACCCTAGTAATGGGGACCCATTTCAGCAGCAACCCACATAGATGTATCATGATACCCTGAACTAGGCAGGGTGGGGCACGATTACTGGGCTGATTATAAGCGGTCAAAACGTCGACGGTTGGTGCATCAGTATAGGTTCCGATGGAGTACGGGCATGCGCGTACTCTGGAGTGGAAAAAGAAGGCATTGGGCAACAGTTGTATACACTGTGCATCTTGAATCGTGTCGGGTTGCGACCAGAGGGACTGATAACCCCATGGTGGGACCAGCACAGGTATCTACAGTCAAGCTGGGCTGAAGGACACAGGATATGAATGCATGCAAGTAGGAGCCGATCATTAAGGGGATCGTTTGTTATGAACACGTGGGGCTGGTTGAAACAATGGTTAAGTAGGTGCAGAGACTATAGTAATGGGTGCGATCACATGTTCCTCTTATCTTATATTAGGGTATTGTCCAGTGTTCTGTTATTACTGTCATGATCCCTTTCCTTGTTTAAATACTAGTAATCACTGAACTTACCAGACTTATTGTCTGACCCGTTTTCTTTCATCCTCTTTTCTTTCGTTTCCCCCCTCCCCCCAGGTCCACAGGGAGGGAATACTCCAGCTTAGTCAGACTCTTTACAAGCTTCAAGAAAGTAGATGTATGATTGGGACTCTCTCACCTTGGCTATGGTTTTTGAACACTACATTTGGGGATTTATGCAGTTTTATCTATGGTTTATGCTTCTTTATTAAATAATCAAGACATAAATAATGGTGTATTGTTTTGGGAGTTATTTTGAGACAATTTGATGTAATGCTTTTGTATTGAACCACGTATGCAATAAATGTTTGATTTTCGCTGCTTATATTTATTTGTCTTGTAAATTTTTATGTGTCTTTTACCTATAACCCTCCACCAAAGTTAATGCATTCCTTTTGTGAGTGACCTTAACGGAGGTGGGGTGTTTTACTTGGTATATGAGCAAAGGTTTACCAGATCAGATAAGAGTTTTTGAAAACTATTTTCAAAAAGAAATATAAAGAAGCATTTTACAAGAAAAAGTGTTGTTTTAAATTTAAAATATCCCCAAAGCCATATGCATTATCTTTCTATCCTTCGTTATGAATCTTTTCTTTTTCGTTTCAGCATGTCTAGGAATTTTAACCTTCCAGAGGGTGTACCGATACCTGGATGGTTCAGGAGGTACTTAAAGGCTAGGGCCAACAACGTAGGCCCAGCAGATATTCCTCCTCCTCCAGCTGCAGCGGTTCCTCCTCCTCCTCCTCCTCCTCATGCAAATACTTTCTCAAAGATTTGTAGAGACTTTATGGCCATGGGTGGAAAGGATTTCAAGGGAACTGAATCATTCGTAGAAGCAAGGAACTGGCTCAAAGAAACTAAGGATCTGTTCATTATCTTCGAGGTGGACGATAGGCAGAAGATTTGTACGGCCGTTCCCTACCATCGAGAAGATTAGGAAGATGTCTTATAGGGTACAGCTGCCCGAAAGATTGGCCGGGGTTCATACTGTCTTTCATGTTTCTCACCGGCGGAAGTGCTTACACGAGTCTGCGGAAGTGGTAAAACCAAGCATGCTAGAGGAAGTAGAAGTTGAAAGTGAAGCAACTGTGAGAAGAGTTCCAACACATATCTTGGGAACAGAAGTCAAAAAGCTACGCAACCGTGAAGTTAAGCTCATCAAAGTTCAATGGAGCGACGCCGAGGAAGATGCGACTCGGGAAACTGAGGATAGAATACGCGCAGCCTACCCTTTTCTTTTTGAGGGTAC
Organism: Allium sativum; assembly: GCA_030737875.1. Taxonomy (NCBI): domain Eukaryota; kingdom Viridiplantae; phylum Streptophyta; class Magnoliopsida; order Asparagales; family Amaryllidaceae; genus Allium; species Allium sativum. Next base: position 636,948,103 of record CM060909.1, read on the forward strand.
ATCCTGGATCTCTTTTTCCTTAAGTTTGTGCCCGTATCTACCTTTTTAGGTATATCTCCTCGATCTTATCCTTTATCCTTAGGTAGAAATCCATTTAGATGTAAACATGTAATTGAAACATGTTATAGTTGATGGTTGCAAGTGGTTGCAAGTGGTTGCTAGTGGTTGCTCGTGGATGCATATACACACACATTAGGCATTAGATCGGCGTAGTCACTTTCATATTGCATATGTATATATGTATTTGTATATGGATTGAAACTTGATGTGTTATCATATGGACGTTGCATTTGTATGAATGATTGTGCACTCATATGGGAAATTTTGAGTAGGAAAAAAAAATTTGCATTCATAATGGGCTCATGGCACTGACATAATTTGCATTAAGGAGGTCAACTGAATTAGTAGACCGCCTGATTTTGCATTAGATAAGGACGTGTACACACAAACTATGCATATGATCATGAAGCATTAGAAATCTTTAAGGACAATGGACGCCTGTGTTTGATGGTTGAGTAGATGGGTGATTGGATGGTAGGATATAAGTTCTTCTCGACTTGAAGATTTCGGGGACGAAATCCTAAAAGGAGGGGAGAATGTAACACCCCGTATTTTCTGTTAACGTTATAGTAACGAATCAAAGAATAATTAATTTCAAAAGTGCGAATTAAGGGATACGGGTTATGCCATTTCGTTCGTCTCGGAATTCTGCTTGAGATAGAGTCCGAGTTTGTGTAAAAAGGACACCGTATGAAGGAGATATGGACAAATGAAGCTAAGCAGAAAACCAGAAGAGAAAAAAAAGAATGCACTGCGCACTTGGGATGTGCGCCAGTACAAAAATTGCACTGGCGCACCTGCCAAGTGCGCCCAGGCCAGGCTGAGAGCCTGCACAGCCTTCTAGTGTGTTCTGATCCATACTGTGAGTCATTGCTGAGTCCTTTCTAACTCCTTGCTGAGTCATTAGGGCTGAGGTGTTACCCTATCCTGACAGAATGGTTGTGGTTAACTCTTGGATCATCCGAGGAATCTAATTAAATTGAAACTCTATATAAACATCCCAATGCTCCACCTAAAATCACACAAAAATAATCTTGGAACTATCATGCCATCAATAGAGAACTTGGAGTATCCGTCACCGCTTTCAATTCAAAGACAAGGTAAAAACCTGAATCAAAATCAAATTAAAGTAATCTAATTCAACGATCTACATCAAAGGCGAGCATTCCAATTTCAGAATTCAGATTCCAGAAATCAAGAATTCCTTTTTAGTTTGTAAGTTGGTTATTACGTAGATTTAAACATTCTTTCAAATGAATCATGACATGTTGTAATTCGAATATAGAATGATGCTTATGTATAAGATAAATAAAGTTTGATTCTCATTTATCTTAAATTATCGTTGCGATTGATCATGTCTATATGCTTGTGGTGATGAACATACCATATTTTATATATTATGGTCTATTATGATTGGGAAATGAACGTATTATGCCAACTGATTGGTGAAACATGTCATGTTATAATTTGGTGGTTACTTGCAAGTTTATGATCTAAAGCACATGCTTACACGTTAGATCAACATTCATGTATATTTAGAACCATGTTAAGTTGAATCTGTTTATGTTGCAAGATTGGATTTGTAGCTCTCTATTGTTTTAACACATAAGTTATCATGCTAAGTTGTGATTTAAATATGTTTATAGTAGCTCTCTTATGTTTAACACACATAAGTTATCATGCTAAATTGTGATTTAAATATGTTTATAGTAGCTCTCTTATGTTTAACACACATAAGTTATCATGCTAAGTTGTGATTTAAATATGTTTATAATAGCTCTCTTATGTTTAACACACATAAGTTATCATGCTAAGTTCTGATTTAAATATGTTTATAGTAGCTTTCTTATGTTTTGGCATACATAAGTTAATATGCTAAGTTGTGGTTTAAAATTGTGTTTGTATGTTAAACCCCATGCTTGACCTATATCAAGTCTACATGATAATTAGATCCAACTTAGGCACAAGTTCACTTTTACCCATTTAATTAAGTTAATGATACTTCTATGCCAAGTTACCCATGATAAGTTAAATGTATGCTATTTTATGTTTATTTCATGTCCTTTGTTTATTACCCCCTTTTGTTTATGGGTTTGGGCTAATTTCCATGGGGATAGCGATGGAAAAATATGAAAATTTCATGGCATAGATTTGTTCATAAAATGATATATTTGATATACCATTTATTGTGAGCATAATCAAAGGACAATTATGGCCTGATTAAATTAAGATTAATTTCCATATAGAATTAGACTTATATAGAAATATGTGGATTTAGAAAAGACGAATATGCCTAACCCGAGGTTAGACTGAGTTGTGGTGTAAACCTGCCCGGAACCGACCGGCATATCCAGTGACCACAACAAGACCTGTCTAATGTGGGTGGTTAGTGCATCAAGCCCAAAAAGAACCCGAGGTTAGACTAAGTTGTGGTGTAAAACTGCCCGGAACCGACCGGCATATCCAGTGACCACTACAAGACCCGTCTAATGTGAGCGGTTGGTGCTTATTAAAGCTATGTAAGGATTGGTAGGGTTATGTCAATTAGGGAAACACTTAACCGATACAACATGTAAACTAAACATATGGGTGAGGTTAGATAAACTTGGACACTTAACCAAATAAAATGTTGATTAGAAAACCCTAGTAACGGGGACCCATTTCAGTAGTAACCCACATAGATGTATCATGATACCCTGAACTAGGCAGGGTGGGGCATGATTACTGGGCTGATTATAAGCGGTCAAAACGTCGACGGTTGGTGCGTCAGTGTAGGTTCTGACGGAGTACGGGAGTGCATGTACTCCGGAGTGGAAAAAGCAGGCACTGGGCATCAATAGTATACACTGTGCATCTTGAATCGTGTCGGGTTGCCAACAGAGGGACTGATACACCCCGTGGTGGGACCAACACAGGTATCTACAGTCAAGCGGGGCCGAAGGACACAAGATATGAATGCATGCGAGTAGGAGCCAATCATTAAGGGGATCGTTTATTATGAACACGTGGGGCTAGTTGAACCAATGGTTAAGTAGGTGCAGAGACTATAGTAATGGGTGCGATCACATGTTCCTCTTATCTTATATTAGGGTTTTGTCCTATGTTCTGTTATTACTGTCATGATCCCTTTCCTTGTTTAATACTAGTAATCACTGAACTTACCAGACTTATTGTCAGACCCGTTTTCTTTCGTCCTCTTTTCTTCCGTTCCCCCCCTCAGGTCTACAGGGAGGGAATACTCCAGCTTAGTCAGACTCTTTGTAAGCTTCAAGAAAGTAGTTGTATGATTGGGACTCTCTCACTTTGGCTTTGGCTTTTGAACACTACATTTGGGGATTTATGCAGTTTTATCTATGGTTTATGCTTCTTTATTAAATAACCAAGATAGAAATTATGGTGTAATGTTTTGGAAGTTATTTTGAGACAATTTAATGTAATGCTTTTGTATTGAACCACGTATGCAATAAATATTTGATTTTCGCTGCTTACATTTATCTGTCTTGTAAATTTTTCTATCTTGTACCTATAATCCTCCTTCCCTTTGTGAGTGACCTTAATGGAGGTGGGGTGTTTTGGGTTGGAAATAAAGTTTCGTGCTCTCCCTGGCTATCCCTAACTGATCCGACGAATGGGATGGTTAATTTGAAGTTATTTGAATTTAGAATTGAATTGTAATTTGATTTATTAAGTAAAGAAAAAGTTGAATTTCAAATCCAAAATAATTTGGAAAGTAAATTTAAATGATTTTAAAAGGGTTATATAAGGATATAATAGATTTCTAAGATATTTTGAAGTATCGTAGAATAATGGTTATTATGGTCAAAATAGAGCTTGTCGCATAACGGCAATTTACGTATTTTAGATGCAAACTTTAAACACTTATAACTTTTGCATTCTAAATCGGATTTCCATAAAATGGAAAATGTTTGATTTCCATTAACAAGAACTTTCAAATGAGTGAAAGCACATTTTAAATTCGAGTTATACTTTCCAAGTTATGTTTGAAACCGTTTTGGAAAAGGTCAATGTAAGAACAATTGTTGAACATAACTATAAACAGCTGTTTTTAAATGTTTTAAAATTATGTAAAATCATTAGCAATTATGAAAAGGTGTTTTGAATTGTAAAGTTTAAGTTTTGGCTAAGATAAACGATATTTTGATCAAAATATTTAAGATAACCGTTTTGTAATGCTTTTGTAACACTTTTGAAATGCTATTGTAAAGCTTTCTTCGAAAGCGATCTATTTTGAAGTTTTAACCCGTAAACTATCTTCCGAACTATAAGTAATGATTTGTGGAATATTTTCAAAGGTTTAAAAGTACTGGAAATATTTTAGATGGAATTTAAATTGATTTATTTAATATTAAAACCGGTTTTCCAATTTTAAATAATTATATATGGTTGGAGTTAAATCTTCGGATATTTGATATTAATTCGGCAGATGATGACTCTTACTATTTGAGGAATTTAAAAGGTAGTTCACCATTATTTCGATTATAGTGTGAGTTTGATGTTGAGATTAATATTAAGTATAAGTTGATGGTATTTCTATCTAGATCTAATGTCAAAGAGTTGGACAAATCTTTTAAGTAAGTTATGGGTTTCCCAATTTGATTGGGATAAGTTGGATAGAAATAATCTTCGAATATTTGATATGAAATTCTTTGGTGTAAACGTATACTATTTGAGGAATTTGGAAGATATTATTATTATATCATTATTCCACTTATAGTATTCGTTGATTATCAGAATTGATATCGAATATAAGCAGATACAATTTCTGTGTAACTTATGTTCAATATCGATTGTTTGGGTTTTGTCGTGAATCATATCTTCAACAATATCATTCTTGAAGCCCAATGAGATTCAGTTGTGAAAATTCATATCGTAATTTGGGGATTTAACCAAACCTTTGATTTGAGGAAATTAAAAATAAGGAATTGGGAAGGTTGAATAATCTTTTTGTTAAGATTGTAGAATTGAATGTTCGGAAACCAATTTAATTGGAAACTAGGGTTGAAATGTGGGGTAAGGGTTTTCAAAGGAAACTGGGATTTTGATAACAAGTTATCAAATGGAAAATTAATTAAGGCTTTGAGGCTAAACTATCTTTGATTTAAAGGATGTGTTTTAAAAGAGAAAGGTTAAATATGGATTTTGTTATAATTTGAGTATGAATTTAAAGAAGTTTAATTAAACAAAATCCAAGATGGAAGGAGATTTGGTTGAAAGCCTATGTGTTCTATAATTGTATTTTTTAAAATTGCGCATATTATTTGGAAAGACTTGGATCAGACGTATGTCTGAAAACCATTCCAAGTAATAATACGACGTTGTGGAGCAATTGAAGACATTGAAGACAGTATTGAAGACCGGGACACTTCATATCGTAAGGACGACTTGCTGAATGTCTCAAATGGGTAATTCCCATTTGCAGATGGATTTTATATCAGCTAAGTGGCAAGAAACCCAAACGTATGTGAAGGAATTTCTGATTGTTGTTTCGTTCAGACCCAGAACAGACATTTATGGATTGTGTGTCTGACATTGTAATTGACTGCGTAGCACTGATCTCTTTTAAATATATATTTGTTTGGTGGTCGAGAATTTATTCTCTTGCTTCACACCTTTTTCTAAGAAGTATGAGCTTAGAGGTTATATATCTATAGAAATCAGTGATGCATTGTGAATGGACAACGTGGCATACTTAAGTTATATGGTGAGCTTTGGATGATCAAAGCATGGCTTATTTAAGTGTAGCTTTGTGTATATCGGGACCTCGGCAAGCCTCACACCCTGGTAAATGGCCAAAACAGGAAGAAATGCAGCAGGGTTATGGGGTGTTGTCTCCTTCTAGATAAAAGGTATACTATGGTATGGAGCCCAGGTATTAACCTATGTGGTAAAAGCATCTACTTTTGTGGTTGTTGTCGGCGCATGCTTGGAAAGGTCGATAACAACCAGGAGATGACATACTCTGGCATACTCTAAGTTACCTAGTTAAGGGGTAACTAAGCCTTATGTTGGCATGAGGAGCATCATTGTTGATCCTCGGACCTCCCTCTAGAGGTGTTCAAAATTCAGTTCGGAAGTAAGTTCCTTTGCCTGGTCATTGTTGGAAACCCAATCTCCGCTACAAACCATACGCTTCCAATTGTATACCATACGTCAGTACAGTATATGGTACTTATGTTAGCTAGGATTAATACATTTACTTTCAAAATTGTTTTCACACTACATTATAATATTGAAAGAGGATTTTCACGTATCAAGCATTTTTTACTACATAAGGAGAAACCTCGCCATGTGTGCGTTTGCATTGTGTGTGTGCCGCGAGACCTTATGTTAGTTTCATTTTCCAAAAAAATCATTGCGAATTTCTATGTGCTGGTATTCACATGGAGTAAACCCATTCCGCATTAGCGGCGTGGTCCAGTGAATTACCTAACTTTAAAATAAACCCTAAAGACAACTGTTTTGAGTTCTCACACCAGTCCTATGATTGACCTGGAGTTTATTGTTCCCATACCTAAACTTTGGGTGCCCATGATTTTTACATGGGCAGCCTAGTAGTTTGTTTCGCAGATTTAGCCTTGGAGTTAGTTGGAGCAGGATTCTAGTTTTAGCTGGAGCTATTATGTCTTGGAGCATTTGCATTCTTCCGATGAGTTTAGTATCTTTTCCGCTGTGTAACCAATGTACTCTGGTGTACCTCTTGTAACTCTGACGTAATATTATTTTAATGATAATGGAAAAGTTCTTTTTATTTTATGCAAATGTGTAAGTGCCCCTAACAATCCATCTTTATGAACAGTTTAAGCTGGTTTAATTACCGGCAAAAAGCAGGGTCGTTACATGATTGAAGTTCGGAACTGCATGATATTTTAATTTTAAAGTGTATAGATAAAATCAAAATCTCCTGAAATAAATTAAACATCATTTCATCCAACCTATACTATAAATGCAAGCCACCCAACAGTATAAATCGTGCAAACTATTTTTCTTTGAGATAAAAATTTTGTTTCCTTTCTTCCCGGCAAAGAAAAGAAGTAATTTAATGGTCGACGTATATCTATCCCCTATTTTGTACATCGTGCAGAGCTAAGAACCGTTGTAACGACCCGGATTTTTCGGTCATTTGAATTTGTAAATTTAAGTCTGTTTTAAATATTACATTTGGAATATTAATGGATTTTGATATTGAATTCATTTGTAAAAAAAAGTTTAAATATATAAATATAAATATATATATATATATATATAATTATAAATTGAGGTTGTAATGGTGCGGTAGTTCATAATGTTGAGTTTTGAACTTCAATCGAACGTTTTTGTAGGACTTCTGTGAAACACGAAATGTTTGAATCTTGTTGATTATATTTTTCTAATGAATGAGAAAAATCGAGATTTCGTGTTATAGATTGTTAGTTATGTCAAAATTTAAAATAGTCGCAATGGAAATCGTTTATAAATTATAAGTTTATTTTGTTTATAAGGTTTATATATATGTGTTTTTGTGTGTGTGTGTGCGCACGTGTATGTGTGTATTGGTGTGACGGCAAGGAATTTCGCTCGGTCCGAACCAGTCGCTAAACCGACCCAGACCGTTCGAAACGCCCTATCGTTTGAGAACAGGACAAATCAGGACACATACAGAAGAACATTTCACTGTATATTACAACAATGCATCAGATTACAAGAATATACAGAGTATAAAAGAGTATTACACAGAAATATCAGAGATTTAAATTACATTTAAATACATCGCAGCGGAAAATAATACAGTACACAACTAGAAGAGATATACAGATACAAAGCTTTCCGGGTATCTTTCCAGCTGTAAACCAGGATCATGTGAATATAAATCTGCAAAACCAAAACTACTAGCTGCCCGTGTCAAAATAGGGGCACCCAGAGTTTAGGTTAAAACAATAAACTCCAGGTCAGTCATGGGACTGGTGTGAGAACTAAAACAGTTATTAATCTTTATTTTTAAAGTTTGGTAAATCAAGGGACCACGCCGTATAACACAGAACGGGTTTCCTCCCAAGAATACCAGTGCATAAAACAAACAGCGCAATGCTAAATAAAAAAAAATGAAGCTGTTATAAGACCCAGGTCCTATCACACAATGCAACGCAAGCCGGGGGATAGGGTTTTCCCTTATAACAGCCAAAGAATGCTTGATACGTTTAAAAACAGATTATTTGATACTATTACAAGTGCATAGTGTATAAAACAACTTCAAATCATAAGTATCAATCATAGGCGGCATAAGTGCCCCATCCCACTATGTCGCCATACTAGGCTCTACAAATAAAACCGCAAAGTCACGTATTTGGAAATTGGGTTTCCATCTATGAATCGAGGCAAAAGATAGTCCTCAACCGATTCGAGACGCTCTAGCCCGTGTCTCAGGATCAGAGCTCGAGTGACCCTTGGATCGTCAGGGCCAGTCCACCGATGTGGATTAAACTTAAACCCTGAACATGCGCTTCCCCACCCTTTGGGGTGTCAATGAGCCAACAAATGACTCCATCGGTTCGAGAACGACCGATATATCCGAGGCGCCTCGCAACAGCAACAACCACATAAGTCAAACTCGTCAGGGCGTGTAAAACCACTGACGCCACTTTTTAGCTAGAAGGAAACGCATGCCCTCCCTGAGGTCCTCTCCCGTTTTTGGTCCATACCGGGTGTGAAACTCGCGAAGTAAACGTTACACAAAGCTACGCCACAAAGGCCGTGCTTTGATCATCACCACAAGACTTTGCTTTTCAACAGAAGCCTCGATCAATTGCCACTTAGGCATGCCACACAGGCAATTCACTCCATGCGTTTGATATCCATCAATATATAACCCCTGAGCTCGTACATCTCAGAGAAGGGCGTTAAGCAAGAGAATAAATTCTCCGCTGCCAAAAAGATATATATTTAATAGAGATCAATCACATAGACTAAAATCCAATGTCAGACATACAGTCCATTTACAAGTCCGTTCTGGGTCTGAACGAAACCGGAGGCACCTAGTACCCCGCACATCCATCGATCTCCAAGTACGTCTGGACGATCACCAACTGTTTCCATCTTCTTGGGTGTACAGCCCAATCAAGATCATCAGTTATCACCCAAACGACGTGAAGACCTCCGGTCTTCGACCATCGTCTTCATCTTCGACTTATCGTCGTATCAGTTATTCAGAATGGGATAAACCCGGTCTTTCCGAATAACTCGCGTATATTTTAAATAAGTGTTACACAAACACAACATACGCCTCATTCCAATTCATTAGTCACTAACCGTAAATTAATCAAGAGAATAATTCCCCAAATATTAACCCCGAAGGCCGAAACCAACATCAGATCAATATCCAGAAAACCATTCTGGTTGGCTAACCGACAGTCAATTTCTAAATTTCACATTCATAGGGAAAGGTTCCCATTAATTTTATCCAAGATAAACTTCTTGAATTTATTCTTTAATCTATTTTTGAATATCAATTCAAACTAGTCGGGATTAACGAACCTTACCGAAGTAATCATTTGTTTTAATTTCCCAATCCCAACCTATTCATCCCATGAAGTAAAACTGGTTATACTTCATATCTAACACCACGGTGTTATCGGTAAATTCAATTACCATTTCACGTTCAAATCTAATTAAAGATTTAACTATCGCCTGGAGCAAAACTGGTGATACTCCATTTCGATTATTTCAATCTAATTAAAGATTCATTAAAACTCCACTTAGTTTTAATCTTCGATTGGGTTAAAGAATCAGTGTCATTTAAAACACGGTTCACGATAAACCCATAAATCATTCCATCAATTATCGGGTTAAAGAACAAGTGTTATTTAAAACACTGTTCACGATAAACCCAAGAATCAATATTAATTCAATTCCAATTAAATATTATTTAATTGGTACACCTCATTAAATCTAAATAAAAAGATTAATCTTTTCTCAACTGGGTTCAAGAACAGTGTTAGTGAAGACACCATTCACGACAAACCCAAATCACATTTGATATTCAATATAAGGCTCTGAATAGAAAATATATCGGCTTATATTCAATATCAAATTCTACGATTAACAAATGTCGTATTGGAAATAACGATATAAATATATATCTTTCAAATTTCCATAACAACACCTGTATAATCACGAATTCCAACATCGAAATATTCCGAAGACAATTTCGATTCAAATCCACTCCAATGCAATCATTGGATATTCTGGTTATTTTTAAAACCCTTTTTAAATTCAATTTATTTATTTAAAAATAAATAGAATTATAATTCTAGTTCAAAACTAGTTCATTTCGATAAAAATCTATTTTTATCTTTTCAAATATGGAGTTTTTCATCCCAATTCTTTCTAAATCATTTCTTATGATTTTACATAAATTATTACTATTTTTAATAATTTTATCAAGGCCTGTATAGTCGATTTCCATCAATGGCCATCGAACTGCACTTACAGCGACCTTTTTCGAATTTGATTTGGATGTATCTCCAAATCCAACCGTTAGATTTCAAATTTCTAATATTCATTAGAAAGCTCTTTTCGATACGAACCCAACGGTTCCGGTTTTAGGAGAATCCGACGGTCGGATCTCCCGTAATGTCCGTTTGAAATAAATGGTCGAAATTCACGAACTGCCGCGGCGCGTTCTATTCAGGCCGTTATATTATATATATAATATATATAATATATATTTCGTCGATTTCTATTTAAAACGAATTATATAAATAGTTTTATAATTCATTTCAAAAGCAATTTCAACTTTCTTTTCAATTCAATCAAAATTGAATTCTTCTTTATAAATTCGTTTTAAAATTCATTTCTATTCAATTCAAATTTCAATTTAATTTGAATTCATTTCAATTCAATTCATTTCGAAATCGTTTTCAATTCATTTCATTTCGAAATCGTTTTCAATTCAATTCATTTCGAAATCGTTTTCAATTCATTTCATTTCGAAATCGTTTTCAATTCATTTCATTTCGAAATCGTTTTCAATTCATTTCATTTCGAAATCGTTTTCAATTCATTTCATTTCAAAATCGTTTTCAATTCATTTCAAAATGAATAAAATCGATATAAATATCGTTCACGTCAAAATGGCGTCAATCTAATTAACACGGCTTCATAAATTTCTATTTTCAAATATTCTATTTCAAATATTTCTTTTTCAAAATAGTTGTTATCAAAATATTTCGTTCAACACATGACCAATCTCAATGGATGAGTACTGTCAACACATGAACTTTTATTTTATAATATTCTTTATTTTTCAAATTGGAATGAGGCCCAATCAATTACCATATAAAGTTAATTATATGGATTTTCATGCATTACACACATATAATAGCATTGAAAAATAATCAACCATCAACCAAAGTGCACTACACTGTATAAGCATCAAATATAGATATCTAACGCTTATAACAGCCTGTCAATCAATCGATCGACATATTTAATCAATCAGGATGAGTGAACTTCAAATTTCATCCCAACACCCGTGTGGGGTTTCAAACAATCAAACGCACATTTTATTTGTGCAGTTGGGCGATGTGTAAAATTTATCGACCCAATCAATGTCCTTCAAATAGGTGTACATAAACAAACCGTCTGGTTTGTAAATGAATATTTATTTATTCACATTCACGTTAAAAATTATATTTTTAACGACAAAACATTTTATTCCAACATATGAATTTCTATTCAGTTCATTCTTTTAAATAAAATGCTATTTTTATTTTTCTAACTTATTTTAGAAAATTTCGGCGGCATAACGGCACGATACTAGAAACGGGACGAGGCCTAGCCTTATCCCCGGTCTAGTGAAGGCCCACGCCATTCACACATCAATCAAATCAATTTCATTTCAACAAACAATTTCCATTCAATCAAATATTCTAACTAACTACTCAACCAAACAATTTAACAAACAAGCCATCCATGGTCTGTGGATGACGGGTGTTGGGTGCTACTAAACACCGTCTACATCCTAGTATATATATATAACTAGAAAAAGAATTTTGAGTGAGAAGTTCTCACATATAGCTATCCTAGCTCCACGGCACTTCCTTTATAGAAATCTCCATCGTTATTGCATCTTCGTTGCTGTAGCCACTACATATGGAAAAATCGGATTTTTACTTCGTTATTCAATATATAAAAATCGAATTTTCACTTCGATGTTCAACATATAAAAATCATATTTTTAATTCGAAGTCCAATATATAAAAATCATATTTTTATTTCGAAGTCCAATATATAAAAATCATATTTTTAATTCGAAGTCCAATATATAAAAATCATATTTTTATTTCGAAGTCCAATATATAAAAATCATATTTTTATTTCGCCATTCAAATAAAAATCGAATTTTTTACTATGCTTCGTTATAAAAATTATATTTTTATCTCGATGCCATATAGACAAAAATTCCCTTTCACAAAAATATAGATTTCGCCTTTTCAATATGGAGTTTTAAAAATATGATCTTTTTCTTTAAAAGTTCAAATCTTTTTCTTTAAAAAGATTAAACCTTTTTCTATTTAAAGTTTAAACCTTTTGCTATTTAAAATCTTAAAATAAAATCAGTTTTAAACCTTTTTTTAAAAATCAGTTTTCAAGTAAAATAAAAAAACAGTTTAAAGTAAATAAAAAAAAACAGTTTAAAGTAAATAAATAAAAAACAGTTTAAAGTAAATAAATAAAAAACAGTTTAAAGTAAATAAATAAAAAAACAACATCAGGGAACTTACAGGGGGGGCTCGTCGGCGGCTCGCCGATTGGGGAGAGGGAAGAAGAGAGAGGGTGGCAGCGGAGGTCTGGAGCGAGGTAGGGCGCGGCAGAGGGTTAACGGTGGTGGCTAGGGCTCGGGTAGGGGTTTGGGTTGGGCGTCGGTTTTTGTGGCGGGGGGGGGGGGGGGGGGGGGCTGTATCGCGAGAGGAAGGGGGCGCCTGGGTGATCGGTGGTGGCAGCGGCGGTGGGGCGGTGGTGCTGGCGTCGATCGACGTCGAGAGGGGGTGGCTCGATCGATTTGGGGTTTTATATTTTTTTTTCTTTTTTTTTTCTGTGAATTGATTTCCGTTTTGAAAGATAAGAGGGGGGGCAGAGGATATAAGAAAGGGTTTTTTTTTTATTTAATTATTTAATTTGGCAAAAAGTTGAGTTTCACATACGACCTCGAAACGAGGCCCACCGCCTGTCGTCCACAACGTTTCACCCCCATTCCGAACACAATGGGATATGTACCGCAAGCTGAATCGACCGTTTCGATCAGTTTTCGTTGCATTTACATTTAAATCATTATATTGAATTTTAAACGTACATTTCAATTTACCGGGGCCACATACTAACTAGAAAAATTCCAGAAAACTATTTTCTAGCTTCGTATTGACGATACGGTCCTAACAAAACTAGTTTCGTCGAATTCTGAGACCGTTAGAAAAATGGCCAATTTCCAGTCGATTAAAATCAACTGAAACTGGTCAAACGCGTTTTCTTTTGCCACGCTCACATATTGATTCGAAAAATTATGAAATTTGAAACCTAGCAATAACTTAACATCACGGACCCAACAAAACTGGTTTCGTCGAAATCCGAGGTCATTTGCAAAATGTCCACTTTTAAGGGCCTGAATTCCATAGCGACTATTCAGAATTTTCAACTGGACATATCTTTTGATTCCCGCTATGAAAATTTGATTATTCGGATTCTTGGAAAGATATTATCAATTAGATCCCATTATTTTTGGTTTCACTAAAATCCGGATTGTTTTGCACCCGGCACATTCAATTGAAGTTTGAAATCGAATTATCGAACTACCGCGCCATTTTCAATTCTATTTATAATTATATATAAATATTTATATTCTAACGACGGCGCGTATAATATATACGCTCGAATTATATTCAAAATAAATTTCACGTCGATATTATTTAAAATAATCTATTTTAAATAATCAAAATTCGCTAAAATTGCCAATTTAAAAATTTTAAACTGGCCCAGATTTTTGGGTTATTACAATCTCCCCCACTTAAAACTTTTCGTACCCGAAAAGGAACAAAGTCGAAAGTGGTTTGATTAATCAGCTCTACGCTCGATCTGGCTTCCATTCTCCAACTCTTCAGTTTCTGAGAATTTTCAAAATTTCAAAAATTTGGCTAACACCCTTAATTTTTGAAAAATTTCGCCATAACCTCCCCTGCATCGGGAGCATCGGGGAATTTCAAATAGCTTCCCCGGTCCTTCAGATCTCAAAAAGAAAAAGAAAAAGCCAAGCGGCTAGCCAATAGGCTCATAAAATCATCATCACCCAAACAAAACAGTAAATTATGTAGTAAACATGTACCTATTTGTCGGGCAAACAAATTTTATTCTCTGGCTCTAGCCTCCTTGCTATGACCTGTTCAATGATATACATGTATATGCAAGCAGATGCGACCAATTTTCAATACAATTCAATATTTGATTCAATTAGGCATAATAGTTCAAAATTAGCAAACAAATAAACAAACAACACAAACATCAATCAATTATTGAATTAGAGTTTCAAATTCATAATTTTAATACATATACAAAAATCATGTTCTTGATGCCAAATCACAACAATAGGCCCTATCTAATTTTGGTTCTCACACCAGTCAATAGGAAGTATATAAATATCACACCTTCGACTCTCGAATATTAATTCTGATGATGTAGCTACAATCATCAGAATCCCCTTTGGACGACTAGAGTGTGAATCTATATCTATCCAATATATTAAAACTTCGAATACACGCGGATCAGACGTATACGCAAAATCTTTATATACTGGACTGTCCAACTCAATATAAATAGATAATCAGATACGAATAATTGATTTAAATTTTCAAAACAAAAATTGTTTTCATTTGAAAAATATACTCTTCTCACTCGTTCTAGGATACTACTGATCCTATCTCTAACGAGTCATTCCCATTGGATATTACTAACCCAATATCTGATGAATTCTTTCATATGGTTCTAATGTGCCTTGTTCTCTACTTTGTAAACCAAAGCTCTGATACCAACTGTGACGGCAAGGAATTTCGCTCGGTCCGAACCAGTCGCTAAACCGACCCAGACCGTTCGAAACGCCCTATCGTTTGAGAACAGGACAAATCAGGACACATACAGAAGAACATTTCACTGTATATTACAACAATGCATCAGATTACAAGAATATACAGAGTATAAAAGAGTATTACACAGAAATATCAGAGATTTAAATTACATTTAAATACATCGCAGCGGAAAATAATACAATACACAACTAGAAGAGATATACAGATACAAAGCTTTCCGGATATCTTTCCAACTGTAAACCAGGATCCTGTGAATATAAATCTGCAAAACCAAAACTACTAGCTGCCCGTGTCAAAATAGGGGCACCCAGAGTTTAGGTTAAAACAATAAACTCCAGGTCAGTCATGGGACTGGTGTGAGAACTAAAACAGTTATTAATCTTTATTTTTAAAGTTTGGTAAATCAAGGGACCACGCCGTATAACACGGAACGGGTTTCCTCCCAAGAATACCAGTGCATAAAACAAACAGCGCAATGCTAAATAAAGAAAAATGAAGCTGTTATAAGACCCAGGTCCTATCACACAATGCAACGCAAGCCGGGGGATAGGGTTTTCCCTTATAACAGCCAAAGAATGCTTGATACGTTTAAAAACAGATTATTTGATACTATTACAAGTGCATAGTGTATAAAACAACTTCAAATCATAAGTATCAATCATAGGCGGCATAAGTGCCCCATCCCACTATGTCGCCATACTAGGCTCTACAAATAAAACCGCAAAGTCACGTATTTGGAAATTGGGTTTCCATCTATGAACCGAGGCAAAAGATAGTCCTCAACCGATTCGAGACGCTCTAGCCCGTGTCTCAGGATCAGAGCTCGAGTGACCCTTGGATCGTCAGGGCCAGTCCACCGATGTGGATTAAACTTAAACCCTGAACATGCGCTTCCCCACCCTTTGGGGTGTCAATGAGCCAACAAATGACTCCATCGGTTCGAGAACGACCGATATATCCGAGGCGCCTCGCAACAGCAACAACCACATAAGTCAAACTCGTCAGGGCGTGTAAAACCACTGACGCCACTTTTTAGCTAGAAGGAAACGCATGCCCTCCCTGAGGTCCTCTCCCGTTTTTGGTCCATACCGGGTGTGAAACTCGCGAAGTAAACGTTACACAAAGCTACGCCACAAAGGCCGTGCTTTGATCATCACTACAAGATTTTGCTTTTCAACAGAAGCCTCGATCAATTGCCACTTAGGCATGCCACACAGGCAATTCACTCCATGCGTTTGATATCCATCAATATATAACCCCTGAGCTCGTACGTCTCAGAGAAGGGCGTTAAGCAAGAGAATAAATTCTCCGCTGCCAAACAGATATATATTTAATAGAGATCAATCACATAGTCTAAAATCCAATGTCAGACATACAGTCCATTTACAAGTCCGTTCTGGGTCTGAACGAAACCGGAGGCACCTAGTACCCCGCACATCCATCGATCTCCAAGTACGTCTGGACGATCACCAACTATTTCCATCTTCTTGGGTGTACAGCCCAATCAAGATCATCAGTTATCACCCAAACGACGTGAAGACCTCCGGTCTTCGACCATCATCTTCATCTTCGACTTATCGTCGTATCAGTTATTCAGAATGGGATAAACCCGGTCTTTCCGAATAACTCGCGTATATTTTAAATAAGTGTTACACAAACACAACATACGCCTCATTCCAATTCAATAGTCACAAACCGTAAATTAATCAAGAGAATAATTCCCCAAATATTAACCCCGAAGGCCGAAACCAACATCAGATCAATATCCAGAAAACCATTCTGGTTGGCTAACCGACAGTCAATTTCTAAATTTCACATTCATAGGGAAAGGTTCCCATTAATTTTATCCAAGATAAACTTCTTGAATTTATTCTTTAATCTATTTTTGAATATCAATTCAAACTAGTCGGGATTAACGAACCTTACCGAAGTAATCATTTGTTTTAATTTCCCAATCCCAACCTATTCATCCCATGAAGTAAAACTGGTTATACTTCATATCTAACACCACGGTGTTATCGGTAAATTCAATTACCATTTCACGTTCAAATCTAATTAAAGATTTAACTATCGCCTGGAGCAAAACTGGTGATACTCCATTTCGATTATTTCAATCTAATTAAAGATTCATTAAAACTCCACTTAGTTTTAATCTTCGACTGGGTTAAAGAATCAGTGTCATTTAAAACACGGTTCACGATAAACCCATAAATCATTCCATCAATTATCGGGTTAAAGAACAAGTGTTATTTAAAACACTGTTCACGATAAACCCAAGAATCAATATTAATTCAATTCCAATTAAATATTATTTAATTGGTACACCTCATTAAATCTAAATAAAAAGATTTAATCTTTTCTCAACTGGGTTCAAGAACAGTGTTAGTGAAGACACCATTCACGACAAACCCAAATCACATTTGATATTCAATATAAGGCTCTGAATAGAAAATATATCGGCTTATATTCAATATCAAATTCTACGATTAACAAATGTCGTATTCGAAATAACGATATAAATATATATCTTTCAAATTTCCATAACAACACCTGTATAATCACGAATTCCAACATCGAAATATTCCGAAGACAATTTCGATTCAAATCCACTCCAATGCAATCATTGGATATTCTGGTTATTTTTAAAACCCTTTTTAAATTCAATTTATTTATTTAAAAATAAATAGAATTATAATTCTAGTTCAAAACTAGTTCATTTCGATAAAAATCTATTTTTATCTTTTCAAATATGGAGTTTTTCATCCCAATTCTTTCTAAATCATTTCTTATGATTTTACATAAATTATTACTATTTTTAATAATTTTATCAAGGCCTGTACAGTCGATTTCCATCAATGGCCATCGAACTGCACTTACATCGACCTTTTTCGAATTTGATTTGGACGTATCTCCAAATCCAACCGTTAGATTTCAAATTTCTAATATTCATTAGAAAGCTCTTTTCGATACGAACCCAACGGTTCCGGTTTTAGGAGAATCCGACGGTCGGATCTCCCGTAATGTCCGTTTGAAATAAATGGTCGAAATTCACGAACTGCCGCGGCGCGTTCTATTCAGGCCATTATATTATATATATAATATATATTTCGTCGATTTCTATTTAAAACGAATTATATAAATAGTTTTATAATTCATTTCAAAAGCAATTTCAACTTTCTTTTCAATTCAATCAAAATTGAATTCTTCTTTATAAATTCGTTTTAAAATTCATTTCTATTCAATTCAAATTTCAATTTAATTTGAATTCATTTCAATTCAATTCATTTCGAAATCGTTTTCAATTCATTTCATTTTGAAATCGTTTTCAATTCAATTCATTTCGAAATCGTTTTCAATTCATTTCATTTCAAAATCGTTTTCAATTCATTTCATTTCGAAATCGTTTTCAATTCATTTCATTTCGAAATCGTTTTCAATTCATTTCATTTCAAAATGAATAAAATCGATATAAATATCGTTCACGTCAAAATGGCGTCAATCTAATCAACACGGCTTCATAAATTTCTATTTTCAAATATTCTATTTCAAATATTTCTTTTTCAAAATAGTTGTTATCAAAATATTTCGTTCAACACATGACCAATCTCAATGGATGAGTACTGTCAACACATGAACTTTTATTTTATAATATTCTTTATTTTTCAAATTGGAATGAGGCCCAATCAATTACCATATAAAGTTAATTATATGGATTTTCATGCATTACACACATATAATAGCATTGAAAAATAATCAACCATCAACCAAAGTGCACTACACTGTATAAGCATCAAATATAGATATCTAACGCTTATAACAGCCTGTCAATCAATCGATCGACATATTTAATCAATCAGGATGAGTGAACTTCAAATATCATCCCAACACCCGTGTGGGGTTTCAAACAATCAAACGCACATTTTATTTGTGCAGTTGGGCGATGTGTAAAATTTATCGACCCAATCAATGTCCTTCAAATAGGTGTACATAAACAAACCGTCTGGTTTGTAAATGAATATTTATTTATTCACATTCACGTTAAAAATTATATTTTTAACGACAAAACATTTTATTCCAACATATGAATTTCTATTCAGTTCATTCTTTTAAATAAAATGCTATTTTTATTTTTCTAACTTATTTTAGAAAATTTCGGCGGCATAACGGCACGATACTAGAAACGGGACGAGGCCTAGCCTTATCCCCGGTCTAGTGAAGGCCCACGCCATTCACACATCAATCAAATCAATTTCATTTCACCAAACAATTTCCATTCAATCAAATATTCTAACTAACTACTCAACCAAACAATTTAACAAACAAGCCATCCATGGTCTGTGGATGACGGGTGTCGGGTGCTACTAAACACCATCTACATCCTAGTATATATATATAACTAGAAAAAGAATTTTGAGTGAGAAGTTCTCACATATAGCTATCCTAGCTCCACGGCACTTCCTTTATAGAAATCTCCATCGTTATCGCATCTTCGTTGCTGTAGCCACTACATATGGAAAAATCGGATTTTTACTTCGTTATTCAATATATAAAAATCGAATTTTCACTTCTATGTTCAACATATAAAAATCATATTTTTAATTCGAAGTCCAATATATAAAAATCATATTTTTATTTCGAAGTCCAATATATAAAAATCATATTTTTAATTCGAAGTCCAATATATAAAAATCATATTTTTATTTCGAATTCCAATATATAAAAATCATATTTTTATTTCGCCATTCAAATAAAAATCGAATTTTTTACTATGCTTCGTTATAAAAATTATATTTTTATCTCGATGCCATATAGACAAAAATTCCCTTTCACAAAAATATAGATTTCTCCTTTTCAATATGGAGTTTTAAAAATATGATCTTTTTCTTTAAAAGTTCAAATCTTTTTCTTTAAAAAGATTAAACCTTTTTCTATTTAAAGTTTAAACCTATTGCTATTTAAAATCTTAAAATAAAATCAGTTTTAAACCTTTTTTTAAAAATCAGTTTTCAAGTAAAATAAAAAAACAGTTTAAAGTAAATAAAAAAAACAGTTTAAAGTAAATAAATAAAAAACAGTTTAAAGTAAATAAATAAAAAACAGTTTAAAGTAAATAAATAAAAAACAGTTTAAAGTAAATAAATAAAAAACAGTTTAAAGTAAATAAATAAAAAAACAACATCAGGGAACTTACAGTGGGGGCTCGTCGGCGGCTCGCCGATTGGGGAGAGGGAAGAAGAGAGAGGGTGGCAGCGGAGGTCTGGAGCGAGGTAGGGCGCGGCAGGGGGTTAACGGTGGTGGCTAGGGCTCGGGTAGGGGTTTGGGTTGGGTGTCGGTTTTTGTGGCGGGGGGGCTGTATCGCGAGAGGAAGGGGGCGCCTGGGTGATCGGTGGTGGCAGCGGCGGTGGGGCGGTGGTGCTGGCGTCGATCGACGTCGAGAGGGGGTGGCTCGATCGATTTGGGGTTTTATATTTTTTTTTTCTTTTTTTTCTGTGAATTGATTTCCGTTTTGAAAGATAAGAGGGGGGGGGCAGAGGATATAAGAAAGGGTTTTTTTTTATTTAATTATTTAATTTGGCAAAAAGTTGACTTTCACATACGACCTCGAAACGAGGCCCACCGCCTGTCGTCCACAACGTTTCACCCCTATTCCGAACACAATGGGATATGTACGCAAGCTGAATCGACCGTTTCGATCAGTTTCCATTGCATTTACATTTAAATCATTATATTGAATTTTAAACGTACATTTTAATTTACCGGGGCCACATACTAACTAGAAAAATTCCACAAAAATATTTTCTAGCTTCGTATTGACGATACGGTCCTAACAAAACTAGTTTCGTCGAATTCTGAGACCGTTAGAAAAATGGCCAATTTCCAGTCGATTAAAATCAACTGAAACTGGTCAAACGCGTTTTCTTTTGCCACGCTCACATATTGATTCGAAAAATTATGAAATTTGAAACCTAGCAATAACTTAACATCACGGACCCAACAAAACTGGTTTCGTCGAAATCCGAGGTCATTTGCAAAATGTCCACTTTTAAGGGCCTGAATTCCATAGCGACTATTCAGAATTTTCAACTGGACATATCTTTTGATTCCCGCTATGAAAATTTGATTATTCGGATTCGTTGGAAAGATATTATCAATCAGATCCCATTATTTTTGGTTTCACTGAAATCCGGATTGTTTTGCACCCGGCACATTCAATTGAAGTTTGAAATCGAATTATCGAACTACCGCGCCATTTTCAATTCTATTTATAATTATATATAAATATTTATATTCTAACGACGGCGCGTATAATATATACGCTCGAATTATATTCAAAATAAATTTCACGTCGATATTATTTAAAATAATCTATTTTAAATAATCAAAATTCGCTAAAATTGCCAATTTAAAAATTTTAAACTGGCCCAGATTTTTGGGTTATTACAATTGGATACCGTTTTAGCTCAAAATTGATTATATTGAGTTTATAAATCCATATTATTTATATGTGGAGCTATATGATAATTTTATATGGACATTTACGCTAATAATAATTTACTGCTATTTAATTGGACTATTTTGGAATTTAGTTAATATTTTATTGATATTTTGTAAGCATTAAAAATGACCATTTTTCAAATAGCCTCGGTTTTCGATGAAATTAGTTTCATTGGAACCGTAACATTTAATTATGTACGGAATTAAATTTCGTGGTAAACCGATGTCGTATGTGACAACGGTAGCAGTAAACGCCTATATTTTCAATTAATTGTTTTTCGATTTAATTTGGTATTTAGAAATAACCGATTATCAAACAAACTCCATTTTCAGAAAAATTTATTTTATTAAATCGTAATGATTTATAATTGTAGTATTTCAATTTTTAAGTTATTTGGATTTAATTTGTGATCGTACGCAATATAGATGTATGTCGATTCACATATATGAGTTATAAAGGAATTTTCACAGTCAATCTCGGAATTTGACAAACCTTTTCCCTCATGTTCGGAATATTGTTTTATGCTAGGATGTAAATTTTCATCCCAATCAGAGTTTGTTTGTAGTTGTTTTTACTTGTTACTTCAATGCAAAGTTTCGTTAAGATTAAATTTTAATATTAAAATAGTTAATGTTCACTATAAATACACCACAACAGGGTCAAACCCTATTTTCGTTCATCATTGGTCAACTTAAATTTTTATCGCCCTTCTTCTTAAATAAACAAACGATCTTGAAGCTCCAATCCTTTCTCCTCTTCAATCCTAAAATACGGACATCAATCCTTGAAATCGCCGACTAATGAAATGTTCATCTCAGTGGGTTCTACAAGTTGTGAAGTGGAGATCATCATTAGAGTAGCGTCGTGGCGAGAATCGTGCACGATAACCGCTGGCTTGAGTGGAGGATTCTAGAGCGGAGGCAGCACCGGGTGAGGAGAACCATGGGGCACTGGCGGGGCGGAGCTCGAGTTTCGATGAGGCATGACCAAATTTGGCTTTGATGGCCTGTAAATTGAGCGATGAAGAGGGAATTGAAGACATCATGGATATGAGATGCAGAATGAACAAACGAGGTAGGGAGAAGATGAGTTACGGGATTTTTAAGGGTCGGTCTTTTCAAACGAAATTAGACTCAGCCGTGTTTTCTAAAACTATGAATTAGCTTGGCCTTATTTTCTTTGTTGAAACAATTAAAATGTCAGTCCATATATATATATATAAAAAGAGAAAACGTGGTTTCGTGACAATTAGAAAAGGAGATGGGAAGGATATCAGGAGCATGGGGGAGAATGTAAGTGGGGAAGTTGCAGCAGTTTTTCGGAATAA
The DNA here is from genome assembly GCA_030737875.1 of Allium sativum. NCBI lineage: Eukaryota > Viridiplantae > Streptophyta > Magnoliopsida > Asparagales > Amaryllidaceae > Allium > Allium sativum. Next base: position 636,971,114 of record CM060909.1, read on the forward strand.
GAAGAAAAAAAATATAAGAAGAAGAAAGTGACAGTAGCATGAGGTTGCGTGAGTAATAGCAGCATGGAGGAGGAGTATCAAATGGGGAAGAAACTAAAGGAGTCAGCAAAGGGAAGTTTTGGTTCGAGCATTTTTTTGGGTACTGTGCAAACTGGTTTCATGTGGCATGCAGAAGAAATGTGAAGGAAGGGAAACAACGAATTTTATATCGACCTGCTTTTATACAATTGGTTAAGCTAAAGAGTAAGCATTTTCACCTAGAATTATGGAAATAGTGGGGTATCGGGTGTAGAAGAAAATGAAGAAGTACTGGAACTTTAACCACAATGATAAGTTTTAGTATTTTTATAAATTGAAAGTTAGTTAGTTGACTTATATGCTAGTATATGAATTGTTGTAGGGGTATATTGGCCTGGTTTTGAACGAAGGGAACAATTATGGCCTGATGCTGTTTTAAGAAGTAATTAATGACTTTTTTCTTAGATTTAGGAAGTAATTATCTAATTTGAGGATAATAATAATATTAATTATAATGGTTCTTAATTTATGCAGTGTAGAACAAACGGGGAAGTCTGGACCAAAAACCAAGGATCGAACAGTATGACCGACCTAGTTTATTACTTTAACAAGGTAATTTAACTAAATTAATATAATTAAAGGAATGAGTCAGTTAATTAAATCGTATTAAATTTAAATGTTAATAACTCCATCATTTATTATCAGAATGGAATAAATCAAGATTCATTGGAATCAGCTTAACGAGCAATAAGCCATGGAATGGAATTGGACTGAACTGGAATCAATCGGAATTTTTAATTAAATTAAATGGTTGTTTAATTCAATTAAAAAAAGCCATTGACAGCAAATCAACTTAAGGTGAGTTATTTCTTCCCACTTATATTTTATATAAGTTAGGTTTTATAATTGTGTGTTATAGATGCTAATGGTTGACTATTTGTTAGTAATATATATTGATTGAAAAATGAAATTAAAAGTTGCTTAATTTGGTAAAAAAACCAAATCGTTACTTTAACTATTGGACTCAATGGAGGTAACTTACCTTGGTGGTCACGTTTATAAATAAACATGTTTATTGTAAGGAATTGTTTGAATTGTTTTGTTGTGTTAGATTTTATTACCGACTGTTACAGAAATTATTGGTTTAAATATTGGATAATTCTTATTAAATAAATTTATTTGAGGTAACGTATTTGGATGCAGGAAAAAAAAGGTTGAAGGGATCCAACTGGATTCCTCAACAGTAGTTGTTAAATTTTATTATATTAAATACGTTGGAATACGAAATTGTGATGCAGGGATTGACAAGTTGGAGAAATCGAACAGGATTTCTCAATAATATTGATAATGTTTATCAATATTATTTGTTGAGTTCATTTGGATGTGAAATTAGTTTATATTTCACGGTTTGGTACTTTAGCAGATATTTACCTCTTTAGTACCGCTGATAAAAGGAAATTTTTTGGAATCAACGTTAAATCGATTCTGAATCTTTTCAAACTTATATTTATATATGGATTTGAAATACGATGTTTATTTTTTTTTAATATTAAACATCGAAGTTTATCTAAATTTTATAATTAACTAAATTACAAATTGATGGAAATTCCAAAGTATAATAAATAAATGGTTAAGAAGAATAAACCTGTGAAGAATTGCTTAAGTAGTGTCAATAGAATTTTAAAAGATTTTAAGATGTCTGAATGGACGAATGAAAGCGGAAATATATGAGAATTGATTTAAATGAGATAATAGGGTTTTTTTCGTAACTAAGGAATATATTTATAAACATTGTTTATAAATATATGAGATGTGATATAAAAATGGTTTTCATAAATGAGATTAGCGAAATAATGAAGTTGAAAGTAGCAAATGAACGTTGACGTATAATAAGAATTGAGATAAATGTCAAATAAATGGGATTTCAAGACAAGATTGGTCGAAAGGAAGTTACAAATGGAAAAGGATTTACAAACGAATGGTTTAAGATTTTATAAGCGAATGGTTTAAGATTTTATAAGCAAATGGTTTAAGATTTTATAAAGTGAATGGTTATAGGAAGGAAAGGGGTCGATATCTGATGGTTGAGTTAGGGGCTCATAAAGTTCGACAATACCACGAAAAGGAGAGTTCGATCTTTTTTTTTTGGGATGATGGTCTGTAAATTGGGTAGATGGTATAGACAGTAAGGGGAGATCGGATGTAGGAGATAAAATGGAATGTTGAGATTGACCGTAACTTGTTCAGTGAAATGTCAAAGTAGGAACGTAGAAGGATTGGGGTTGATTTCAATAGGATTGGATTAGTGATTTTAAGGATAAGCTTCATGTTGATCGGAGCAGTAAGATATACGTTTTTTTTTATTTAGAAATTTAAATTCATAGAAAAATTTATTTATTTACTAGTAGTTATTTAAATAAATAATTATTAATCAATAAATTATAATCAAATAATCGTAGGTGAAAAATAAATCCATTCGAGACGACTCATAGACACGACAATATGGAATTTAATGGATATTCGGGAATTAAAAATCAAGGTGAGTAAACTCACTCTCTGGATTCGTTTATAAATTATTATAAACGAATATTTATTTAATATAATGTTATATGTTGTTTGTTGATTGTTTGGATGCATTAAAATATTATTGTGGATATTATATAGATATACATATATATGTATATATTAGTTATATTTAGGCTTGGTTGTTTTGCCTATTATATATATTGCATATTTCTCGTAGTACCATTAGCTGATGACCTTATGTGCCTTGAAGCAGGATTGCTATTATTTATATTGACAAACATTTCTGGATACAGGGATACAGGTTGGAGGGATCCAAATGGATTCCTCAAAATTTATTTATTGTTGTTTACATATTTGTATATGTGTGATGTGTTGAACTGAATTAATGGTTTATGTAATTGAATGTTTAAATATCACTGGCCCTAAATACTGATAATTAAAAATATCATAAAAAAGGATTTTTAGATTTAAAAAGGAAAAAATTATTTTTTCGAAATTGAAATTGAATTTCGACCGAGTTAGAAAATATTAACTTGTTTTCAGTAATAAAAACAAGTAATTGAATTTAAAAAGGAAGTTTATAAATGAAAAGAAAATTTATCATTTGATAATATTAAATATTAAATTCAAGTACGAATTTAAAAAGGAAAACTTTTTTTCCAAAGTGGAAATGGGATTTCAAATGGAATTTGAAATAGAAATTTGTTTTAATATTTAAAACAAGAAGTGAAATTTATAAATGATGTTTATAAATTAAAGAGAGAAATCATTTGATAATATATAAATTTAAATTCAAGTATGAATTTAAAAAGGGAATTGGGAATCATCTTCAAAGGAAATGATGTGATTTATTTCGATGTTCGGAATGTAAATTGAACCGGAATAAATTTATATGGATTTATAATTAGAAATTCGACTATATCGAATTTTTAGAAATAATTAATTCGAGCAATGATATTGGAACTATATTAAATATAAACTATAATTGGAAATTTAACGTGAAAACAAATTCTGTATTTATTTATATATATAAGTTTATAAAAATAAAATATCCCAAAATAGAATGGGATTTCAAATGAACTTTGAGAGGAAAACTTATTTATTATATATATATATATAGACAAGGAGATTAATTTATAAACAATGTTGTCAATAAATTGAAGTCATTATCATTGAATGATTTGGAAGTTTAAATTCAAACTTGAATTAAAAAGAAAATAGGGAATTGTTCTAAAAAGAGAACAATAGATTTTAGTTCAGAATTCAGAATATAAGATGATTTGTAATAATTCGAAGAATTTATAAATTGAAAATCGATGATATCGAATTTTTACAAATAATTTAACTCTAAAAGAATTGGAATTGAATATGGAATTTGAGTTTTTAATAAATTCACAACCGAGTTATGAATGTGGAATAAAATAATTGACAACTTTGAACAATTGGATTGTTAAGTCGGATTTGGATAATGGGTTTGAATTATTTTAAAATATTGACATGGAGTTGATATTTAATTAATAAACAAAATTTAATGTTTACATTTAAATTTTATTAAAAAGAACTCGCCGTAGCGCGGTAGTTCGTAATTTGACGATTTGAACTTAAATTGAGTATATAGAACTCAGTATAAGTCGGAATTTGATGAAATAAGAAACGATCAGACCTATTGAATGATTGTTTTCAAATAAAAAAGAAAAATCTGGATTTCGTCTTATAGATTTTGAGTTATATCAAAATCAAATTTCAGAAAAGTCATTGTAAAATTGTTTATAATCAATAAAGATTTATCTAACAAATTAAAAGGATTTTGAGTAAATAAATTACAAATTTTCATTAGGAAAATCCAGATTTGAGTTATAAAATAAATATGAACTCAAGTGGAATAGATGAAGTGATTTTTGGAACAACATCAGATTTAGTTATTGAATGAAGTTAGCTAATTAGAAAGTAATTAGTTAAAGAAGTGTTGGATCGAACTTAATGTTTGTTAAGTAAATTGCATTTGTGAATTCAAATTTGAAATCTAATATGAAACTTGAGTTAGAAATGGAATTCGACTTGTGTACAAGCAAATTAAGATATATTCAAATATTATATGTTCAAATCAAAAGTGCATTAGGAAAAAAAGCTAATTAAAGAAGTAGTTAGCGAATTTGGTTAAAAACGAATGGAATGATTGAAATGAATGGGAATGGGCGTATATATGTTAAATAGACATGGAATGAAGAGAATGAAGATTATAATTTGAGTGCTCGACAAAAAGGTACATGTGTAAATTCCATATGAGATTTTATGAGCCTATTGGGCAGGCCGCTTGGCTTTTTTTTTTTTTTTTTTGAATGGAAAGGACCTAGAGAGGCGATTTGTAATTGTATCGATTGGGCCTTACAAAGGAGACGCTGGAGGAATTTTCTAGAATTTTAAGGAGATAGAATATTTTTAAGAAAGTTTGAAAATTAGAAATCAAAATGTCATTGTATATAGAATTCGAGTAGGAAACGTACTTATAATAGAAAATTATAAATAAAAAAAGGAAACTATAAATTTAAATTTGGTAGCAATAGAAAGAGAATGGATAATTGTTTTATATGATGTCGATTATTCGAGATAAATAGTTTTGTCCATTTTGAAGATTAGAATGTTATTCAGTCAAGGTCTGAGAGGTAATTATACCCCAACTTGATTGATTTCATTATTAACTAATAAATAGAAAGACTTGGTTTCAAAGATCAATGTTTAAAATAGGTTCAGTTGAATGCCATATTTTGGGTTGTTGTGACGATGTTTCACACAACAGTCGCTTTAACCTAAGTAAGTAGAATTTTGGAAGTATAACAACAAATATTTCTTAAGTATAGAAATGAATGGTCATGAAAGGGAGAAGTGATTGGAAATGTATTCCAATCATAACTAGAAGATATTTTCTAAGTTTAGAAAATAAAAGAAGATGGAATATGGAACGTTTTCCAAATATCGTAAGAGGCTAAAGCGTTTTTAGAAAGATTGGGGTAAAGATATTGGAAGCATCTGGGAAATGATTTATGTAAATGAAATATTAGAAAGGGTCAGTGATTGTTTGATGTTTAGTCAATAATATTTCCAGTTGTAAATTTGGATGGGAGTTTTTGACCGACTATCGAAGTTTTTGACCATCACTGTCAATACGAAGAGACCGATTGGCTTTATTATTTGAAAACCACTTTGTATAGGCATAGGAGTTGCAAATTAGGCTATTTGATGATAATCGAAGATGGAGTAAAGTGCAAGGGCTGTTTTGTTTTTAGGATAATGCCTTCGGTTTATTCAGTCTCAGGATAACTTGTATGGATGAATATGTGATAGAGTTTGCCTAATAGATCGCATAAGATGATCTTTTCAAGGTATTATGTTTGGCGGCGAAGGAATTTGTTTCTCTTAACTTTTTGTACTCGTAATATTTTTGGGAAGATCAACTAGTGACTTGACGAGTTCGACAATTTGGCATTCAAAGTTAATGGTGGCCAGATGTTCTACGAAGGTAAACGTAGCCTCAAGCCTCATCAACTGGGAAATGACAAAAATCGGGCAAGCAGCATGGCTAGTTGGGTCATACCCAAGCAGGATGTATTATCACCAATTTAAAGAAAATTCATTTGTTCTTCTTTTTGATTCTGTATCTTACGGATTACGGTTGGACGGCCGACAACCGTGGGTGATAATACATTCGGTCCACTCAAGCTAAATGAGTAACCGGTCATCTGTGGTTAGGTTGCAAGATGTTCTTGTTGAACCCTAGTATCTCCCCTCTAGGTACACTGATCAGAAGGTGGTTTCATACCTTGTCATAGTCGGAATCAAATCCCTAATAAGCACCCTGCGGTTTTTGAATTTATACTACATATGTGGATCATGAGATGCAAGCGTTCTGGAAGATGGTTATTTATTTGATTAGACATTATTATAATATCACTGGATTTTGATATCAAAAATGTTTTGGTTATTGTGAGGTAAAAACCATATGTATTTATGTGTGGATCGGTCTAACAATTAACCTTTCTTTCAAAAGGTTTTCCAAAATTAAACAAGAGGGTTAGAGTTTACTCACACCAATCCCATGACCGACCCAGAGTTTATTTTGTTTGTTTTACCCTAAACTCTTGGGTGCTCAAATTTTTACGGACAGTCTAGTGTTTCAAGATTTTATAGATACACTTGGAGGAGCTTGAAATAAGAGGCTTTACCATTAGTTATTTAGAGTTATTTCCGATGTAATGTAAATGTGTTGTACTCTGATATGGTATGTATATACAATACAGATTTTTATTTCAAAGATTATGTTATATAATATATTCTATTCGTTCCACTGTGAGATTTTGTGTTGTTGTTATTGTTCTTCTTCTATCTTTTTCTTCTTTAACCCATAATAACTCGTATTTCTGTGCAATTTGTGTTGGACGTGTATTGTTTTTTAGTGAACTCAAATGGTACGGATTTGGGGGCCTTTACACTATTTCTTCATTAAAAACCATAGTCGTTTACTTATTATATTGAATAACTATATTCAAACCATCTTATTTCCATTATCTATAAGATAGTGATATATATTTAACCAAATGGTATAAATGTAATCATACTTCAAGCTTGGGCCAAACAAATTGTTAAATTATACTGTAGTGGCCCATAAATCCATACTATCTGAGTTGATTGAAACAACACACGTCCAACCCAATTTACATAGAAATACGAGTCATTGGAGTTAAAGAAATAGAAGAACAACTTAAAGAAACATCAGAATCTCATAGCGAAATGAACAAAATATAATATCATATATCATAGCTTTGAAATACAAATATGATTTTGTATATACATACCATATGAAAGTACATCATATATAAATCATAGCGGAAATGACTCTAAATAACTAATGGTGAAGCCTCCTACTTTAAGTTCCTCCAAGTCTATCTGTAAAAGCCTGAAACACATGTCTGTCCATACAAATTTGGGCACCCAAGAGTTTAGGGTAAAACAAACAAAATAAACTCTGGGTCAGTCATGAGACTGGTGTGAGTAAACTCCAATCATATTGTTTAACTTTGAAAAATCCTTTTGAAAGAAAGGGTAATCGTAAGACCGACCCACTCATAAATACGAATGGTTTTTACCTTACGATAACCAAAACATTTTCGAAATCAAAATTCGGTAATATTATAATAATGTCTAATTGAATAAACAATAATCTAGTAGAATGCTTGCATCTCAGCGCTACATATATAATATAAAATCAAAAACAGGAGGGTGCTTATTGGAGATTGGATACCAACTATGACAAGGTATGAAACCACCTCCCGATCAGAGTACTCTATAGGGGATACGCTGGGGTTCAATAAGACATCTTGCAATCCGGCCACACATGATCGGTCACACATTTAGCTTGAGTGGACCGAATGTATTATCACCCACGGTTGTCGGCCATCCAACCATAACCCGTAAGATATAGAATCAAAAAAAGAACAAACGAATATTTTTCTAGATCAGTGACAATACACAATGCTTGGGTTTGACCCAACTAGCCAAGCTGCATGCCTGATTTTTGTCATTTCCCGGTTGATGAGGCTTGAGACTAGGTTTCATTCTTAGAACCTCTGGTCACCATTCACTTTGAATGCCACATCGTTGAACCCATCAAATCACTAGTTGATCTTACCAAAAATATTATGGGTATAAAAATCTAAGAGAAATGAATTCCTCTGCCACCAACATAATACCTTGAAAAGATCGTCTTATGTGATCAGTTAGGCAAACTCTATCAGACATTCGTCCATGCAAGTTGCCCTGAGACTGGACAAACAGAAGGCACTATTCAGTAACAGAACTGCCCTTGCACTTTTACTCCATCTTCAATTATCTCCAAATAATATAATTCACAATGCCTATACGAAGTGGTTTTCGGATAATAAATCCAACCGGTCTCTCCGTATTAACAACAATGGTCAAAAAAATCTTTGATAGCCGGTGATTTAACTATCAAAGGAAAATAAAACATCCATCAAATAATCAGTCAAACAATCAACGACCCATTTTAATATTTTATTAATTAATTCACTTCCAAATTCCTTTCAATATTCTATATATTTTGATATATTAATTTCTAGTTATATAATTTTCTTAAAAATATTCTAATTCCTTAAATTTATGGAAAATTTGGCTAGCGTCTCCTTTGTACAGCTCAATCGGTACAACTACAAAACGCATCTCCAGGCCCTTTCCATTTAGAAAGAAAATCAAAAGACCAAGAAGCTTGCCCAATAGGTTCATAAGATCTCATATGAAATTTAAACATGTACCTTTTTGTTGGGCACTCAAATTATAATCCTCATACACTCTTCATCCCATACCTGTTAACATACATACGCCATTCCAAATTTGTTGAAATCACTTTAACACTCTTTACTTCAATCGATTTCGATTCGCTAATAAATTTTCTAATTAGATTCTTTGCTTAATTTGCTTTTAATTTGAACATATCATGTTCAAATATATTTGTACTCACTTAACACAAATCAAACTCAAACTCCTTGCTCATTTTCAAGTTCTATTCCAAGTTTCATATTCAAACTCCCAATTTCAATTAACAATTTCAATTCACTTAAACACACTTAAGTTTGATTCAAAATTCTATTAACTAATTTCTTTTGAAATTAGTTAACTTCATTCGAGAATTAAAAATCTGATTTTTTGTTCCAAAAATCAATCCATTTACTGCAATTGAGTTCAAACCTATTTTATAACTCAAATCTGGAATTTTCTAATTGAAATTCGGATTTTATTCACTAAAATTCCCCTTAGTTAATTAATTAAAGTGTTATGTTTTTAACGATTTTACAGCTACTTTACTAAAGTTTGATTTTGACATAACTCAAAATCTATAAGATGTATTACAGCATTTTCTCTTCCATTAGAAAATTATTATTCAATTGGTCCAAATGATTCTTGTCATCGAATTCTGACTTATATTGTGTTCTATAAACTCAATTGAAGTTCGAATCATCAAATTACGAACTACCTCCCTGCGACGAGTTCGTTTTAATTAAATTAAATATAAACGTTTAAACTTCTTTATTAATAAATTTCAACTCTATTTCTTCGACAAATTAATACAAATTAAATGGTTCTTCCAAATCAAACTTTAAAACTCCGATTATTCAGAATCATCGATTATTTTATTTAAATTCACAAATCATTTGTTATTTATATTTACAACTCAATTTCTATATTAAATTCCGATTTCAAATAAATTATTTATAAAATTTGATATAATTGAATTCCAATTATAACTTTCTTTTATGGGAATAACCAATTAATTCAACATCCTTGACCATTACAAACCAATATCATCACCTATAATAGTGAACTCATTCAAGTTGGAGTATTTTACTAACCGCCCAGACCTTGATCGACAACGTTCTTATCTAGAGACGAATAAGACTTTGTAATACAAAATTGACATTTGCTTATCATAAAAATCCCCTCTTCTATCTAATTTAAAAATATAATTTTTAAATGTCGTTTTTTATATTTGGAAAAACCAATTTCCAATTTATCCCATGAAAATTACTTTATTACATTTGTAAACATTGTTTATAATTTAACTTACTGTTTTATATTGTGACGGCCAGCCCCGCACCAGCCGACATTTCCAATGAAAGTGCGCTGTGCCGATGTCCAACCAGCACGAGACGGTCGCCAAAGAAAGAAAAGGGAAGAAAATTGAACTAATAAGGAACCTATAGCATATCTCACAACGCATGGAATAAAATATAATAATAACATACTTTGATATAAAATAGGCGAGACAGTGCATAAGCTGAAAACTAAACATCTAAGCAGTGGAAAATCCAAATACAGCTTATGTTCCCCCTTTATCATTATTACAACTTTAAAACTGTCTCTAAAGCAAAAGAAAGGAAAGGTACAATACTAATGCCCAAAGTAGTGACCAGCAGCGACACAGGGAGAATATATATAGAATAGTACGTGTAAGCCTCCTGCTCGTATCCGGACAACTACTCGTGCACAACCAGCTAACTTGTCTCTAGTCTGCCCGTTTAAGAGCACCCAGAATAATAAGAAGAGACATAAAACTCTGGGTTAGACAAAAGTCTAGTATGAGCGATAAGCAACAAAACAGAACAATAACAGGTATACTAAACCATACCTGAACCTGCAACCAAAGAGTTAGCACAACATACCGTACAATACTCTAAGGTGCCACTAACATATGGTGTAAAGGATACGGGGATGGGGGTGTTCATGTCATAGTGATGGAAAACAATCAAGCATAGCAATCATCCTCACATCTCGCACTCGGTGCGTAAAGCATACGATATCCACCGCTTTGATCACTCAAATCCTTGCTATGATCACTCTGCCCCACGGAGTCATGGTGACTCCATTGCACTGATCCATAGCCACTAGTCCTTGCTATGTCCACTCTGCCCCCATGAAGTCATGATGACTTCACTACACTGGCTCATAGCCATGCTACGATCACTTTGCCCCACTGCACTGATCCGTAGTCCAACATCCGTCTTGGTGGCGAATCAAATTTATGGACGTCGATAACCCCTTAGCACACGTCCCATAGTAAAGTCCAATCATGAAGTTAACTCGTTGGTTCCCATCTAGATCCTGAGTGCAAACTTCCCATTTGGACTACCTTTGCATCTCGGGTTTTGGTCATCATCTCTGAATCGGCTCGGCATGATCCTCTTCACTATGCTTCAGATCGTGATCCTCGAAGTAGTCCTGCCTGTGGTCATACACATCGGTTCGGGTCGGATTTCCCCACTCAAGTCAGTTCGGTTCGGTCCCTCCCTGCTCGTGCTTAACATCTCGTTTCGTGACAAGCCCTTCGGGTCGGATCGGAGGATATCCATTGGGTTCGAATCGTGATCAACCACCTGGTTCGGGTTGTGACGCGCCTCCCTGATCGGATCGGCCTCCCTTTGGTTCGAGTTGAGCTTCGTTTCGTGGGACCTATTCGGATAGGGTCGAGTTCCTTCATTTGTTTGGATCGGCTCGTGGACTCCCTCTCACGACGATTCGGGTCATGGAGCTCTCCAAGTGAGTGGATCGGAACGGTGTCCCCGTTTACGAGTGGTTCGGGGAAGGGTAGGGCAATCTGATCCAGTCCAGTTCCTGCATATTTCCTGCACTTTGTCCAGCGAGCTGTTTACGCCATTCGACGGCATTTTCGACCAATCTAACACATCTAGACAATCACAAAGCATACCATAGAAACTTGTACAATTGAACACAAACACCAAAACAAAAATTTTATAGGTTAAAACGGATCAAACATAGCCAAAACCCCATATTTTCCCTTAAGCGTTTTTAAGAAAAACTAATGATAGGTTTAGCAAATCTTAACCAAATTAACTCAAACTTCTAACAGAGGCTTAAAAAAATATTTCAAAATTAATAAATATTTTTCCAGAATTTAATCATGTTTAAATTCGATAATTAAGACTAATTACCCTTAATTAACCATAATTAGTGAGGAACTATGCACTCACCTTAGCCACAAACAAAATACCAAATATGAAATTATCTTCTGTTTGGCACTGTGCCCAAGGATATACAGCAGTTCTGACCTTGATTTGGTGTTATTTCCCTTTGATTTGATGTAACTTAGTCAAATCTTCAATTAGATAGTGGTTTAGAGGTGTTTTAGATGTTGGAGGCCATTACTAAGTTAAGAGTGATGATAAGTGGCGGCTGAAAAATGAGAAAAGGGTGTTCTCTAAACCCTAACAGCCCTTAAATACTCCAAATCCCAAAATCCCCCTCTGGGCCTAGCTGTTAATTACCCAATTAAGCCTGGTTAAGTTGTTTTTCACTTTCTAAACCTTAATTCAGCCATATCTCCCAAACGGTAAGTCCGTTTTTCACATATGACCACTCTACGGAAAGTAAACCATCATCCAGATCTAATGGAAGTAGTTTCAGGTCAAAACTCCTTTCCAATCAAAAGTTGTGGCCGAAACAAAATCAGCAAGGGGCAAAACGGTCATTTAAAAATCGACAAAAATCATGAACATAGGAAATGACCCCAATAGTCGTCTCCCAAAGTTACATGACCATACGACTTCGCATGAGAAAGAAATAAATGTTCTACGATCCTCTGATGCGTAGAATACGGGTCATTACATTCTCCCCCCTTTAAGATATTTCGTCCCCGAAATTCCTTAACCCAAAACATACAAAGGATCCCGCATGCCTACCAGTCATTAACAAAAAAATCAAGCATACAACACAACACAACAAGCCTATCTTAGCATGCAGTTTACTAACAAGGAAGTACTATACCGATATAAAAACCTTACCAGGCAAAGAGTTCTGGATACTTCCTCCTTATGTTCTCTTCTGTTTCCCAAGTATAGTCTTCCACATCATCACCCCCATTGAACTTTGAATAGTCTCACCGCCTTCCTTTGAAGCTACTTCGTACCATTCCTAACAATATGCATAGGCCTGCGATTCCCAACCGCCTCGGGTTCAACCTCGATATCGTCTAACAGATCCGGTGTAACAGTCACACTAAGGTCGTGCACAAACTTCCTTAACTTGGAAACATGAAATACGTTGTGAACTCCTGCCATCTTCGCTGGTAATTCAACTTTATATGCCAAATTCCCAATTTGCTCGAGAACTGGGAATGGTCCAACAAATCTTGGTGTTAACTTGCCTCTCATGCAAAATCGAATCACGCTCTTTAACGGAGAAATCTTGACAAGCACCAAGTCGCCAATGGAGAATTTCAAATCCTTTCGTCTCTTATCAGCGTAACTTCTTGGCCTATCTTGGGCAACCTTCATTCGTTGTCGGATGATCTTAACCTTATCTAAAGTTTCTCTTATCACATCTGGTCCAAGCACAAACTTCCCGCCAGTTTCTAACCAACATGACGGTGAGTTGCACGGTCTTTCGTACAAAGCTTCAAATGGAGCCATACCAATACTGGAATGATAACTATTATTATATGCAATCTCTACTAGATGTAATTGGTCATCCCACGATCCACCAAACTCCAATATGCAAGCTCTCAAGAGATCTTCTAACACTCGATTCACCCTCTTTGTCTGACCGACGGTTTGAGGATGATACGCGGTACTGAGATGTAATTTTGATCCTAACGCCTCTTGTAAGCTCTTCCGAAACCCACTAGTAAATAATGGATCTCGGTCGCTCATGATGCCCTTTGGTACTCCATGAAATCTAACTACACACTTCATATATAGTTCAGCTAACTTAGCTGTCGTTCTACTCGACTTGACTGGTATAAACCTAGCACTTTTGGTCAATCGATCCACAATTACCCAAATGCTATCATTACCTGATCTAGTCCTTAGTAAACCGTCGATGAAATCCATCGAGACTTGTTCCCATTTCCATTCTGGGATTTCTTATGGTTGTAACAAACCACTAGGCTTCTTTTACTCAGCTTTGACTAACTGGCAATTCATACACTTGGATATAAACTTCCCAGCGTCTCTTTTCATCCCTTCCCAGTTGTAGGTCTGCTTCATGTCTCGATATATCTTGTTACCACCGGGGTGTATAGTCAGTTTTGAGTGATGACATTCTCTAAGCACTTCATCTCTCAATCCATTGACATTGGGTACAACTAGTCTTCCATTCCTTCTAAGCCATCCACCTCGATCAAGCCCATACTCGTTCATCTCCTCATTGATGCCCATCTCTAACTTGGAGATGATTTTCAATAAGTTAGGATCGTCCCTCTGACTGGAACCATTCCGCTCAGTCAAAGTGGGACTGATCATCAAACTTGCTAGGATCATCAAACTCTATCCTCGGTTTGCATTGCATTGCATTGTGTGATGGGACTTGAGTCTTATAATGATTTCATTTTCTAAGAAGCATTGCGTTGTTTTTGAAAAAAAAATTATTAAACATATGCATTGACAATCCAATGGAGTAAACCCATTCCACGTTAGCGGTGTGGTCCTGTAATTAGCTGTATTGTTAGTTAAGAAAGATTTCTCATACCAGTCCCATGACTGACTTGTAGTTTGTTTCACTTTGCAAACTCGGGTGCCCTCTTTCCACTCGGGCAGCCAAATGACAGGTTTAGGTATGGATACATTCTGGATTGGAGCTTGCTTAAGGAAGAAGATGAAGAACAATTTCCTTTTTATCTTTTTATTGCTACTTAAGACATTTAGACTTTATTGATCTTTGATGTATTTGGAGGAGTTGAGACTTATTTCTCTTTTGTTGAGACTTCTACTTGCTAAGTGTATCCTGTAACTACGTACTCTAATATCTTTGATGTTATGTTGTGATGACATTCTTATTTCCGCAGCAATGATTTGTGAGTTATGCTATTATCTGAGATCTGCTATTGTTGTAATTATGTTATACTCCTATGATTATCCTTGCTTTCGAAATAAGTTTGGGGTCATCACAGTTGGTTTCAGAGCTAAAGGTTAACCTTAGTGTCGAAGTATAACATTTTAAAAATAATTCATCTAGATAGAATCAGTAGTATTTTAAGATGAGTAGCTCATTAGAGATAGGATTGGTAATGTCCTAGAATGAGCACGGCAGAATAGCACATATTAATCATTCATTACATCATTATCATCTTATGATATGTCTCTACTTTAACCTTTCCTTTAAATTATCATTTCTGTTAGTATGACTCTTTCGTTGATCGTATAGAACTAACTAGAAAATGAGCACAAGAGCAAGAGACTGAGGTAGAGGTGGGGCTAGAGGACCAGCTAGAGGTCAGACTCCCACAGTTCATAGGTGGCCCACTCCCGATGCTGTAACACCACCTCCACCTCCACAACCGTTTGACTTGGATAAAATGTCCAAGATGCTCAGAATTCTAGGGGGCATATCCTTTACCGGGCGAGAGACTGTGATTGAGGCACAGGCATGGATAAAGAACTGCGAGAAAATATTTGAAGGCTTGGAGTTGGAAGATCAACGCAAGCGCTTTTTAGCAACGTGGCTATTGAAAGACGAAGCTGAAAATTGGTGGGATACAGTCAAAATTGGCAACAATGTGGCCGATATTTCTTGGGCCAGATTGAAAGAACTCTTTAACGATAAGCATATCCTTCCGCAGGAAGTAGAGCGGCTCCATGATCAATTTGCCAATATGCAGCAGGGTGATATGACTATTTCATAATATGTGCGGAAGTTCGAGGAACTCTCACGCTACGCCCTAGAGTTAGTTCAGGAACCAGTGCAGAAAAACAAAAGATTCATCAATGGCCTCTCCAAGAAATACCTGAATAGAGCCACAACTCACATTAAGCTCCCCTTTAATGAAGTGATCGAGATGGCTTGCCTCTACGAGGATAATGACAGAAATGCACAGCAGGAGCATGAAAAAAATCAAAATAATAACAAAAGAAAGCAAGCTAACTGGAAAGCAGAGGCAGGCAATTCTTCTACCGCCAAGCCCCAAGGGAAGAAGTGGGACAAATCCAAGGTGAAATGCTTCAATTGTCAGAAGATGGGGCACTTTGACTACGAATGCCGAGCCCTGATGAGACCAAGAAGGATGAATCTGGACCGAGTCAGAATAGCGAACAGAATTCTTGTGGCCCCAGGGAATGCTTCAATTGCCATAAGCCTGGACATCTTATCAAGAATTGTCCATTACTAAAGAAAACCGAGATGGCACATGTCTATGATGGAGCAGTTGCAACGGCTTCTTCCGAAGGAGCAAGTAAACCTGATGTTTTAGGAGGTACTCTTAATATCAAGAACATTCCTATTACGGTTTTGTTTGGCACTGGTGCATCAAGAATTTTTATTTCTAGTGACACGATTAAAAAGCTAAAACTAGAACCAAGAAAACTTAAAGAATCATAAGGGCCCATAGTCCAATAGGAGGTTAACTTATGCTCGATCAGTATTGTAGAGTGTCTGTTTCTTATTCTTACTTCCAGTTCCCTTTTGACTTGATCGTTATGAGTTTTTCCGGATACGATATCATACTTGGGCTGGATTGGCTAACAAAGTATGAGGCCGAGGTACTATGCGCTGAAAGAGTAGTTAGAATTAAAACCAAATTCAGAAATATTATGGCTATACTATGCCACGGCTCAGCCACAGATAGGAAAGAATTTTGGTCTACTCTAGAAGTTACTCCTGCTTCTATTGAGGATATTCCTGTCATCAGAGATTATGCAGATGTGTTTGAAGAAGTTGACATCTTACCTCTGCGTAGAGAAATCGACTTCAGGATTGACTTAGTTTCGAATGCATGTCCCGTTGTGCATTCTATTCGGAGAATGACACTGAAAGAAAAAGAGGAGCTGAGCAATCAAAATAAGCAAATTTTGTGGAAGGGTCTGATCAGGCCTAGCTTCTCAAACTGGGGTTCAGTAGTGGTGTTTGTCCCAAAGTCAGACGGTACCCTCAGAATATGTGTGGACTACCATGACCTAAATAAGCAGACACTGAAAAATAAATACCCACTAACACGTATTGATGATCTGTTGGACCGCTTGAATGGAGCGCAAGTATTCTCTAGGATGGACGTAGCTATTGGTTTCCACCAATTACGCAATGTCGAAGAATGTGTTCCTTTGACAGCTTTCAGAGGGCCAGACTTATTCTATGAATGGCTAGTAATGCCCTTCGGCTTATGCAACGCTCCAGCATACTTTATTGATCTGATGAATAGAGTATTCCGAGATGTTTTAAAGAAATTCGTGCTGGTGTTCATCGACGACATCCTAATCTTTTCTAAATCCACTACCGAGCATGAAAAGCATCTGAAAGAAGTCTTGGAGATTTTGCGAAGAAATGTGTTGAAAGCTAAATTCTCCAAATGCATATTGTGGCAAGAAGAGGTGAAATTCCTCGGCCAAGTTGTATCAAAGGAAGGAATTTTAGTAGACCCAGGAAAGATCTCAGCCATCCAAGATTGGAAGCAGCCTAGCACTCCTATAGAAGTCAGAAGTTTCTTAGGATTGGCTGGCTATTATCTGAAATTCGTTAAGGATTTTTCAAAATTAACTTGTCCATTGACGAACCTGACTAAGAAGCATACAAAGTACATTTGGACACTTGAATGTAAGGCAGCTTTCTAAGAGCTAAAATGGAGGTTGACCACTGCTCCTGTTTTGACCATCATTGATGGCAATCAGGATTTGAAAGTCTGGACAGATGATTCCATTGAAGGTTATTCCTTTTATCTAAACAAACATGTCAGAGATGACATTTTTAATGACAAATCTTATTTTAACTTGTTATCCTTTTATCTATTTAAGGTATTGGTGCGGTGCAAATGCAAAGGGACAAAGTAGTTGCATATGCTAGCCGTCAATTGAAACCACATGAGAAGAAATACCCCACTCATGATCTTGAGTTGATGGCTATCGTATTTTCTCTAAAGATATGGAGGCACTATCTCTTGGGTGAGAAGTTCGAACTGTATACTGATTATAAATCCTTGAAGTATCTATTCTCCCAAAGAGATTTGAACTTGAGGCAGCAACGTTGGGTTGAATTTCCGGCGGCCTATGACCTGTACATCTTATATACTCCAGGAAAAGCTAATGTTGTAGCTGATGCACTCAGTAGGAAGTGAGACGAACCCAAACCCCGTACTGACGGTGGCAAGGGCAATCCTTGGAATATAACATAGAAAACAGATAATAGCAGAACAGAAATAAATAAATACACCAGATAATGCACAATAGAATATACAGGATAAACGTAATCATTAGAGTTACACAGTATACAGGATCATACTTAGTACAAATATAGTTCAGCTATACATAAATGTCTACAGCGGAAAACAAACATAATGTACAATAGGAGCTGAACAGCATAAAAAGAGGTAAATAATAGAATCTATTTTCAGCTCCACCTATCCGGAAAGAGCCAGCTAAACCTGAATACAAGGCTGCCCGTGTAGAAAAAGGGGCACCCGAGTTTGAAAGTGAAACAAACTACGAGTCAGTCATGGGACTGGTACGAGAAATCTACTCAACATTTTTAAAATATGGCCAATCACCGGACCATGCCACATTCGTGGAACGGGTTTACTCCATCGGATTGCTAGTGCTTCAAATCAACTAAATCTTTTAAACATCGCAATGCTTTTTATAAAAATGAACCCATTATAAGACTCAGTTCCCATCACACAATGCAACGCAAACTGGAGGATAGAGTTTTACCTTATAATGGAAAAAATATGCTTGATACGAATAAAACAAAAGCATTTGATATTATTACTAGTGTTTATAGGTTTCGAAAAACAATTTCAATCATAACTATCAATCATAGACGGCATGGGTACCATATATCATGTTGCCATATGTATATACAATCAAAACCGCATAGTCACGTATTTGGAAATTGGATTTCCGTCATGAACCATGGCAAAAGATAGTCCTTACCAACTTCGAGACAATCTAGCCCATGTCTCCGGAACAACCGCAACTGCCCCTTGGAGCGACAGGGCCGGTCCACATGGAGTGGATTATAGTGCCTGAACAATACGTTTCTCCGCCCTTTGGGGCGTAAATGAGCCAACAAATGACTCCATCGGTCCCGGATCGACCGATATATCTGAGGCGCCTCGCAACAGTAACAACCACATAAGTCAAACTCGTCATGGCGGGTAAAACCACTGACGCCACTTCTAGCTAGAAAGAAATGCATGTCCTCCCTGAGGTCCTCTCCCGTTTCTGGTTGATACCAGGGTGTGAGGTTCGCGAATTCATGTTATACACAAAGCTACGCCACACAGGCGGGGCTTTGATCATCACCACAAGACTTTGCTTTTCAACAGAAGCCCTGATCAATGCATCTTAGCGTGCCACATAGACAATTCACGCCATGTAACTGATGGCTATCAATCACACAGAATGAATTCCAATGTCAGACACACAGTCCATTTGCAAGTCCGTTCTGGGTCTGAACGAAACTGGAGGAACTATATACCTCACAAACCCATCGACCTCCACGTACGTCTGGACGATCACCACTCATTATCCATATTTCGGGATGCCTCCCAATCAGGACATCGGTTACCATCCAAACGAGGTGAAGATCTCCGGTCTTCGACCACCGTCTTTATCCTCGATTTCTTATCGTCGATTCAGTTATTCAGAATGGGATAAACCCGGTCTTTCTGAGCAACTCGCGTATATAATAAACAAGTGCTACACAAACACTACTACGCATCATTTCAATTCATTAGTCACTAACCGTCAATCAGTAAGAGAACAATTTCCCAAATATTAACCCCGAAGGCCGAAACCAACATCAGATCAATACCCAAGAAACCATTCGAATTAGCCAACCTTCATTTAGTTTCTAAATTTCGCATCCATATCGTTTATAATATTTTATAACGATTTATCGCTATTTTTATTTATTTTAAAATAGCCAATTTATTCAAAACGACGCTTCGGGCCATAACGCGTCCGTGGCGCTGTTTTTCTTCAGATTTGATTTACACATATCTAAAAATATAACCATTGGATCTTCACAAAATTTACATCATTAGAAATATCTTTTCAAAATGAATCCAACGGTTCCAGTTTCGGGAAAATCCGATGGTCGGATCTCCCGGTATAATCATTTGAAGTTTCGATTTCAAAATACGAACTGCAGCGTCGTTATTCGATTTAATATAATTATATTTATATATATATAAATATAATCGATTCTGGCGCTGTTTTTCTTCAGATTTGAATTAAACATTCCAGACAATCCAACCGTTGGATTTTTACAAAGTTGGTGCCGTTGGAAAGATATTTCCAAAGCGAACCCAACGGTTGCTGTTTCGGGAAAATCCGATGGTCGGATCTCCCACACTAATCATTTGAAATCACGGTTTCAATATACGAACTGCAGCTTCGTTATTCGATATATTTCAATTATATATATATATATATATATATATATATATATATATATATATCTATTCTTCGATTTCAAAACTATATGATTTTCATACCTTTGATAAAAATGATATTTTTATCTAACTGTCTTCTATTTCAACACTTCATTATTTTTAACCATTCATGTATATAATAAAAATGTGATTTTATTGTAAAACAATTCATTTCAAAACACGATTATTTTATATAGTTCATATAGGTAATAAAAATAGGATTTTTATTATAAAACATTTTCTTTCAAAACACGAATACCGTTCAACACATGAATTTCAATTCAACGAATGAATTTCGATTCAACACATGAAGGTTTTCTATAGTTTATATATATAGATAAAAATGTGATTTTTATATTTAAAACACGAATACCATTCAACACATGAATTTCTATTCAACGAATGAATTTCGATTCAACACATGAAGGTTTTCTATAGTTTATATATATAGATAAAAAGGTGATTTTATTATTTAAAATACGAATACCATTCAACAAATGAATTCTATTCAACGAATGAATTTCAATTCAACACATGAAGGTTTTCTATTCAACGAATAAATATAGTTTCAACAAATGAAAATAATCCTAACACATGAATATTATTCAAAATTTCGGCAGCATAACGGCAGGGTAGTTAAAACCGGGACCGTCCCTAGCGCGGCTCCTCGCTCTACCTTAAAGCCCCGCAGCTTTTGACAATGGGGAATCTTGCATCTAGTTCGCACGCAGGCGGCATGTATATTTTTTTTTCATTTCCACAAACTAATCCTATGTCGTTTCAACCAAATAATTCTCAACCACAAACGGGTATTTTTCAACCACAATCAATCAATTTCAACCACAAACAATTTCAATCAACCATTCGCTATCAACCAATTTTCACACCAATCACAACCAATAAATATCGTCCATGGTTTGTGGACGAGGGGCGTATATATATATTTATATTTATATATAGCATTTCACTTCTATTTCAACATATATATAATTTTTACAACGCATATACAACTTATACATCGAACGTACAACTTATACAACGCTTATACAAGAGGTGTACAACGCTTATATAACTCATACATCGACTATATAATTTATACATCATCTTTTTCCATATCGTTTATAATTTAGAAATCTCACCTTGGGTTCCACTCCACCAAAAATAGCAGAAGGCTCAGAAAAATATGCGGTCTCTTCTAGAATGTAGAAGACGTCCACACGAGTCCACTGTCTCTTGTTTCACAGAATTTTGACCACACATGAAAAAGATATTATTTTTTAAACGATTAATCAATTTTGCAACGCTTTAAAGTGTTGTTTTCCTTTGAATTTAATAAGGCCGTATACCTTTTAAACTCGTTCCAAACTAGGTTTTCATTTTTCGATCGAACGGTGTAGTGTGAGGCCGATCCACTAGTGCTACGCCGTTGAGCTTCAAAATTCGCGTCTAGGGGTGGTGGTGGGGTCTAGTCCGATGCCACGGCGGAGGAGATAATTGACTCGAGGCGGGCGGACTTCCTAGGGCCAATTCTCCACCATCACGCAACGAGAAATGCCCAAACTGGTGTAGATTTGAAGAACTCGAGATGCTCTACAAAATTGCCAAAAGAATCAGGTGGTTTCGTTGAGTGGAGCGTGCATTGTGGAGGAGAGAAGTTTCGAGCCCCAGCCGCCTTTCTTCATGAGAGTTACGGGCAATTTCAGAAGAGAGAGAAGGCTGATGTGGACAAATGAGAATTTTTTTATATTTATAAATTTTAAAATCCGAAAATACCCCTTGCCACACATGAACACCAATCCAAACCCAACGACTGTCGTCCCTAGCTAAATACCCCCATTTCGAACATAATGGGATATGTTTCGATGGCCCATTCGACTGTTTCAGTCAGTTTTCCTTCAAATTAAAATATAGAACATTCAATATTTGATTCGAACGTACATTTCAATTTGCCAGGGCCACAAACTGATTCTAAAAATTCCAGAAAAATAAATCTGGCTATGTTTTGATGATACGGTCCCAACAAAACTAGTTTCACCGAGTTCTGAGACTGTTTGTAAAACGGCCCATTCCTGGTCGATCCAATTTAACTGTAATGGACCAAAACACGTTTTCATTTGCCACGCTCACATATTAGCTTCAAAAATTATGAAATTTGTAACCTAGCAATGACATCACATTCCGGATCCAACAAAAGTGGCTTCGTCGAATTCCGAGGTCGTTTGCAAAATGGCCATTTTCACGGGCTATATAATTTCCATAGCGACCTTTTTGAAAATTCATTTGGCTATAACTTTTGCTTTCCGCTATGAAACTTCGATTTTCCCGATTCGTTAGAAAGGTATTCACTAACAGATTTTAATATTTTTGGTTTCACTCAAATCCGTTTTGTTTTGCACCCGGTACAGTCAGTCGAAGTTTGAATTCAAATTTTGAAACTACTGCGCCATTTCAGGCCTTGTTTATAATTCAAAGTAACTATATTTATATTCAAACGTCGATTCAAACTCATTTTTCATTGCTATTATTTAAAATATTTATTTTAAATATTTAAAATCCACTATTTTAGCTAATTTAAAATTTTTAAATTGGTTCAGATTTTTCGGGTCGTTACAATCTCCCCCACTTGAAACTTTTTGTCCCCGAAAAGGAACAAAGTCGATAGTGGTTTGATTTATCAACTCTACTTCCAATCTGGCTTCCATTCTCCAACTTTTGAGTTTTTGAGAATTGTCAAATTCTTCAAAAATTTGGCTAACACCCGAAATTTTCGAAAAATTTCGCCATAACCTCCTTTGTACGGGGAGGGGTTTGGAAATTTATTGGGCCGTATTAGGTACCCAATAAATCCTATAAAGCATACACATATTTATACTGATATATTCTGGTGTTTACAGGGGAGCATGTATAGATAATAACTCCAGAGAATAAATTCTCATCACCCTGTCAAAGCCTGAGGGCGTGTGTATTTTAATTGCTCCAGAGGATAAATCCTCGTCACCTCGTCCCGTGTGAGAAATAAATAATCCATATGCCGTATCTAATGACTAGAGAGACGTGATTATTGTCAACTCCAGACCCGTGTGGGTTTTTTTATAAATCTGGCAATTTATCGTTACAAATTTTATATGGTCACAGTCATCAGTTCAACCTGTAAAATAAAGTCATCGCCAACAAGCCTCTCGCTTGTATGGTAAATCTTCCACCTCATCACACAAGCTCCAAATGCTTATGTGGTATATGACGAAGTATGCCTATCTTCAAGAAGTATGCCATGCAATGTAGTTCAAAATTAATTGTTACTATCCTATGGCGACGTTTATTATTTCACACAGAACAACCAGCACTCCGCATCCAATGGCATTCACAGGAGTTGATATAATAATATTTCGCATCCAACTCATTAAGGTTTAACTATTTGTCGGGCACGCAAATAAATTCTTTACTCAACAACTATCCATTTACCTGTTCGAACATATATAATGCACATGTATATATTTCTATCTATTTTTAAATCATTTCAACGCGTGAGTCAATCGAATAAATCCTACCATTCATTCTCTTATTAATTAAATTAACTATCATTTCAATAATTTAATTAATCCAATTTACTATCACATAATGCAAACAACAAGCAATTTGTTTTTAACTCTTCAAAAATATACTAATCAATTTCTATATTCTTTTAAAATCATTAAGACCATAGAATTAAAAGTGCACATCCATGGAAAGAAAATAACAACAAAGTAGAGAACTAAATGGTAATGCAAAGCATGGTAAATGTACCTTGCACCGGAGTCAATCAGAGATATCCACTCGACACTTAGGATAGGCTTTCTGAATGCTCTCCTCAGTTTCCCAAGTACAATCTCGCGGATCTCCACTCCATTGCACTTTGACTAAGTGAACCTTCTTGTTCCTCAGCTCTTTGGTTTCTTTGCCGATAATCTTTAGCGTCTCTCTTCTCACAGCTAATTCTGGAGTAATTTCAATATCTTGTTGAGCTTCTTCTTCCACGATCAAGTCTGGATCATGAACGTGCTTTCGAAGTTGAGATATGTGAAATACATCATGCACTCCGGGCAACCAATCAAGCAATTTAACCCTATAAGTGAGAGTTTCGATCCATTCAAGAATAGGAAATAGACCAATGAATTTGGGGGCCAACTTCCCAGTTTTACCGAACCGGATAACTCCTCTCATCAGCGATACTTTCAAATATACATAGTCGCCAACCGCAAATGATATATCTCTTCTTCTCCTATCGGCATAACTCTTTTGTCGTCTTTGAGCGACAAGTAATCATTTCTTAATAAAATCGACTTTGTCGGTAGCTTCTCGGATCATATCTGGCCCCAATACAAGTCTATTACCGGGTTCGACCCAACAAGCAGGAGATCGGCACGGTCTACCATACAACGCTTCGAATGGTGACATTGTCTGGCTCGCCTGGTAGCTGTTGTTATAAGAGAATTCAACCAAATGCAGATGGTCTTCCCATGATCCACCGAAATCTAGAACACATGCCCGCAATAGATCTTCTATTATACGATTCACCCTCTCAGTTTGACCATCTGCCTGAGGATGGTAGGCGGTGCTTAGTTTCAGCTTTGTTCCCAGCTCTACTTGAAATGCCTCCCAGAATTTACTAGTAAATATCGGGTCTCTATCACTGACTATACTGAGCGGCACTCCATGTAGTCTAACAATTTCCTTGAAATATATTTGCGCCTGAATCTGAGCAGTTCTGTTTGATCTGACAAGTATGAAATGGGCGGTCTTCGTGAAGCGATCTACGATCACTCAATTACTGTCATTTCCTTTCTTGGTTCTGGGCAAACCATCAATGTAGTCCATGGAAATATGTTCCCACTTCCAACCTGGAACGTCAAGCGGTTGCAACAATCCAGCAAGTTTTTGTTGGTCTCTTTTGACTAGCTGGAAAGTAGGGCATCGGCTAACATATAAAGAAATGTCCCTCTTCATCGACTTCCACCAGAAAGTGCGTTTGATGTCATTATACATTTTGCTTACTCCCGAATGGATACTAAGTTTTGACTTGTGGCACTCATCCAGTACTTCCTTTCGGAGCTCAGAAATGTTAGGGACACAGATTCGACCTTTGAGCCTTAGAATCCCATCATTATCAATTTGAAAACTCGAGGGTTCGCCTTTTTGAATTATCTCTCTGATCTTCTGAATGAAGTGATCATCCTTCTGAAGAGCAGATATTTTATCTATCAATGAAGTCGTGATAATAAAACTGGCGGTCATTTCATTCTTTCGGCTTAACGCATCGGCCACGACATTGGCTTTCCCTGGAGTGTATATAATCTCAAAATCGTATGCTACAAGCAACTCTAGCCAACGTTGCTGCCTTAGATTCAAGTCTTTCTGGGTGAACAGATACTTTAACGACTGGTGATCTGTAAACAGTTCAAATCTCTCACCCAGAAGATAGTGCCTACAGATTTTCAAAGAGAATGCGATAGCCAATAACTCAATATCATGAGTTACATAGTTTTTCTCGTGTGGCTTCAACTGACGGCTAGTATAAGCAATCACTTGACCCCTTTGCATTAACACTGCGCCAAGGCCTTCTCCAGAAGCATCAGTCCAGACTTTTAAATCCTGATTGTCGTCGATTATGGTTAACACTGGAGCTGTCGTTAATCTTAACTTTAGCTCTTCAAAAGCCTCCTCACATTCTGGAGTCCATTTGAATTTTGAGTGCTTCTTTGTAAGCTTCGTTAAGTGACCAGATATCTTTGAAAAGTTTTTAACGAACTTCCAGTAATAACTAGCCAATCCAAGAAAACTACGGACTTCTGTAGAAGTACTGGGCTGTTTTCAATTTTTAATAGCTATGATTTTACTTGGATCCACAGCAATTCCTTCTTTTGATACGACATGGCCCAGAAATTTTACTTCATCTTGCCAGAATATACATTTGGATAGTTTGGCTTTTAATACATTCTTTCTCAAAATTTCCAGAACTTGCTCCAAATGCTTTTCATGTTCGGCCTTTGATTTAGAGAAGATTAGAATATCGTCAATAAAAACAGGAACAAATTTATTCAGAACCCCGCTGAACACTCTATTCATCAGATCGACGAAGTAAGATGGAGCGTTACATAAGTCGAACGGCATTACTAACCACTCGTAGAATAAGTCTAGACCTCTGAATGCTGTCATTGGAACACACTCTTCGACAATTCGAAGCTGATGGAAGCCTGTAGCTAGGTCCATCCTTGAAAATACTTGTGCTCCATTCAGACGATCCAATAAACCATCGATTCGCGGCAATGGATATTTGTTCTTTATCGTCTGCTTGTTCAAATCGCGATAATCCACACATAGTCGCAGAGTACCGTCTAATTTTGGGACAAACACCATTGCTGCTCCCTAATCAGAGAAACTAGGCCTGATCAGACCCTTCCATACTAGCTGTCGTGTTTGATTGTCAAGTTCTTCTTTCTCTTTCAAGGACATTCTTCGAATAGCGTGAACTACCGGCCTTGCATTCGGAATCAAAGCAATTTTGAAATCAATTTCTCTCCGCGGAGGTAAGCGAACAACTTCTTCAAACACATCCGCATAATTCTTGACGACAGGAATATCTTTCACTAGGTCGGGAATATTCTCTGTGACTTCAGGGATATTTTCTATTTGGGATGGAGAAACATCGAGAGCTGCCCAGTAGTCTTTTCTATTTGAATTCTGACCTTCACAAGGAATGGTTATATAATTCCCTAATTTAATCTTTGCCCTAACAACTCTCTCGACGCATCTTACCTCAGCTTCATATTTGGTCAGCCAATCCAATCCCAGAATAAGATCGAATTCAAAAAAATTCATGACGATAGAGATAGTAGGGAATTTATAGCAGGAAAAAGAGACAGGCACTGCACAAATCCAGCTAAGATTGAGAGACCCTCCAACCGGATTTTGGACAGTGATGGGTTCTTTGAGCTTCTTCAATTTCAAATCCAACTTCTTGACCGCATTCTTTGCAATAAAGCTTCGTGACGCGTCTTTGTCAAACAGTACTTTGACCGGAATGTTTTTGATAGTAAGTGTGCCTTTTAAAACATCATTTCTTCCCTGACTAGCTGAGGGTGCTGAGGTTTCTGCCACTTCATTTACCTGAGCCTCCTTGGTTGCCTTTAACAGCCGACAATCCTGCTTTACATGGCCAACCAGATGGCAAATGCTGCATTCTCTGGTCTCTTGAAACTTGTCCTTTGATTTAGGTTCACTCTTCTTTAGTTTCTTTAAAGATTTGCATTTCCCTTGCAAATGCTCTTGCTTATGGCAGTTATTGCATACGGCGGTCGTTACTGGTTCCTTCTCAGATGTAGCCCTTTTTCTCTTGGCACTGGGCTTCTTGCTGATCTCAGACATCGTACTGGCCTCAGGATTATCAGTTTTAGGCTCACCTTTATTACTAGAACTGACCTCTTCTTCGCAAGGCAACATACCTTTCTTGTCGAGATCCTCATATTGGTAAGCCATGTATATCATTTCAGAAAAAGGAAGCTTCACATTCCTCATTACACTATTCTGATATTTCCTTTGCAGGCCATGAATAAATCCCAGATTCTTCCTCTTTGGATCTTGAATCAGATGAGGAGCAAAGTGAGAAAGTTCGTTGAATTTCTTATTATATTCTGGGATGGTCATATCACCTTGTATCAGATAAGAAAATTCATCACATAATCGCTCGGTTGCTTCGGGAGGAGTAAATCTTTCTAGGAAAATCATTTTGAATCTATCCCAGGTGATATCACCATCTGGATTATCTTTAATAACTGAATCCCACCAAACAAAGCTTCTTCTTTGAGTGCCCAAGACTCCAGTAATATTTTCTGGTCATCTCTCAGCTTTAAACCCTTAAAGATTTTCTCTGCAGAACGGATCCAAGCTTGTGTTTCCATAATGGACTCTTTGCCTAAGAATGGTGATCCACCCAGATTTCGAAATCTCTTGAATAGAACTTCTATATCTGATTCTGGCTGAGGGAGCACAACTGGCTCATTAGCTGGTCGAGCTGTACGATTATTTCTTCTGTTCCTGTCACTCATTTTCTAGTGCGTCTGCAATTAGCAGACAAAGTGTTAGGTCAACAGAAAAGATATTTCAAAACATAGAGACAAATACTTCAATGTAAATGTGTATAATGGGGTGTATTTCATTCTGCTACTCATACCAGGATATTACTTATCCTGTCTGTAATGAGTTACCCGTCCTAGAACACTACTGGTTCTATTTCTGACGAGTTCATTCATATGTTATATTCCAGAGCTAAGCTTAACCAAAGCTCTGATACCAAATGAGACGACCCCAAACCCCGTACTGATGGTGGCAAGGGAAATCCTTGGAATATAACACAGAAAACAGATAATAGCAGAACAGAAATAAATAAATACACCAGATAATGCACAATAGAATATACAGGATAAACGTAATCATCAGAGTTACACAGTATACAGGATCATACTTAGTACAAATACAGTTAAGTTATACATAAATGTCTACAGCGGAAAACAAACATAATGTACAATAGGGGCTGAACATCATAAAAAGAGGTAAATAATAGAATCCGTCTTCAGCTCCAGCTATCCCGAAAGAGCCAGCTAAACCTGAATACAAGGCTGCCCGTGTAGAAAAAGGGGCACCCGAGTTTGAAAGTGAAACAAACTACGAGTCAGTCATGGGACTGGTATGAGAAATCTACTCAACACTTTTAAAATATGGCCAATCACCGGACCACGCCACTTTCGTGGAACGGGTTTACTCCATCGGATTGCCAGTGCTTCAAAACAACTAAATCTTTTAAACATCGTAATGCTTTTTATAAAAATGAACCCATTATAAGACTCAGTTCCCATCACACAATGCAACGCAAACCGGAGGATAGAGTTTTACCTTATAATGACCAAAATATGCCTGATACGAATAAAACAAAAGCATTTGATATTATTACTAGTGTTTATAGGTTTCAAAAAACAATTTCAATCATAACTATCAATCATAGACGGCATGGGTACCATATATCATGTCGCCATATGTATATACAATCAAAACCGCACAGTCACGTATTTGGAAATTGGATTTCCGTCATGAACCAAGGCAAAAGATAGTCCTTACCGACTTCGAGACATTCTATCCCATGTCTCCGGTACAGCCACAACTGCCCCTTGGAGCGATAGGGCCGGTCCACACGGAGTGGATTATAGTGCCTGAACAATACGTTTCTCCACCCTTTGGGGCGTAAATGAGCCAACAAATGACTCCATCGGTCCCAGATCGACCGATATATTCGAGGCGCCTCGCAACAGTAACAACCACATAAGACAAACTCGTCAGGGCGTGTAAAACCACTGACGCCACTTCTAGCTAGAAAGAAATGCATGTCCTCCCTGAGTTCCTCTCCCGTTTCTGGTTCATACCGGGGTGTGAGGTTCGCGAATTCACGTTATACACAAAGCTACACCACACAGGCGGGACTTTGATCATCACCACAAGACTTTGCTTTTCAACAGAAGCCCTGATCACTGCATCTTAGCGTGCCACACAGACAATTCACGCCATGTAACTGATGGCTATATGTTAGACCAAAAAGTGGTTCTAACACCCAAATTGATCAAAAGCAAACGAAATGAGATAAAAATGAAAATGAACACGCAGGATTTACAGTGGTTCGGCGAAGAAATGCCTACGTCCACTTATCTTTCACTATATTCAATGATTCAGTTGCAAATACAATGTAATATTCACTTGATTCCACTCACAACTCACTTATATTCACTCAATTGACTTAAACAAATAATGAAAGAAGATTTGGATTCTCCGGGAGTACTGGAGTTCGGATTATGGAGGTGGTTGAATTCTCGAAATGCCCAAAAAATATCCTTTTCTTTGTCTCTAGACGGGGTATTTATAGGTGTGAATTTGCTCAGAGCCCGATCCGGATCGGAGCCACGTGTCAATCATCCCATCAGCATCGGATTCGGATTGATTTCTACGTTGACAACGCATCAGAATAATGGACGTTATGGGCAGGAACTGGTCATAGCCGATCCGGATATCCAGGCGCTTATGCTGGAGAATGATATGGAAAATGGGTTCGGGTCGGAGGGACACGTATAAGGGGTTCGAATCGGGAAACCCGATCCGACCCGGATTGGCTTGGAAACAACGCTCTCTCTTCTTTAGTCTGCTCCGCTCCGCTCCGATCTATTTCCGTAGCAACCAGGTGGCTTTCCGATCCAATTGAGACTATATTTCCCTCCGATCCGAACAGCTATGCCTTACCAATTTCCTCAGCAACAGTTCACCAATCCGAATAGAAGACTTTATCCGATCCGAACCGATACGCTGTTTTGACCCGACCCGAATAACTGCAGCTGTCCGATCTAGGCTGTAGTGTCCTCCCCGATCTGAGTAGTGGTGGTCTCTCCGATCCGAACCGAAGTCTTCTAATTAGAAAGGTTCTTCAATGCTTGATATCTTGACTTTGTGTTGCCTAGTTCACAAAGTAGGCTAACACTTTGCCCCCTCAAAGGATGCTTCTTTTGGAAATGGAGCATGCTTTGTTTGCTGTTGCACAACACCTTCATCCTTCCCTTTGAATTCACATGCCAAGCTGTCGTACTGCATCCTGTTCGGTTCGGATTCCGACCCGAACGGATTTCTGGTTCGGGTTTCGACCCGGACGGATCTCCTTCTTCCTATACTCTGCAATGGATTAGTGGGCCAAGCCGCGTCACTGGGCTTTTCGAGCCGGTCCGAGCGGGAATACGAATAGTCAGCTTGTTTTTTATATAAATCTACTTCACTTTTCTTCTTTTCTTTTATTCATTGTTCTTGCCCAACCGATTTCACATCGAAACCCTTGTCTTTCCAAAAAAATTCAAAATTCTCGCTTCATTCTTTGAATCTAATAAATAGGTAGTCTTGCAATCTCGAATCTCGTTGCCATAATTGTTTTTAATTTACGTTCGCAGTTAAGTTGAACGATTCTAGCAAGGTATTTGACTAATTCCATCGCCATGGCTTCCTTCATCCTCCGCCTTCGTCGTTGATGGCATCGACGCCATTTCGAGGCGTTGGTGGAGGGTGTTGAGATTCGTCGTTGAATACTTGAGTGCTTAAGCACTTGATTTTAATTAAGGCTTTGGATATCGAGTTGGGTTCGCTACTTAAGAGGAGGAAGAGGAAGGAAATTGAAGGAGATCGGTTTGAGTGGGGGAATAGTAGGAGAAAAAGGAAAAGAGAGAAATTCAGAGAACCGGACCGGGTCGGAGCAATAAGGCAAAGAAATGGGACTTAACTTGTTTGACCGGGTCGGGTCGGACCTATGAATAAAATGGAGGTCAAGACTTATGCGCTCGGATCGGACCGGGTTGTGAAACAAAGAGAGAATAGGGGCATTGTTATTCAGGTCAATCCGACCCGCCCCGAAAGTCAATCCCCGAACCGATCCGGGTATATCTCACTGAGTGTGAGCCTTTGCTTTAAGCTGACATGTGACCTTGCCTATCCGATCTGAACCTGATGTATACATCCGAACCGACAACTACTCAGTCCAAAGCACAAACTTTTGTCCAACTATTTAAAACAATGCTAGATATTACTTCCAACTTCATGAACAGTTAGGATAGTGCCTTGCGGACATAAATGAACATTAAGAACTACTCTGACTATCACTTTCTCTTCAAGTTTCGTCTTACATTGTTGCACCTTTACTTTGCATTTCTCACATTCGCTGCACACATTTTAGTTCACACACATGCACGGGGGGTACGGGCTAATTTACTCAAATTCGTGCTATTGCTTCTTCAATAGTTCTTTGACAATGAGACCCAGATGCTCTTCCAGACTAGCTGAGAGGAAAGAAGCCCCGGAAACCTCTAACAAAATCTCTCTCGAGGATATATCTTCTCCTTCGGATCCAGAATGGGACAGTGAGGGTCCAGACTACGGGGTTGGAAATCGAGAAAGCAACGATGTGTCTTCAGAGAATGAAGTTCCTCTGGGTTTTGAGGAGGAAGGAGGGATTGGTGACGATCGAGCCCCTGATGAATTTGAATCGGCCATTATATTGGAATCACCTCCAGACTCCGTTGAATCAACAATCGACAACGATCGACTTGTCCGAATTTGCTTAAAGTACGGGATAATGAAAAGGGACACTCTAGTGCCTTCACGCTCTGACCGTCCCCACAACCCTCCAGAAGGATATATGGCGGTCACTCGATTGATGTGCATGGTCGGCGCCGTTCCTCCATTCTCTCCCTTCATCGTTGACTTTTTAAGACAAATGCGGATTGCCCCCATGCAGTTGCATCCCAATTCATATGCCTATTTGCACACCTTCTACATAGCATATCGTGAAATCTTAGGCATAGAGCTCACGTTCGATGACGTTCACTTCTTCTATAATTTCAAGCATCGGACTCGAGAGACTCCATCTTTCTGCTACTTTGAGTCAGTTCCAAAGAGGAAGATAATCTCAGCACCATTCAGCAGTAAAGCTGGAGATTCCAGACTAGAATGGTTCTACGTGAAGCGACAGCCTGGATGCGCCAGGAGGTGGACAAAATCAAGTAAAGCACTGATTCTCTAAATCCGGGCTCTACACACTTGAATCATCACCTTAACTTGTTTTCCTTTTTTTTTGCAGTCGACAATCCCAAACAGATATCAGATCAGGTGTTCTTTGACCGGATGCACCGACTTCTTAATGGCGATCAGAAATTCTTGACTATCGACGAAGTCCTTAAAGACGAATACCTTCACTTTCATGGGTTGTTATCCGTTTTTCATAGCATCGGTCATGGGACGACTCCATACGCATACATTCCTCCAGTGGAGGTAGTCCCAGAGACAGGAGAAGGCTCAGGAGTTCCTACAGCGCCTCTTCAAACTTCACCTTCTCCATCTTCTACACAAGATGATGAATTGGCTAATCTGGCCGAAAAGCATCGTGAAGGATATACTGCCCCCAAGGAGGCTACTTCTCTGGAAAAGTCAAAATCCTCCCAAGAATCGCCACTTCATGCTTCTGAGGGGGATGTCCCTAGTACTGATGAGCAAATATTTCAGGGTTTGGGGGATCTCCCCTTACCTGAGACTATATACACTTCAGAGGATTTCAGGAAGGATTCTTTAGCCTTCACCTCTTCTGAAGAGACCACTCCTGCTAAGGCCAAAGAGCCTGCCCGTACTAGTCTAGCTTCAGACTCGGGTTGGTTGGGGGGAAACACACCACTTAGGATACACTTTATATAACGGCATTAGCATTCATTGCTCCTCTTTCTTCGTGAATCCATTAATTCTAAATTTCGTTTGTTTTATCGTGCAGGTACGATGTCTCGATCCTACTACGATATCAGGAAGCTTCGTCGCAGCATGTCCAATCCTCCTCAGGATGTCGAGTATGACCGTCGTGATGATCGTGGCAGGGATGAGAGAAGGCCTTACGATCCCTATCATTCTCGACCCTTACGCTCTCGCTCACCAGTTCGGCCGGAACAAGAGAAATACAAGGGTTATCAAAGCCGTAGGGAAGAGGACAGACCACAATCTAAAGACTCCACTTCTTCCCATGAAAAGCGCAGTAGAGAGAGAACTCCTCCAAAAGAAACTGGGTCTCGAAGTAAGCACAAGGTCCCTGCCACTAAACGACCTAGGACAGACAAAGAGACTACCGAATCCTCTTCACACAGGGACACCGAATTAACAATCCCCGCTCCTCCCCCACTAGATGCGGAAACTGCAGTAAAGCGGGCATATTTGGAGGAGCAATTTCCCGAGCACTACTTCGAGACTTTGACTTTTTTACCTGCCCTTGAACCTATTTCTTCTAAGTGGGAAGATGAGGCCAAAGCAAAGATTGATGCGGTGGAAAAGCAGTATTCTGAGATGTTTAAATATTCACGCAACCTCTCCAGAATCATCCGCACTCTAATCACAAATACCGACTCAATGCAAAAGACCGCGGAGGAGGATGCCAAGGCCTTAAAAGCTCTAGGAAAAGATTTGGAAGACACTCAAGCTCAGCTAGCTGTCGCTCAAAGGGACGCTTCTAACTTCAAACAACAATTCGAGGACATGCAAAAACGTTATCATGACTTGCTTGAATCTCACACTCGGGAGCGCTCTGAATTAAAAAAGCAAGCTGACGAGGCCAAGTCAGAAGCTGCTAAGACACGCCTTGCTTATGCTGAGCTTGAACGGAAAAACGCCGAGTTAGCAAAGAGGAGTGCTGAATTAGAAAAGAAGAATGCCGACTTGGCTTCAAAGCTATTGGAGGCAGAGAACAGAGCTGCCCTGGCCGAGGGCAATGTGGAGTGTGCTATCAAATCTGTGGAGGAGGCCCGTAAGCAACTATCAGAGGCGGAGGCTGATATTCAGGGTTTCGGCGAATTAATGATTGAA
This sequence comes from Allium sativum, assembly GCA_030737875.1. NCBI lineage: Eukaryota > Viridiplantae > Streptophyta > Magnoliopsida > Asparagales > Amaryllidaceae > Allium > Allium sativum. The sequence continues at coordinate 637,006,038 of CM060909.1, forward strand.
TTCTTCGCACATATCATCCGTCGCTGAAACCTTTCTTGGATCGAGGATTATCCATCCACTCTAGTTCAAGTGTGGAATCAGATCGTCGAGTGGGAAAAAGAGGAACTTAAGGTCGATTCCATCGATGAAGATAAGCTAATGGAGAAATACTTGAGGGATGATGAACCGGAGCGCCTAGCTGAAGGGTGCCACCTCATTGCTGAGGCCATGGAAGAAGAGAGACGGAAGTCTAAACAGAAAACTGTTCTCGAAGCTAGTTCCTCTTCTTCTGCCCCTGCAACTTCTGAAGTAGAGGGGTATGATCCTGAAAATCCGGGAATTCCCCGAACAACTCTGCTATCCCCTATTCCTGAAACAGCACCAGAGGTAGTAGTCACCCCTGCCGAGAGGTCTTCGGAAGGTATCCCTACCTTTTCTCCTCAATTTGCCAAGGCTATTTCTACCTTTCGCCACGTGATTGAACAATCGATGAAAGACCCATTGTTTTCGCCTGAGTTGATAACTGTTGCTTCTCATTCTATAGGTGTTGAATCATCCGAAAAGACAGATGTGACTCAGGGAGCCACCGCTGGGGCAAAGCCCGCAGAAAAGGCCAAAAAAGGGGAAGACAAGGCTGCTTCTATAGACTTGGGAGAAGGAAGTGAGCCGACTAAGACCGCCACTCCCCATGATGAAGAAGTGATAGAAGCTTTAAGGGATGATGGCGGTGACGGGGGTCAGGAAGAGGAACCAGAAGTTGCAATAATCGGGGAGTCAAAAAGTGCTGATGACGTTTCCTTGGCTGCAATGAAGGCTGATCAAGACAAGCGCTTGCAATTAAAAGCCAAAGAACTAGACCCTGAAGCCCTCAAGCCCCTCCCAGTTGTGGATGCGGGATCAAGGTTAGTTGTTAAGCTCTCAACTAGATCTATTACAGAGGAACTCGCTAAAAAATCTTCTCTTGATTCCAGCGCCCCGCCCTCCGGGAAGAAGTCTACTGGCTCCAGCACCGCATCTTCAGGAAAAAAGAAGTCAAAACGAATCTTGATGGAGGCTGAGAAAGAAGCAAAGGACGCGGAGAAAGCCGCCAAGAAATCCAAGGCTCATTCAAAATCTAAATAGTGGATTGCCTTGTATCGTTTTAGCATTTAGTGAACCAATAATTGCTGCTACAAGAGTAGCTCCTGCACTTTCTTTTTTAGCTATTTTCCTGTACAAATTCATTCATTTGTAAATAAAAATAACTCATTTTCTGCAATGTTTGTTTGTTAGTAGTTCCGCACTTATGTAAAAATGCATGTCTATAGTTATGAAACGAAGTTGTGGAGGGGGGAAATATGCTTATACCTACGTGTCCCCAGTCAATTCCCACAAATTATTTAATGCTTAATCAAGCAATCTGAATGCTCCCGATTCTCTGACGGGATAGCACTTCCTGTGTTGTCAGTACCTGTCGTTTTTTCTGGCATTTCTTTTATACTCTCTCTCTTTCCCTTGAGAGTTAGAGTTCGAGCTCAGTAATCTATTCATTCCCCAGTCTTTCAGCGGGGAAAGATTTCTTTCTCAGCGCTCAGTCGGAGACGCCTTTATACTCTCTTTCTCTCTGGAAAGTTAGAGTTAGGAAAAGAATTTCTTTTTCAGTGCTCAGTCGGAGACGCTTTTATACTCTCTCTCTCTCTCTGAAGAGTTAGAGTTAGGAGAAGAATTTCTTTTTCAGCGCTCAGTCGGAGACGCTTTTATACTCTCTCTCTCTGAAGAGTTAGAGTTAGGAGAAGAATTTCTTTTTCAGCGCTCAGTCGGAGACGCTTTTAAACTCTCTCTCTGAAGAGTTAGAGTTAAGAATGTCGTTTTCTCATTCTTTTATGTCTTATCGCACAAATAGTCGTTGTGCTTCTTTTTATGTCTAAACTGTTTTCAACCTTTTTAGGCTTTGAGTCATCCTGTATTTTATAATCACAACAGAATAACTGATGAATGTATATATTTAACGCATAAAAGTAAATAACACGCAATTTTTTTATAGTGGTTCGGCTAAGTCGTAGCCTACATCCACTTTATAGTTCTTCATTCATATCGTCAGATTTTCCCAAGGCAAGTCGTGCCTTATTACAGAGTTCATAAGAAAAATAACACAAAGTACAACATTTCTAATCCAAATATCGCATTAAGTGTTGGGCATTCCATGCTCTGGGGACTTCTTCGCCATCTACGATCGTTAACTTGAAGGTTCCTTTTTCAAGTTTCCGTTGGATGACAAAGGGTCCTTCCCATTTTGGACCGAGGTGAGGAAGGGATGGAAAGACTCTCTTTAGCACCAAATCTCCTGGTTCAAAAGTCCTGAGGCGAACTTTTTTGTCGTAATAGCGTGCCATCTGACGTCGATGTCTTGCCGCACGCAAATCTGCTTCGTCCCTTTTTTCTTCGACTTCATCAAGAGACTCAAGTAAGAGTGCCCGATTCGTCATCGGGTCATAATATGTCACCCTGTGGGAAGGAACTTCCAGTTCAACTGGAATTACAGCTTCTGAGCCAAAGGAGAGAGAGAAAGGGGTATGACCGGTGGCCATTTTAAATGTTGTTCGATATGCCCACAAAACTAGGGGCAATTCGTCAACCCATTTTGCCTTTGCACGCTCTAACCGTTTCTTGAGGATGGATTTTATTACTTTGTTTATTGCCTCTACTTGCCCATTCGATTGCGGATAGGCAACTGCAGTATATCGTTTGTCTATCTTATACTTCTGGCAGAAATTTCTGAATTCAGTACTATCAAATTGGGTTCCGTTGTCAGTTATAATCGTCCTTGGGATCCCGAACCGGCATATAATATTTCTGACCACAAAACTTATCACCTTTCTTGCCGTGATCTTGGTCAAGGGCTCAGCTTCCACCCACTTCGTAAAATAGTCCACGGCCACTATTGCATACTTAGCTCCTCCTTTAGCAATTGGTAGAACTCCAATGATATCAATTCCCCACGTGGCAAATGGCCAAGGACTCACCATTGATTTAAGTTGGGTCGACGGTGCCCTGGGGATTTTGGCGAATCTCTGGCACTTATCGCAGCGTCGTGAATAATCAGCTGCATCTTTATTAATCGTAGGCCAGAAGTATCTGTATCGCAATATCTTCTTTGCTAAAGTTTGACCTCCTGTATGATCTCCACACTCACCTTCGTGTACTTCTCTTAGTACACGCTTGATGTCGTCGTGTGCTATACATCGTAACAGGGGCATAGAAAATCCTTGCCTATAAAGAGTATCATCTTGTATGACATATCTGGTAGCTTTGCGAACTACAGCTCTTTTCTCACTCTTCTTTGATGGGAGTGTCCCATTCTTAAGGAAATTCTTAATTGGAGTCATCCACGACTCCTTCTCTGGTTCCGCTTCAAAAGCGAATTCAATTTCCATTGACTCAAAGCTTGGCGATTCCAACGTTTCAATTGGAATTATTTCAGTCTCTTCTGGATTGTCGGAACTAGCCAGCTTTGCCAGCTTATCCGCTTTCTGGTTTTCAACTCTAGGAATGTGTGTTATGTTGTACCGCTCTAAGCTATTCAATAGATCTCTCACTTTCCTGAGGTAGGCGATAAGTCGAGGTCCTCGAGCCACAAATTCCCCTCGCACTTGGCAAACAACAATTTTAGAGTCACAGTATATGTCTAACATTTTTACTCCGAGGTCTTTAGGTAGCTTCAGCCCGGCAATCAGGGCTTCATATTCGGAGTCATTGTTAGTCGCCGAAAATTCTAATCGCAGGGCGTAATATAACGACCGTCCTTCGGGAGTGACTAAGACGATTCCAGCTCCGGACTTTCGGTCGTTCTTGGCTCCATCTGTATATAGTTTCCACGGATCTATCTTTAACTCATCCTCGGACTTAACCACTCTGTCATCGATTACTTCCTCCTCTGGAATGGTGAACTCCGCAATAAAGTCTGCTAGAGCTTGCCCCCTGATTGACTTTCGTGGTTGAAAATTCAAATCAAACTGACTTAGTTCTATGTTCCATTTGATCAACCTTCCCGATGCTTCGGGTCTCTGCAACACCTGCCTTAAGGGCTGGTCGGTGTATATGGTTATTGGATGAGCTTGGAAATAGTGACGAAGTTTTCGGGATGCGATCAGGAGGCTGTAAGAGAGCTTCTCAATTTTTGGGTAGTTGCGCTCTGCCGCTGCTAATTTCTTTCTTACATAATACACTGGCCTTTGTACTTTGTCTTCTTCTCTAACCAGGGCTGTGCTGACGGCGTGAGCCGAGACTGCCAAGTAAACAAACAATTCTTCGTGATCTACGGGCTTTGATAAAATCGGCGATTTCTCTAGCAGTTCCAATAAATTTCGAAAGGCCTCAACACAGTCCGGAGTCCACTCGAAGTTCTTTCCTCTTTTAATCAAATCAAAAAACGGAACGCATTTGTCTGTGGCTTTGGAGATGAATCTACTCAGCGCCGCTACTTTCCCTGCAAGACTTTGGACGTCTTTAATTCTCCTCGGCTCTTCGATATTTCTAATCGCTGCTATCTGGCTAGGGTTGATTTCAATTCCTCGGGAGCTTACAATGAAGCCAAGGAACTTTCCCGATGCCACTCCAAATGAGCATTTTAGAGGATTCAATTTCATCCGATACTTTCGCAGGATACCAAACATTTCCGCCAAGTCTTGCGTATGGCTGGAGGACTGCTTCGATTTGACAAGCATATCATCCACATAAACTTCCATAGTCTTTCCTATTTGATTATAAAACATTCTGTTCACCAAGCGCTGATAAGTAGCTCCGGCGTTTTTCAATCCGAATGGCATTACAACATAACAATATAATCCCAAATTCGTAATGAAGCTCGTATGTTCTTGGTCTGGCACGTGCATAGGAATTTGGTTGTATCCAGAATATGCGTCCATGAAAGAGAGAAGTTCATGACCTGCTGTCGAATCTACAAGCTGGTCAATCCTGGGAAGTGGGAAACTATCTTTTGGGCAAGCTTTGTTCAAATCTGAAAAGTCAATGCAAGTCCGCCACTTTCTGTTTGGCTTCTTTACCAAGACGGGATTCGATATCCAGTCGGGATATGTCGAATCTCGAATAAATCCATTCTGCTTCAACTTCTCTACTTCCTCTTTGAGAGCAGCCGACCTCTCAGGGCCTAGCATGCGTCTCTTTTGCTTCACAGGCGGATGTTTCGGGTTTACATTCAATTTGTGACTTATAATGGATGGCGATATCCCACACATGTCAGCATAGGTCCAGGCAAACACGTCTAAGTTTGCCTTCAAGAAGTCCGTTAGTTCTTTAGCTCGACGTGGATCCAATTGAGAACCAATTTTCAAAACTTTTGTCGGATCAGCTTCATCAATGGGAATTTCCACTGTCGCTTCATTAGGAGTTGCATTCCTAGCCTCTGGTTCCACGACTTTTCTGGGATCCAGGTCTTCAGGCGTTCCTTTGGGCAACTCCTTTGGGGTCAATCTCTCTAATTGCTATGCCGAGCCCCCCTTTGAGGGAGACGAGGCATCTTTACTCTCAACGTTAAGTCCTTTCATCAACATCTTTAATTCGGCCACATAGCAGGCCCGTCCGGAAACTTGATCCACTCTCATTACTCCAGTTCCGGCTTCGGTTGGGAACTTAAGTAACAAACACCAAGGGGCGATACAAACTCTGAATTCAGCAAGGGCAAGCCTCCCCAAAAATGCATTATAAGGCGAATCTACGTCCAATACTACGAACTGAAGCATCCGCACTCTTCTACATTCTCCTTGCCCCAGGGTCACGGGCAACTCTATGTATCCCATGGGAGCTGTCGACGCCCCGTTGAAGCCTCTGATCCATCCTTCACATGGCTTCAAATCTTCAGATTCAAGCTTCATCTGATCGAATGACTTTTTAAATAAAATATTGACAGAACTTCCGTTGTCTACTAATACCTTATGGACCAAGGCCGGCCCAATAGTGGTAGTAATAACCAACGGATCATCAGTGGGTGATTGGATCCCAGTATTGTCTCGGCTGCGGAATACCACGTCGTCAAACATGGTCTTCTGTTGTTTTATGGGGGTGATATCTTCCAAATCATCACCTTCATTCACATCTAGGTGCTTGGCAGCATTTACATATTGATCCATTGATCTGAAACTTCGGATTGCCGGGTGAGGTTCGCCTACTATGGAGTTGATAACAATTCCTTTACCTTTCTGCTGTGCTGTAGGCTTGGGAGCGGGTAGAATCTGTTTTGGAGCCTGCTCTCCTTGCCCCCTGTCCCTCGGGACAACCTTGTATTCATCCAACTTCCCTTCACGCAGCAGCTTCTCAATCACATCCCTCAAATGCCGACATTCATTGGTTGAATGCCCATGAGTTCCATGAAACAAACAAAATTTCCCTGTTGCCATTTCTTTCTCGGTCGAATCACGAGGTGGCGGTCTTTTGTACTGTAACACATTGTACGTATCCAGGTAAATATTTTCCAGGGTGTCGTTCAATGGTGTATAATTCTCGTAGGTCTGGAATCGGGGTCTTTTGTTAGGATCGCTTCCCCTATTTCTGTTTCTTCTGTTACCGTTCGGATTACGGTTATTGTTGTTGTTACCCCCGCTTCCAGCATTGTTGTTTCCACCCTTGTTTCCCATATTTACTTCAACCTTGCCAGAACTTTCCCCAGACTGCTTCACGGCGATATTACTCTGCACATTTTCTTTTGAAGCCGTCTCAGACTTTCTCTTTCGGTTTGCCCTGGCCTCCTCTCGCCTTAGATAAATATCGGCTTTTTCGTAGAATATCTCTCTTGTGGAGGGTGTTTTCCCAGAAAGGTAATCTCCAAACTCGGATTCAGGATCGACTCCTTCCTTCAATGCCATCAGAATAGTGGGCTCATGCGGGTCACTGACCTCAGTCACAGCTTGGTTAAAACGGTCAAGATATGCCCTCAAAGACTCTCCTGGTGCCTGCTTGATTCTCGATAATTCAATAACACTTTTGGACTTTCGGGCATGGAGTCGGAACTGGTTCATAAAACGCTCGCTTAGTTCCTTGTAATTCGAAATCGAACGAGGAGGAAGTCGGGTAAACCAGAACAGCGCCACATCTTCTAAGTAGATTGGGAATGCTTTGCACTTCACTTCATCAGGGGCAGCAGCAGCATTCATGAGCTATGAGTATCGCATCAAATGCTGTCCCGGATCAGTCCTTCCGTTATACTTGTCCATCTGTGGAAAGTTAAAGCGCCGGGGAAATTGGAAGTCGAGGATATCGTCGGTGAAAGGAGTATGGCTTCGCTCAATGCCATAATCTTCATTTGTATAGTTCCGGCTCCCGGACATGATCTGGCGAACCATTGCCTGCACATCTGCATTAGTTAGGGGCCGCTCAGGTTCCCTGGCCCTAGTATCCGAGTTCCTTCTGGGCTCTTGTTCAGGAGATGCCCTTCTTCTTCGAGCTGCTTCTGCTCGATTCCGTTCCCTGCGCTCCCGGTCGATCTCGGGAGGAGGGGACTGGAGTCTTTGCCCCCGTGTGGGATCATTGTTTCCTAGTGCTCGTGCAATATCCTCACGAGATCCCAAAGATCCAAATGTCAGCTGCTCCACATTCTGAGGTCGTTCGAGCGGCCTTCGTTCACGGGGCCGCTCTTACTCGGAAGATGAAGATTGATCCACTGGTGTGTGACGAACCGGTGATGGAGTTCTCTGTCGACGGAGTTCACTAATCTCCCGACTCATGAGCCTCATATTTTCCTGCATCATGAGATTAGTGCGCTCGTGGACTTTCATAGCCTCCCTTGTGCTCTCAAGCATGTCAAGTAAGCGCGAGAAATCTCCTTGTGTGATGGGCGCAGATGGATTAACCTGATCACTAGCCCTGGTGGCTGGAATCGGATCATTCTTAGGGACTCGAGTGGAGGTTCCAGCTTCACCAAGCGTCGGATCGGATCAGAGATAGGAGGTCGGGTCGGAGCTGGGGAGCCTGGTCGGATCGGTACGTGGCAAGCTGCTCGGGTCGGTTCAGATTGGGGGAATGCACTGCTTCAGAATCTCCTACCCAGATCGAATCGGAGCTCTCCCCCTGTTGGCGGCTCGGATTTCCTGCATTGGTTCTTCCTGCTGCTGAACTCTGCCCCCGAGAACTTGTTACAACCGCATTTTGCTGATCTTCGCCAGCTCCATTTCCTCGACCAGATTGAACTTCTTTGCCTTTTCCTTTGGCCATGATTCTTTGACAATCACTTCAACAAATATAAAAGAGCAGAGAAACTTAAGGATTAAATTCTTTGAACTCAACGGTCCAAAAAGTAGAAAAAAATCCCGGAAAATAAAGAATTCAGATGAGGATTCTCAGTGAAAGCACCAAAAATGTTAGACCAAAAAGTGGTTCTAACACCCAAATTGATTAAAAGCAAACGAAATGAGATAAAAATGAAAATGAACACGCAGGATTTATAGTGGTTCGGCGAAGAAATGTCTACGTCCACTTATCTTTCACTATATTCAATGATTCAGTTGCAAATACAATGTAATATTCACTTGATTCCACTCACAACTCACTTATATTCACTCAATTGAATAAAACAAATAATGAAAGAAGATTTGGATTCTCCGGGAGTACTGGAGTTCGGATTATGGAGGTGGTTGAATTCTCGAAATGCCCAAAAAAGATCCTTTTCTTTGTCTCCAGACGGGGTATTTATAGGTGTGAATTTGCTCAGAGCCCGATCCGGATCGGAGCCACGTGTCACTCATCCCATCAGCATCAGATTCGGATTGATTTCTACGTTGACAACGCATCAGAATAATGGACGTTATGGGCAGGAACTAGTCATAGCCGATCCGGATATCCAGGTGCTTATGCTGGAGAATGATATGGAAAATGGGTTCGGGTCGGAGGGACACGTATAAGGGATTCGGATCGGGAAACCCGATCCGACCCGGATTGGCTTGGAAACAACGCTCTCTCTTCTTTAGTCTGCTCCGCTCCGCTCCGATCTATTTCCGTAGCAACCAGGTGGCTTTCCGATCCAATTGAGACTATATTGCCCTCCGATCCGAACAGCTATGCCTTACCAATTTCCTCAGCAACAGTTCACCGATCCGAACAGAAGACTTTATTCGATCCGAACCGATACGCTGTTTTGACCCGACCCGAATAACTGCAGCTGTCCGATCTAGGCTGTAGTGTCCTCCCCGATCTGAGTAGTGGTGGTCTCTCCGATCCGAACCGAAGTCTTCTAATTAGAAAGGTTCTTCAATGCTTGATATCTTGACTTTGTGTTGCCTAGTTCACAAAGTAGGCTAAACAGACAATTTACGCCCTGACGGCCTGATCACTGCATCTTAGCGTGCCACACAGACAATTCACGCCATGTAACTGATGGCTATCAATCACACAGAATGAATTCCAATGTCAGACACACAGTCCATTTGCAAGTCCGTTCTGGGTCTGAACGAAACCAGAGGCACTATATACCTCGCAAACCCATCGACCTCAATGTATGTCTAGACGATCACCACTCATTATCCATATTTCGGGATCCCTCCCAATCAGGACATCGGCTACCATCCAAACGAGGTGAAGATCTCCGGTCTTCGACCACCATCTTCATCTTCGATTTCTTATCGTTGATTCAGTTATTCAGAATGGGATAAACTCGGTCTTTCTGAGCAACTCGCGTATATAATAAACAAGTGCTACACAAACACTACTACGCATCATTTCAATTCATTAGTCACTAACCGTCAATCATTAAGAGAACGATTTCCCAAATATTAACCCCGAAGGCCGAAACCAACATCAGATCAATTCCCAAGAAACCATTTGACTTAGCCAACCTTCAGTTAGTTTCTAAATTTCACATCCATATCGTTTATAATATTTTATAATGATTTATCATTATTTTTATTTATTTTAAAATAGCCAATTTATTCAAAACGACGCTTCGGGCCATAACGCGGCCGTGGCGCTGTTTTTCTTCAGATTTGATTTACACATATTTAAAAATCTAACCGTTGGATCTTCACAAAATTTACATCATTAGAAAGATCTTTTCAAAACGAATCCAACGGTTCCAGTTTCGGGAAAATCCGACGGTCGGATCTCCCGGTATAATCGTTTGAAGTTTCGATTTCAAAATACAAACTACAGCATCGTTATTCGATTTAATATAATTATATTTATATATATATATATAAATATAATCGACTCTGGCGTTGTTTTTCTTCGGATTTGAATTAAACATTCCAGACAATCCAACCGTTGGATTTTTACAAAGTTGGTGTCGTTGGAAAGATATTTCGAAAGCGAACCCAACGGTTTCGGGAAAATCCAATGGTCGGATCTCCCGCACTAATCGTTTGAAATCACGGTTTCAAAATACGAACTGCAGCTTCGTTATTCGATATATTTCAATTATATTTTTATATATATATATATCGATTCTTCGATTTCAAAACTATATGATTTTCATACCTTTGATAAAAATGATATTTTTATCTAACTGTCTTCTATTTCAACACTTCACTATTTTTAACAATTCATGTATATAATAAAAATGTGATTTTTATTGTAAAACAATTCATTTCAAAACACGATTATTTTATATAGTTCATATAGGTAATAAAAATAGGATTTTTATTACAAAACAATTTCTTTCAAAACACGAATACCATTCAACACATGAATTTCAATTCAACGAATGAATTTTGATTCAACACATGAAGGTTTTCTATAGTTTATATATATAGATAAAAAGGTGATTTTTATATTTAAAACACGAATACCATTCAACACATGAATTTCTATTCAACGAATGAATTTCGATTCAACACATGAAGGTTTTCTATAGCTTATATATATAGATAAAAAGGTGATTTTTATATTTAAAACACGAATACCATTCAACACATGAATTCTATTCAACGAATGAATTTCAATTCAACACATGAAGGTTTTCTATTCAACGAATAAATATAGTTTCAACAAATGAAAATAATTCTAACACATGAATATTATTCAAAATTTCGGCAGCATAACGGCAGGGTAGTTAAAACCGGGACCGTCCCTAGTACGGCTCCTCGCTCTACCTTAAAGCCTCGCAGCTTTTGACAATGGGGAATCATGCATCTAGTTCGCACGCAGGCGGCACGTATATTTTTTTTTTCATTTCCACAAACTAATCCTATGTCGTTTCAACCAAATAATTCTCAACCACAAACGGGTATTTTTCAACCATAATCAATCAATTTCAACCACAAACAATTTCAATCAACCATTCACTATCAACCAATTTTCACACCAATCACAACCAATAAATATCGTCCATGGTTTGTGGACGAGGGGCGTATATATATATATACATATATATATATAGCATTTCACTTCTATTTCTACACATATATAATTTTTACAACACATATACAACTTATACATCGAACGTACAACTTATACAACGCTTATACAAGAGGTGTACAATGCTTATATAACTCGTACATCGACTATATAATTTATACAACATCATTTTCCATATCGTTTATAATTTAGAAATCTCACCTTGGGTTCCACTCCACCAAAAATAACAGAAGGCTCAGAAAAATATGCGGTCTCTTCTAGAATGTAGAAGACATCCACACGAGTCCACTGTCTCTTGTTTCACTGAATTTCGACCACACATGAAAAAGATATGATTTTTTAAACGATTAATCAATTTTGCAATGCTTTGAAGTGTTGTTTTCCTTTGAATTTAATAAGGCCGTATACCTTTTAAACCCATTCCAAACTAGGTTTTCATTTTTCGATCGAACGGTGTAGTGTGAGGCCGATCCACTAGCGCTACGTCGTTGAGCTTCGAAATCCGCGTCCAGGGGTGGTGGTGGGGTCCTGTCCGATGCCACGGTGGAGGAGATAATCAACTCGAGGCGGGCGGACTTCCTAAAGCCAATTCTCCACCATCACACAACGAGAAAAGCCCAAACTGGTGTAGATTTGAAGAACGCGAGATGCTCTACAAAATTGCCAAAAGAATCAGGTGGTTTCGTTGAGTGGATCGTGCGTTGTGGAGGAGAGAAGTTTAGAGCTCCAGCCGCCTTTCTTCTTGAGGGTTACGGGCGGTTTCAGAAGAGAGAGAAGGCTGATGTGGACAAATGAGAATTTTTTTTATATTTATAAATTTTAAAATCCGAAAATACCCCTTGCCACACACAAACACCAATCCAAACCCAACGACTGTCGTCCCTAGCTAAATACCCCCATTTCGAACACAATGGGATATGTTTCGAAGGCCCATTCGACTGTTTCAGTCAGTTTTCCTTCAAATTAAAATATAGAACATTCAATATTTGATTCGAACGTACATTTCAATTTGCCAGGGCCACTAACTGATTCTAAAAATTCCAGAAAAATAAATCTGGCTATGTTTTGACGATACGGTCCCAACAAAACTAGTTTCATCGAGTTCTGAGACCGTTTGTAAAATGGCCCATTCCTGGTCGATCCAATTTAACTGTAATTGACCAAAACACGTTTTCCTTTGCCGCGCTCACATACTAGCTTCAAAAATTATGAAAATTTGAAACCTAGCAATGACTTCACATCCCGGATCCAACAAAAGTGCTTTCGTCAAATTCCGAGGTCGTTTGCAAAACGGCCATTTTCACGGGCTATATAATTTCCATAGCGACCTTTCTGAAAATTAATTTGGACATAACTTTTGCTTTCCGCTATGAAACTTCGATTTTTCAGATTTGTTAGAAAGGTATTCACTAACAGATTTTAATATTTTTGGTTTCACTCAAATCCGTTTTGTTTTGCACCCGGTACAGTCAGTCGAATTTTGAATTCAAATTTTGAAACTACCACGCCATTTCAGGCCTTGTTTATAATTCAAAGTAACTATATTTATTTTCAAACGTCGATTCAAACTCACTTTTCATTGCTATTATTTAAAATATTTATTTTAAATATTTAAAATCCACTATTTTAGCCAATTTAAAATTTTTAAATTGGTTCAGATTTTCTGGGTCGTTACAGGAAGAATACGGCAACCACCAACCTTATCCTCGCCAGTCTCATTATTACACCTTCCTAGATTGATAAGATCTCTGACCTTCAGAAGAATGATGAATTTATTCAGAGAATTGGCAAAGAAGTTAGGGAAGGTGAACCCACTAGTTTCCAAATTGACAACAAAGGGGTTCTAAGGCTATTAGGCCGAATTTGTGTTCTGAAGCTTCCTGAGCTCAGAAAGGAAATAATGGATGAATGTCACAAGTCTAAGCTCAATATTCATCCAGGGGTGAGCAAGATGTATCATGACCTCAAGTGCACATTTTGGTAGAGATCTATAAAGAGAGACATTTCTAAATATGTTGCTAGATGTCCCACCTGCCAGCAAGTCAAAAGCGATTAGCAGAAGCTAGCAGGATTGTTGCAACCGCTAAAGGTTCCAAGTTGGAAGTGGGACCAAATTTCTATGGACTTTATTGATGGCTTTTCCCAAACTAGAAAAGGGAATGACAACATATGGGTGATTGTAGACCGCTTCACAAAGACTGCCTATTTTATCCCTATCAAATCTAGTAGAATAGCCTGAAGTCTGGCACAGTTTTATTTCAAAGAGATTGTCAGACTACATGGAGTACCCAGTAGCATCGTTAGTGATCGCGATCCAATGTTTGCTAGAAAATTCTAGGAAGCATTCCAAGAAGTGCTTGGGACCAAATTGAATATGAGCACAACTTATCATCCTCAGACAGATGGCCAGACTGAGAGGGTTGAACCGCATATTGGAAGACTTGTTGCGAGCTTGCATTCTTGATTTTGGCGGGTCATGGGAAGATCATTTGCACTTGGTTGAGTTCTATTATAATAACAGTTACCAAGCAAGCTTGCAGATGTCGCCATTTGAAGCATTATATGGTAGGCCATGCAGATCTCCCGCATGTTGGGTGGAACCTAGAAATCAATAAGTATTTGGTCCCGACATGATTCCTGAAGCATTAGAGAAAGTTGATTTTATTAAAAAGCGATTACTGGCTGCTCAAAGCCGACAGAAGAGCTATGCAGACTCACGAAGAAGGGATTTAGAATTCTCTGTTGGTGATCTTGTATACTTGAGGGTTTCCCCACTGAGAGGTGTAATTAGATTTGGGAAGACTAGGAAGTCGGCGTCGAGATTCATTGGTCCATTCCCTATTCTCAAAAGGATTGGAAATCTTGCTTATAGGGTGCAGTTGCCTGAGTGGTTGCCAGGGGTTCATAATGTATTCCATGTGTCTCAACTCCGGAAGCATGTTCATGATCCAGACTTAGTTGTGGAGGAAGCATCACAACAAGATTGGGAGATTACCCCAAGCTTAGCAGTAAGAAGGGAGCCAGCAAAAAGATCTGGCAAAGAGACCTGGGTTCTGAGTAATAAGAGGATCCACCTAGTTAAAGTGCAGTGGAGCGGGGATCCTAGAGACTGTACATGGGAGATGGAGGATAGCATCAAACAGGCTAATCCCAAGTGTAGAGTAGACGTCTCCAAGTAAATCTTGTGTTGAGGTACATTTACAATACCTTGCATTTTCCATTTTATTTCCTACTTTACTATTATTTCCTTTTCGGGGACGAAAAGCTTTTAAGTGGGGGAGATTGTAACAACCCGGAAAATCAGAACCAATTTAAAAATTTTATTTTGGCTATTTCAGTAGATTTTGAATAGTTAAAATAATCTATTTTAAATAATAATGATTAAAAATTTATTTAAATCGAAGTTGGTACGAATACATTTATTTTAATTTTAAAAAGGAATTGGAAATAGCACGATAGCTTGAAAAGGCAAGTCTGAACTTTGACTGAATATACAGTATTCAAAATTAAGCGGATTTTAGTGAAACCAAAAATATCTAAATCTATTTAAAAATATCTTTCCAAAGAATCCGAAAATCGAAATTTCATAGCGGGAATAAAAAGTTATGGCCAGTTGAATATTCAGGATAGTCGCTATGGAATATAATATAATTTATAGCCCGTATAAATTGCTACTTTACAAACAACCTCCATTTTCAATGAAACCACCTTTGTCGGATGCGGAATGTCAAATTATTGCTAAGTTTAATTTTCTAGAATTTTTGGAATTAATTTGTGAGCGTAGTAAATTAAACTCTGATTTGATAATTTCTATTGAATTTGATCGACCGTAAAAAAGGCCATTATTCAAACGGTCTCCAAATTCGACGAAATTAATTTTGTTAGGACCGTATCGTCAAAACATAGTTAGATTTATATTTCGGGAATTTTCGGAGTCTGTATGTGGCCCCGATGAATTTAAATGTACGATCGAATTAATTAAATAAAGGATTTAATTATTAAATTAAAGAAATCAGGCCAATAACAATTGTTTGGGCTGACGGGACCTAGCCCATTGGTTCCGGAACAGGGGCAATTAGGTAGGAACAACTTTTGTTGGGCTGGATTTGTATAGATTAACAGGTTATTTTCTTAATTAGATAATTAATATAGATTATACTGTGAAAATACTGTTGTATATACTAAACCATAATCAGAAAATACGGCCTCCACCTTCTTCCTTTTCAATGGCCTAAAAGCTTCGAAACTTCCCTCCTTAAATCCTCTCAATCCACTAAATAAAATCCAATAGTCCTTTGGAAGATTTCGTAGAGCTTTTCTTCCTCTTGGATTTCATACCGGATTTGAGATCTATAGTGGAGTATACACTAAGAACCGTGTCCCCGAATTTGACCCGCATCACCCAGAAATCCGGCCCCGATCCGCCACCGACTTAGCTGAGACCATCGTCATCCGGTGCGCTGTCCGAAGCTCCAGAGCGTGCCACCTTCTGATCGTCGCAAAGCTCCTCCATTTGATCGAAAATTGTAAACCTAGAATTGAATGGAAGTTGAAAACCATCGACCTAGTTTACAGTGGAAGGAGAAAGGGTATTTCCCCTTTTAATTTCTTTATTTAATTTAATTTAAAATTGTATAAACATAAAATAAATCATAGTTCACTCATACTGAATCAGAATTGAACGATTTTCGAAGCGCTGCGATCATGAGCCCGAGATCTGCGTTTCTAGACTGACTAGAACCACTTCTGAGCTAATCAAATTTGGACCAAATTTTCAGATCATAACCATTCAGTTTTGAACGAATGTGAGAATTCTGTTTTATTTTTATTTTTAAATAATTAGATTTAATCATGATTGTATTATCATCGATCCATTCTAAATTTCTACATGCTATGCTACGTGATTTGATCTGTATTTGATTGTTGTGTATATTTGGTATTTTGGTGATATTTTATTGGAATTAAATTTGCAATAAAAATGAATCAAACATTTTTGTTATTTTTGGTGAATTAAAATATTCAAAAAAATGAAGTATCACCTTTATTATATTTTGTTGGAATTAAATATTCAACAAAAATGAAATATCACTTTTGTTATTTGATTGAATTAGGATTTTCAATCAAAATGAAATATCACTTTTGTTATTTGATTGAATTAGGATTTTCAAAAAAATTGAAATATCACTTTTGTTATTTGACTGAATTAGAATTTTCAATAAAAACGAAATATCACTTTTGTTATTGGATTTAGTTAGAATTATCAATCAAAATGGAATATACACTTTTGTTATTTGATTGAGTTAGAATTTTCAATCAAAATGGAATATCAAATTTTGTCATTTTGTTGAATTAGAATTTTCAAGAAAAATGAAATATAAATTTCTATCATTTTATGGAATTATTATAAAAATAGAAATATTTTTTTAAAAAAAATAAGAACATTACATTAAAAAGTTCACATTTTTAATGTAATGTTAGAATATAGAAAATGTACATGTTTTGAATAAAAGCATGATTTCATTAAAAAATTACATTTTTAATGTCAAGAATAGAAAAGTAGAAAATGTTCATATTTTGAATGAAGACATGATTTTATTAAAAATTCATATTTTAGTGTCAAGAATGAAATATAGGAAAATGTTCATGTTTAGGATAGAAACATGATTACCTTGAAATTAACATTTTTAATGTAATGTTATAAAAATAAGAAAAGTGTTTATGTTTTAAAATCAAAACATGGTTACATTAAAAATATAAATTTTAATGTAACGTTAGAAATTAGTGAAAATATTCATGTTTTTAAAATGAAAACATGTTGTGCAGTAAAAACTCATTTTTAATGTAATAATAGAAACATAGAAAAATATTCATGTTTTTAAAATGAAAACATTTTTTACATTAAAAATTCATTTTTAATGTAATAATAGAAACATAGAAAAATATTTATGTTTTTAAAATGGAAACAAGATTTACATTAAAAACTAATTTTTAATGTAATAATAGAAACATAGAAAAGGATACATGTTTTACATTAAAATTTCACTTTTTAATGTAATAATAGAAATGTAGAAAAAGATACATGTTTTAATGTAAAACATGTTTTACATTAAAATTTCACTTTTTAATGTAATAATAGACTTTAGAAAAAGTGCATGTTTTAAGATGAAAACATGTGTTACATTCAAAATTCACTTTTAATGTAATATTAGGAGTTGGACAAACATGCATGTTTTAAGATAAAACATGTTTACATTAAAAAATTTGTTTTTAATGAAATAAACAAATCATCAGAAAATGTTCATATTTGAAACAAAGGCATGTTAACATTAAAAATATCATTTTTATAAAAGAATAATTCATAAAAAATGGTTCATGTTTGAATAAGAGTGTTGAAACATTAAAATCATAACTTTTAATGTAAAGTTTGATTATTGGAAATATTGTCGAAGTTACATTTATATTTTCATTGCATATATTAGAATCTATATGCATTGTCAAAGTTACATTTATATTTACATTGCATATATTAGAATCTATATGCATTGTCAAAATTACATTTATAATTACATTGCATATATTAGAATCTATATGCATTGTCAAAATTACATTTATATTTACATTGGATATATTAGAATCTATATGCATTGTCAAAATTACATTTATATTTACATTGCATACATTAGAATCTATATGCATTGTCAAAGTTACATTTACATTGCATATATTAGAATCTATAATCATTGTCAAAGTTACGTTTATATTTACATTGCATATATTAGAATCTATATGCATTGTCAAAGTTACATTTATATTTACATTGCATATATTAGAATCTATATGCATTGTCAAAGTTACATTTATATTTACATTGCATATATTAGAATCTATAAGCATTGTTAAAATTACATTTATATTTACATTGCATATATTAGAAATTAAATGCACTGTCAAAATTACATTCATATTTACATCGCATATATTAGAATGTATATGCATTGTCAAAATTACATTTATTTTTACATTTGCATATATTATAATTTATATGCAAAGTTGACTTGTCATTGGATCAATTTTCATGTAAATGAAATATATTTTGTTTGTCAGTACATAGATATGATATGCTATTAAAAACATTCTTTTATTTGGCATATTAAAAACATTAGTGGAATCGTCAAATAGTTTATATTTATATTGTTTATATATATATATATATATATATATATATATATATATATTAAAATTAAATGAATTGCGCACGGTAGTTCGCATTTCGGAATCGTAACTATAAGCGATTATACCAAAAGATCCATCCGTCGGATTTTCCCAAAACTGGAACCTTTAGGACCATTTTGAGAAGATCTTTCCATCGAAATAAATTTTGTTAAAATCCAACGGTTAGATTTCGTGATAAGTGTAAATCAAATTTTGATAAAAATAGCGCTAGGGCCGCTTATTGACCCAAAGCGTCATTAAATTAATTTAGCTATTTTTATATAAATAAAAATAGCGATAAATTGTCATTCAATACTATTAACAATATGAAATGGTTATAAACTATATATATGCGAGGACCATTTGAAAGGACCGAGTTCAATCTCATTTCAAATGATTATACGATGATTTAAATCAAAGATATTGAAGACGGCGATTGAAGACCGACGATTTTCACATTGAAAGGATAACTACTGATGCTCGGCATTAGTTAGCTTCCAGTAAAGGGTTACAATGGTAGTTGTCCGGACGTACTTTTTGATTGTCCGGATATGCGAGCACCTCTCTTCCGTATTGGACATACGGGACGAGGAATAAGGTGACTCCGGTTCCATTCAGACCCAGAACGGACTTGTAAATGGATGTGTGTCCGATATTGGATTTCATTCCACGTAAATCGATCTTTATTTAATATATATCTGTTGGTGGCCGAGAATTTATTCTCTTGCTTAACATCCTTCTCTGAGACGCATGAGCTCAGAGGTTATATATTGGTAGTTATCGATCGCATGACATGAATTGTCAATGTGACATGCCAAGATGCAATTGATCGAGGATTTTGTTGAAAAGCAGAGCCCTGTGGATGATGATCAAAGCATAACCTATTTCGGCATAGCTTTGTATATAACGTTACCTCGCGAGCCTCACACCCCGGTAAGAGTCAGAAACGGGACAAGGGGATGCAGGGAGTGCTTTCTAGCTAGAAGTGGTATTAGGGTTTTGCAAGCCCTGAAATTTTACTTATGTGGTTGATGCAATGAGGCGCCTTGGATTTATTGGTCGATTGTGACCATTTTGTAGGTTTAATAGGACTGGGATGTGTGTGTTCAGGAATTGCCAATCCACTAAACTATTTGTGGACCGTCCCTGCAGTATCCCAGGATTCGCCAGCGTCTGAATCCTAAGACATTGTAAAGTGTCTCGAATCGGTAAGGAGATCATCCCTTGCCTTGACTCATGATGGAGACCCAATTTCCAATATGACATTACGATTTTGATTGTAAACCTATGTATGGCGACATAGTATATGGTAGCTATGCCGGCTAGGATTGGTGCATTTACTTTGAAGTATTTTTTAAACTTATTAGACACTAATAATAATATTAAAAATATTATTTCCTACGTATCAAGCACCTTTGATCATTATAAGGTAAAACTCTATCCTCCGGTTTGCGTTGCATTGTGTGATGGGACTTGAGTCTTATAATGATTTCATTTTCTAAAAAGCATTGTGTTGTTTTTGAAATAAAATTTATTAAACATATGCACTGGCAATCCAATGGAGTAAACTCGTTCCGCGTTAGCGGCGTGATCCAGTGATTAGCCATATTGTTAGTTAAGGAAGATTTCTCATACCAGTCCCATGTCTGACTCGTAGTTTGTTTCACTTTGCAAACGCGGGTGCCCTCTTTCCACACAGGCAGCCAAATGATAGGTTTAGGTGTGGATACATTCTGGATTGGAGCTTGCTTAAGGAAAAAGATGAAGAACATTTTTCTTTTTATCTTTTTATTACTACTTGAGACATTTAGACCTTATTGATCTTTTATTTATTTGATGGAGTTGAGACTTATTTCTCTTTTGTTGAGACTTCTATTTGCTAAGTGTGTCCTGTAACTGCGTACTCTGATGTCTTTGATGTTATGTTGTGATGACATTCTTATTTCCGCTGCAATGATTTATGTGTTATGCTATTATCTAAGATATGCTATTGTTGTAATTATGATATACTCCTATGATTATCCTTGCTTTCGGAATACGGACGTTCGGGGTCGTCACAATATGTGAGCGTGGCAAAAGAGAACATGTTTTGTAAATTTCAGTCAATTTGGATCAACCAGAAATTGACCATTTTTCAAACAGTCTCCAAATTCGGATGAAATTAGTTTTGTTAGGACCATATCGTCAAAACATAGCTAGATTTATTTTTCAGGAATTTTTGGAGTCAGTATGTGACCCTGGTAAATTAAAATGTACTTTGAAATTTGTACGTTGTTTAATTAAAAATATGACGTTTTAAGTGAAAGTGCTGCAGACTTCAGAATTAGGCTTCGCCACTAGTCCCACTACGTTCAGAAGGCATCAAAACCTATTGTTAGGTAGTGAGCAGGCCTGATTTGGACTTCGGGCCGTTTCTGACTTTAAAACACGCTTAACAATGAAAATATTATTATTTTATTCATCCAAAAACCCTAAAATGGTTGCAGCCGCCATCTTCATTCCATGGCCATGAATATTCAGAACTTCAAACCTTAATTTCTCTCAATACACCCAATGAAATTCAAAAATTTATGAAGTAAAATCGTAGTACTCGGAGAGATCTTCACATCCATACGGATGATGGTATATATTACTTCACGGATTCACTAGAATTTGGTGATGAAGCGCGCATGGATTTAGGGTTTTTCACGGCTGTGGGGGACACCAGAATGGATGGCGTGGAGGGTGGAGGAGGAGTCGATGTGGCGGTCGAGATGGTGGAGTTCGATCGAAGTACGGTGGT
Organism: Allium sativum; assembly: GCA_030737875.1. Taxonomy (NCBI): domain Eukaryota; kingdom Viridiplantae; phylum Streptophyta; class Magnoliopsida; order Asparagales; family Amaryllidaceae; genus Allium; species Allium sativum. Next base: position 637,027,345 of record CM060909.1, read on the forward strand.
GTGCAGCAGGGTGCGTTCTGGAATTGGGAGGAGCGATTTTTGGGTTTTCTGTGCTTAATGAAGACGACGCATATAGGAGAAGGGATGAGGGGTAATGATGGAAAGAAATGTAACTAATTATTAATTATAATTTGAATTATTTTTATTAATTTAATTAAAACTTTAAACATTCATATCATCTTCGTACGATATCAGAAATTCGCAAATTCAGTTGCTTTGGAATCGCAGAAAAGAGTTCTATAACATGAAACTGACTAGAACATAAAGTAAAGAGGCATTTTTGTATGTATGTAAATTAAAGTGACATTTTTATTGTTAAATTGTACAATAGCATTTGTATGCAAATCAAAATGACATTTTATTGTCAAATTGTACGTTAGAATTTGTGTACAAAGTAAAGAGGCATTTTTATATGTATGTTATACATTGAAACTATATATACAAATAAAATATTTCTTTTATTTGTTAAAGACAAAGATAGAAATTGCATATAAATAATGAAAATAAAAATTATCTTTTTATTTGTCATTTGTAAAATGTCATGTAAATAAAGTACACATTTATTTGACATTATGAACATGTAGATATGATATGCCAATAAAACATTCTTTTATTTAGCGTGTTAAATAGATTAGAGGAATCGTTGAGTAGTTTATATTTATATATAATTTTTATATATATATATAAATTAAAATTAAACTAATCGCACTGGTAATTTGCGTTTCAAAATCGTAACTTTAAACGATTATACCGAAGGATCCGACCGTCGGATTTTCCCAAAACTGGAACCGTTAGGTCCGCTTTGGGAAGATCTTTCCAACGATATAAAATTCATTAAAATCTAATTGTTAGATTTCGGAAAATGTGTAAATCAAAGTTAGGTAAAAACAGTGCCAGGGTCGCCCAATGACCCGAAATTTCGTTAAACTAAATTGGGCAATTTTTATATAAATAAAAATAGCGATAAATTGTTATAAAACAATATTAACGATATTGAATGATTTTAAATTATAATTATTTGAGAATTATTTGAAAAGACTAAGTTCAATCTCATTTCAAATAATTATACGACGATTTAACGTCGAAGACCGGTGATCTTCACATCGAATGGATCACTACTGATGCCCTGGACTGATTTGCTCCTAGGAAAGGGTTACAGTGGTAGTTGTACGGACGTACTTGTTGATTGTCTAGATAAGCAAGCATCTCTCTTCCATATTGGACATATGGGACGAGGAATAAGGTGTCTTCGGTTTCGTTCAGACCAGAACGGACTTGTAAATGGATGTGTGTCTAACATTGAATTTCATTCTATGTAAATTGATTTCTATTCAATATATATCTGTTTTGTGGCGGAGAATTTATTCTCATGTTTAACACCCTTCTCTGAGACTCACGAGCTCAATGGTTATATATTGGTAGTTATCGATCGCATGGCGTGAATTTTCAATGTGGCATGCCAAGATGCAAATGATCGAGGCTTTTGTTGAAAAGCAGAGCCTTATGGTTGATGATCAAATCATGGCCTGTTTAGGCGTAGCTTTTTGTGTACCATTACTTCACGAGCCTCACACCTCGGTATGAGTCAAAAACGGGACAAGGTAACGTAGGGAGTGTACATGTTTCTTTCTAGCTAGAAGTGTTATCAAGATATTGCAACCCCTGACATTTTACTTATGTGGATGATGGATTACAAGGCCTCGGTTATATTGGTCGATAGTGACCAATTTATAGGTTCAATAGGACAGGGAAGAGTGTGTTCAGGCATAACTAATCCACTAAAGTATATGTGGACCGGCCCTGCAGGATCCAAGGGTTTCCCGTAGTTGTGATCCTGAGACATTTTCTAGAGTGTCTCCAATCGGTAAGAAGATCGTTCCTAGCCTTGACTCATGATGGAAATCCAACTTCCAATACGACACCATGCGGTTTTTTTTTGTAAAACTAGTATGGCGACATAGTATATGGTAGCTATGTCGTCTACGATTGATGCATTATGATTGAACTATTTTTGAAACATATATACACTAATAATAATATCAAATCTGTTTAATCGTATCCAACATTTTTGACCATTATAAGGTAAAACTCTATCCTCCAGTTTGCATTGCATTGTGTGATGGGACTTGAGTCTTATAATTGTTTCATTTTTCTAAAATGCATTGCATTGTTTAATGATTTACTTTATTTATGCACTGGCAATCCAATGGAGTAAACCTATTCCGCGTCAGTGGTGTGGTCCTATGATTAGCCTCATTATTAGATAAGTTAAGTAAGATTTCTCATACTAGTCCCATGACTGACCTGTAGTTTGTTTCACTTGCAAACTCGGGTGCCCTTTTTTCCACAGGGGCAGTCGAGTAGCTTATTTAGCAGATATATTGAGCAGGATTCGGGATCAAAGCTTAATGTCTCAGGGGTGATAGTCTTCCGCTGTGTTAGTTTGTATTTCCGCGGTGCAGTGTATTACATTTATTGTAAATTATCTTCAGCTGTATTTTATCGATGTACTTTGATATATTCAGTACTCTGATGTAACACTATTATGATGCAATAAAAGTCTTATGTTATTTGTTCTGATGTGTTGTATACCCAAAGTTAGCATATTCAGGTTTTTGAACGGTCTTAGTCGATTTTGCGATCGATTAGGTCCGGGCAAAATCCGAATCGCTACAGTTGGTATCAGAGCTCTGGTTAGCTCAAATCTTTGCGACATAGCTCGTTAGAACTGAACAAAAGTGTAAAGACCCGCATTCTACACATTAAAGGATCGTAGAATATTTATTTCTTTCACATAAGAAGTCGCATGGTCATATAACTTTGGGAGACAACTACTAGGGTCATTTCTCATGTTCATGATTTTTGCCGATTTTTAAATGACCGTTTTACCCCTAGCTAGTCTTGTTTCGGCCATAACCTTTGATTGGAAAGAAGTTCTGACCTAAAACCACTTCCATTAGATCCGGATGATGGTTTACCTTTAAGTATAGTGGTCATATATGGAAAACGGACTTACCGTTTGGGAGATATGGCTGAAATAGAGTTTAGAAGGTGAAAAACTGCTTAACCGGGCCAAATGAGGTGATTAGAAAATGGGCCCATAACCCATTTCAGGATTAGGGTTATGGGGAGGCTAAAATGAGTTAGGTTTTCATTTCATTTTAGTTTTCTAACCGTCATTTACCTCCTAAGAACCCTAATAATGGCCTCCAACCTCTAAAACATCTCCAAATCACTTTCTAATCAAGGATTAAGCGTAGCAACATCAAATCAAGGTGGATTAGCACAAGATTCGAGGTAGAGCTGCAGTGTTGCATCGATATTCACGTCCAAACAGAGATATTTTCAGATTTGATATATATTGTGGCTAAGGTGAGTGGTTAGCATTGCTTTTACACTAATTACAGTTAATAAGGATGATTAGTGTTAATTAGCGAATTTATGCATGATTAAAATCTGGAAAAATATTTATAAATTTTAAAATATTGTTTTAGGCCTTTGTTCGAAAGTTTAGTTAAATTTTGCTAATCATATCATTAGTTTTGCTTAAGCATGCTTAAGGGAAAGATATGGGATTTTGGCTATGTTTGATCCATTTTAACCTATCAAGTTGTTGTTTAAATGTTCGTGGTTGACGTCATATGTTCCTATGACTGTTTGGTATGAACTGTGATTGTTTAGAATAGATAGAATGGTCGAAAACGCCGTCGAGTGGCGTATAAACAGTCGCTGGAAGTTGCAGAAAAAATGCAGGCTGTGACCGAACCGGATCGGATCGGTGGGGACGAACCGAACCGCCATGGGGAGCATTTCACGACCCGACCACTTGCATCTGAAGCTCTAAGATCCAACCCTCTCGTGAAAGGTGATGCAATCCTATCCGATGGGGGCATTACCCTCCGAACCGATCCGCCTGCCAGACCAAGGAAGCTTGACCCCGAACCGAGGCATCATCACGATCCAACCCGGAGCTGGAACCACCCACGAACCAAACCGAGGTGGACAAGAGCCCACAAACCGAACCGACATGGCGAAGTCGACCCAACCCGAGCAATCCGATCCGAACCAGGGTGGTGACTACGAACCAAACTAAGGAGCTTGTATGTGAAGTATCAACTATGAACCAAATGAAGACCGATCCGGTGACGACCAAAAATCCGAGATGCAAAGGAAGTCCAAATGAGAAGTTTGTACTCAGGATCCAGTTGGGAACCAACGAGTCAACTTCATGAGTTGGCATTTGCTGCGGGACGTGTGCTAAGGGGTTGTCGATGTCTATAACTTTGGATCACTATGTGTAGGGGGTACACGAATGGATTCAGGGCCACAGTGGCCTAGGTACGACTAAAGAGATATAGACCAATGAAGTGGGGTCATTTGTAAAGATTTGGTCATGACTCCATGGGGCGAGCTTGGTAGTAGCAGTAGTTGTACAAGTTGAACTCCATCACTACTTCGAAGGGTCTAGTGATTGACAGTGGTGGACATCGTATGCTTTACACACTGAATGAGAGATGTGAGGATGGTTGCTATGTTTTCCATCATTATGATATGCACACCCCTACCCCCGTTATTTTTACACCATCTGTTTAGTGGCACCTTAGAGTATTGTACGGTATGTAGTGCTAACTCTTTGGTTACAGGTCCAGGTTCAGGTATGGTTTAGTATACCTGTTATTGATCTGTTTTGCTGCTTATCGCTCATACCAGACTTTTTGTCTGACCCAGAGTTTTATGTCTCTTCTTATTACTCTGGGTGCTCTCACGAGCAGACTAGAGACAGGTTAGGTGGTATGCACGAGTAGTTGTACCGGAGGCGAGCAGGAGGTTTCCACGTATGATACGTATATATAGATATTCTCCTTGTGTTGCTGCGGTCACTGCTTTGGGCATTAGTGGTGTACCTTTCTTTCTTTTGTTTAGAGACAGTAATTTGGAAAGTGGTAATAAGCTGTATTAGTATTTCCGCTACTCTGATGATGATGTTGATGTTGGTTTTAATTATCAGCTTATGCATTGTCTCGCCTATTTTATGTCAAGTATATTATTATTATATTTTGTTCCATGAGCTGTGAGACATTCCACAGGTTTTCGTTTAGTTCATTCTCTTCTTTCCTTTCTTTGGCGAACGTTCTGTGCTAGCCAGATATGTGTACAGTGCACTTTCGGAGGAAATGTCGGCTGGTGCGGGGCGGGCCGTCACACTTGGTATCAAAGCTCTAGGTTGCGTAGTTAACCTAGGGAAAGACACCAGGGAGAGATAATACGTATAGGAGAGCGCGTATTTGTGATTATTTTGGTTTTCAAAAGCTATATATATACTATTAGTATATCTAAGGGTGAAGTCGCATTGCACTGGCACCACTATGGAGATGGTTAATCGTTTTCTCTTTAAAGACTGAACGATGAGCCGTTTCGCAAGAGGTGCTGGTAGAGGAGCCAATAATGGGAATGCTGTTGACATGAGGACGATGTTTACTGACCTCATGAGGGAGATTCTTAGAAATGTTCAGGGGGCAGATCCTAATGTTGGTAATGGTGGTGGTGCAGGCACCTAGAGTCGATTTTGCTAAGCTATGCACGGATTACACTAGTCTTGGTGGAAAGCCATTCCAAGGAACGGAGACGGCCACGGATGTTCAAGATTGGTTGGATAGCTGTGAGCGTATCTTCGAAGACTTGGGTACCGAGGATGCGATGAAAAGAAAGCTAGCATCCCGTCAGCTGCAAGGATGGGCAATGAATTGGTGGAATGCTACGAAGGCAGCTACTCCCGAGGATTAAATTACTTGGGATCAGCTTGAGGTTTGCTTTAGCGATAAGTTCATTCCAGCTGCTCAAAAGTCAGTGTTGTTTAAGAAATTCTTGGAACTTAAGCAGATTGGCAGAGCTGTCTCGGAGTATATTGCTGAATTCGACACTTTGTCGAAATATGGGTTATCCCTAATAGATACTGCCGAGAAGAAGAACGAGAAGTTCATAACTGGCTTGGATCAGTACTTGGGGGAAAGGCTTATTAACCACATCGATGATGTGTTTGAATCGATTGTGGGGAAAGCATTGAGGTCAGAGAGTCTTTACCCTAAGTCGAAGACTGAGGTTGCATCTGCAGAGGAGCCGAAGCCGCAAGCATGCGGTGGAGGCAAAAATGGTTCTCAGAGTAAGAGGAAGCAGAACCAGAAGAAGGATGGCCATAAGAAGAAGAAAGATGTTGAGTGCTTTAGCTATGGTAAGAAGGGCCATTATGCTAGTAATTGTCGGGCCAAGCCAGCGAATAGGAAGTGCTTCACCTGTGGCCAAGTGGGACATCACAAGGACAAGTGTTTGCAACCCCCTAAAGAAAAGAAGATGGTGAAATCATATGCCCTTAATGCTATTCCTTCTTCGTCGAATGCCCCAACTGCGGCGGAGAAGGGAAAGAATATCGTTATTTAAGGTATGCTTTATGTTTATGATGTTCCTGTTCGAGTATTGTTTGATACCGGAGCCTCCCGTTCTTTCATATCTAGTGACCTGGTAGATAGGTTGGAATTGGAGACCGAGATTGTCGATAGACCTTTAGTAGTGACGAACCCGATTGGTGGTTTGACTAACCTTAGCACGATTTTTCGTAATGTAGTCTTATCGAGTCATGGATGCATGTTTGTTTGTGATTGCTTTGTTTTGGGCTTTAATGGGTTTGGCATTATTTTGGGAGTCAATTGGCTCTAAAGATACGGGGTGGTGGTAGACTGTGAGGGCTTTTTGTGACAGCTAGAGCGGATGATAGGCAAAGGGTAGTGTTTGGTGGTCTACCTGGTGATGGGGTAATGGCTAGTTTTCTAAATTCCCTCGACATCCCGCATGGTGAGTTGTCAGGTTTGCCCGTGGTTGGCCAGTATCCGGACATCTTTGAAGAAGTGATCGGGCTTCCACCACATCGAGAGATTGAGATCCGTATTGATTTAGTGAAAGATGCTAGACCAATAGTGATGCCACTTCGTCGTATGGCACCAAGGGAGCAGCGAGAGCTCGGGGTGCAAGTCAGCGATCTTTTGAAGAAGGGATTTATCAGAAGGAGTGTTTCTGAATGGAGATCACTAGTTGTGTTTGCTACCAAGGCGGATGGTTCCCTTCGATTGTGTGTGGACTACCGCGAATTGAATAAAGTGACAAGGAAGAATAAGTATCCTCTACCGCGAATAGATGATTTATTTGATCAGTTGAGTGGCACGAGAGTATTCTCCCAGTTGGATCTCGCAACAGGTTTTCATCTACTTAGAGTGGAAGCTGAGAGCATAGCTAAAACGACATTTCGGACGCCATCTGGATTTTATTAGTGGTTGGTCATGCCATTCGGGTTGACCAATGCGCCAGCATATTTTTTGGATCTTATTAATAGGATATTCAGAGATCAGTTGAATAAGTTTGTTCTTGTGTTCGTGGACGATATACTTGCTTATTTGAGGACAGAGGAAGAACACAAGGAACATTTGAGGATAGTGATGGAGGTGCTGAGAAAACACCAGTTGAAAGCAATGTTCTCTAAGTGTCACTTCTGGAGGAGGGAGTGAGATTCTTGGGCCATGTTGTTTCAGAGAATGGTATTGCCATGGATCCTGCAAAGGTGGCTACGGTACAAGATTGGTCTACGCCCAAGAATGTAACGGACATAAGAAGTTTCTTGGGATTAGCTGGATATTATCGTAAGTTTATCAAAGACTTCTCCAAGATAGCAGCACCATTGACTAAGTTGACCAAGAAAAATCAAGCTTTCGTCTGGGACGAAAAGTGCGAGAATGCATTCAAGAGTCTAAAGGAAAAGTTGACATGTGCACCAGTGTTAGTCATTCCTAAGGGGAATGAAGAGATGACAGTATATACGGATGCATGTGGTACCGGACTAAGTGCTGTATTGATGCAAGGAAGTAGGATTGTAGCTTATGCAAGTCGGCAATTGAAACCGCAAGAGAAAAGATACCCCACCCATGACTTGGAATTAGCAACGATCGTATTCGCATTGAAGATGTGGAGACATTATCTAGTGGAAGAAATATTTGAGCTGTTTACTGATCATAAGTCATTAAATTATCTTTTCCCTCAAAAGGATCTAAATCTCCGATAGCAAAGATGGTTAGAATTCTTAGCTTCCTATGATTTCGACATCGCATATATGCCAGGAAAGGGCAATGCGGTGGCTGATGCACTGAGTTGAAGACATGCCAGTTTAGGGGCTATGTTCCTATAATGGAAGCAACCGGAGTACATTGCTGGGTACGATTTCAGACCAAAGTGCGAATTGGATCAAGAAATGTTAGCGAGTTTGATGATCAGACCCACTTTGATTGAGCGGATTGGTTCCAATCAGAGGGACGATCCTAACCTATTGGAAATCATCTCAAAGTTAGAGATGGGAATTAACGAAGAGATGAACAAGTATGGGCTTGATCGAGATGGATGGCTTAGAAAGAATGGAAGACTTGTTGTGCCCAATGTCAATGGATTGAGAGATGAAGTTCTTAGAGAATGTAATCACTCAAAACTGACTATACATCCCGGTGGTAACAAGATGTACCGAGACATGAAGCAGACCTACTACTGAAAGGGATGAAAAGAGACGTTGGGAAATTTATATCCAAATGCATGAATTGCCAGCTTGTTAAAGCTGAGCAAAAGAAGCCTAGTGGTTTGTTGCAACCATTATAAGTTCTAGAATGGAAATGGGAACAAGTCTCAATGGATTTCATTGATGGGTTACCAATGACTAAGTCGGGCCATGATAACATTTGGGTGATTGTGGACCGATTGACCAAGAGTGCAAGATTTATACCCGTCAAGTCGAACTGGACAGCAGGTAAATTAGCAGAACTATATGTAAAGTGGGTAGTGTGATTTCATGGAATACCGAAAGGCATTGTGAGTGACCGAGATCTGTTATTCACTAGTGGATTTTGGAGGAGCTTACAAGAGGCGTTAGGATCAGAATTACATCTCAGTACCGCGTATCATCCTCAAACTGACGGTCAAGCAGAGAGGGTGAATTGTATATTAGAAGACCTCTTGAGAGCCTATGTATTGGATTTTGGCGGATCATGGTACGAAAATTTGCATCTAGTAGAGTTTGCATATAATAATAGTTATCAATCCAGTATTGGTATGGCTCCATTTGAAGCTTTGTACGGAAGACCGTGCAACTCACCATCATGTTAGTTAAAAACTGGTGAGAAGTTTGTACTTGGACCAGATGTGATTATAGAAACTTCGCTATGATTAAGGTTATCCAACAGCGAATGAAGGCTGCCCAAGATAGGCAGAAAAGTTATGCTGATAAGAGGAGAAGAGAATTAAAGTTCTCCATTGGCGACTTGGTGTTTGTCAAGATTTCTCCATTGAAGAGCGTGATACGATTTGGAAGGAGAGACAAGTTAGCACCAAGATTTGTTGGTCCATTCCCAGTTCTTGAGCAAATTGGGAATTTGGCATATAAAGTTGAATTACCAGAGAAGATGGCAGGAGTTCACAACGTGTTTCATGTATCCCAGTTAAGGAAGTTCATACACGACCCAGATGTGGCTATTTCACCTGATCAGTTGGATGATATCGAAGTTGAACCTGAGGCGGTTGGGAACCGCAAGCCTATGCGTATTGTTGGGAATGATACGAAGCAACTTCGAAGGAAAGAGGTGAATCTAGTCAAAGTTCAGTTGGGCGAGAATGAGAATGACTGTACTTGGGAAACAGAGGAGAGTATTAGGAAGACGTATCCAGAACTCTTCGCCTGGTAAGATTTCAGTTTCGATTTAGTCTTTCCACATGCTAGGATAGGCTTTTTTTGTTTGTTTTGCATGTTTGATTGTTGTATGTGGCTGGTAGGCATGCGGGATCCTTTGTATGTTTTGGGTTAAGGAATTTCGGGGACGAAATTTCTTAAGGGGGGAAAAGTGTAACGACCCGCATTCTACGCATCGAAGGATCATAGAATATTTCTTTCTTTCGTATGCTAAGTTGCATGGTCATTTAACTTTGGGAGACGACTATTGGGGTCATTTCCCATGTTCATGATTTTTGTCGATTTTTAAATGACCGTTTTACCCCTAACTAGTTTTGTTTCGGCCATAATTTTTGACTAGAAATGATTTTTGACCTGAAACCACTTCCATTAGATCCGAATGATGGTTTACCTTTCCGTAGAGTGGTCATCTGTGGAAAACGGACTTACCGTTTGGGAGATATGGCTGAAATAGGGTTTAGAAGGTGAAAAACTGCTTAACCGGGCCAAATAAGGTGACTAGTAAATGGGCCCATAATCCATTTCGGGATTAGGGTTATGAGGAGACCTAAGTGATTTAGATTTTCATTTCAATTCAGTTTTCTAGCCGCCATTTACCTCCTAAGAACCCTAATAATGGCCTCCAACCTCAAAAACATCTCCAAATCATTTTCTAATCAAGGATTAAGCATAGCAACATCAAATCAAGACGGATTAGCATAAGAATCGAGGTAGAGCTGCAGTGTTGCATCGGTATTCATGCCCAAACAGAGATATTTTCATATTTGATATATATTGTGGCTAAGGTGAGTGATTAGCATTGCTTTTACACTAATTACAGTTAATAAGGGTGATTAGCGTTAATTAGCGAATTTAAGCATGATTAAAATCTGGAAAAATATATATAAATTTTAAAATATTGTTTTAGGCCTCTGTTACAAAGTTTAGTTAAATGAGTTAAGTTTTGCTAATCATATCATTAGTTTTGCTTAAGCACGCTTAAGGGAAAGATATGGGATTTTGGCTATGTTTGATCCATTTTAACCTATCAAGTTGTTGTTTAAATGTTTGCGGTTGACGTTATATGTTCCTATGACTGTTTGGCATGAATTGTGATTGTTTAGAATAGATAGAATGGTCGAAAACGCCATCGAGTGGCGTATAAACAGTCGCTGGAAGTTGCAGAAAAAGTGCAGGCTGTGACTGAACCGGATCAGATCGGTGGGGACGAACCGAACTGCCCTGGGTAGCATTTCACGACTCGACCACTTGCATCTAAAGCTCTAAGATCCGACCCTCTCGTGAAAGGTGATGCAATCCTATCCAATGGGGGCATTACCCTCCGAACCGATCCGCCTGCCAGACCAAGGAAGCTTGATCCCGAACCGAGGTATCATCACGATCCGACCCGGAGCTGGAACCACCCACGAACCGAACTGAGGTCGACAAGAGCCCACAAACCGAACCGACGCGGTGAAGCCGAGCCGACCCGAGCAATCCGATCTGAACCAGGATGGTGACTGCGAACCGAACTAAGGAGCATGTATGTGAAGTATCAACTATGAACCAAATGAAGACCGATCCGGTGATGACCAAAAACCCGAGATGCAAAGGAATTCCAAATGAGAAGTTTGTACTCAGGATCCAGTTGGGAACCAACGAGTCAACTTCATGAGTTGTCCATTACTGCGGGACGTGTGCTAAGGCGTTGTCGATGTCTATAACTTTGGATCACTATGTGTAGGGGGTAGGTGAACGGATTCAGGGCCACAGTGGCCTAGGTACGACTAAAGAGCTATAGACCAACGAAGTGGGGTCATTTATAAAGATGGTCATGACTCCATGGGGTGAGCTTGGTAGTAGGAGTAGTTGTACAAGTCGAACTCCGTCACTACTTCGAAGGGTCTAGTGATTGACAGTGGTGGACATCGTATGCTTTACGCACTGAGTGAGAGATGTGAGAATGGTTGCTATGTTTGATTTGTTTGCCATCATTATGACATGAACACCCCCACCCCCATTATCTTTACACCATCTGTTTAGTGGCACCTTAGAGTATTGTACGGTATGTTGTGCTAACTCTATGGTTGCAGGTCCAGGTATGGTTTAGTATACCTGTTATTGTTCTGTTTTGCTGCTTATCGCTCATACCAGACTTTTTGTCTGACCTACAGTTTTATGTCTCTTCTTATTACTCTGGGTGCTCTCACGAGCAGACTAGAGACAGGTTAGGTGGAATGCATGAGTAGGTGTACTGGAATCGAGCAGGAGGCTTCCACGTATGATACATATATATAGATATTCTCCCAGTGTTGCTGCGGTCACCGCTTTGGGCATTAGTGGTGTACCTTTCTTTCTTTTGTTTAGAGACGGTGATTTGGAAAGTTGTAATATGTTGTATTTAGATTTCTACTACTCTGATGATGATGTTGATGTTGGTTTTAATTATCAGCTTATGCACTGTCTCGCCTGTTTTATGTAGCGACCCGGAATTTCCGACACTTGAATCCAGATACTAACACGTCCCGTATCCAAAACTCAAATATCGAAAACCCAGAAAGCTAATAGAAAGAAGTTAGAGGGTGAGAAAAGATAGAAAGAAATATTAGAATAGAAGAATAAGAAGATCAGAATCTCACAGCGGAATGGACAAAATATAATAATCAATTATACTTTATAAAAGAAAGGTATATTACAACATCAGAGTATACATTACGATCAATACAACACAGCGGAAATAAACTAGTACCAGTATATATATGGAATACGTCTCGTCTTCAACTCTTCTTCTGAAGCTCCGAGCGATACCTAACCTGGTAATATACTCGGTCTGACCCGAGCACATTTGATTTAAAACAAAATTCACCCGGATCAGTCTGAAATACTATCAGTGATAAATTCATACAGCAACCAACTTGTTTAACTTTGAAATCCTTTTGAAATAAAAGGATAATAGTAAGACCAGTCCACACATAAACACGGACGGTTTTTATCTTACTATAACCCAAATCGTTTTGAAATCAATATCTTCTTCTGATATTATCATAGTGTCTAGATACAAGAAAATAAAATCTAGCAGAACGCTTGCATCTCACGCTCCACATATATAGTATACAATTAAAACCGCGGGCTCTTATTGGAGATTGGATTTCCAACTATGACAAGGTATGGGACCACCTGCCGATAGTGTATCTCTAGAGACGAATACACTGGGTTCAACAAGAACGTCTTGCAACCCGGCCCACACATGACCGACCACTCATTTCTCTTGAGTGTATCGAATGTATTGTCACCTTACGGCTTTTTGTCGCGCGACCACCGTAGTTCCCGGGAGATACAGAAATGAAAAGAAGTAACAAATATGAATATTCTCTAGATGGTGACAATACACCCTAATGGGTGCGACCCACATAGCCATGCTGCCTGCCTGATTTTTGTCATTTCCCGGTTGTTGAGGCTTGAGGCTATAATCGACTTTTGAAACAGCTAACCACCATTCACATCGTCTATACACATCATCCAGGAACAGGATGAACCGAAGGCACCCTCCTACTGCATCCAATATAGGAATCACCCCATGGATCAGTAGCGAGAAATCCTTGCAACCCGTAGATTCCAATCACAACAGAATCACAGTATATCTCTAGGGATCAGCCAGAGATTGTAAGTAACTCTTCCGTTTCATGAAGATCTATGGTCTTCAATTGCTCCATCTCGATCAATGTCTTCGACATATTCGTATATATTGGTCGGAATGGTTTTCGAATATAAATTCGATCCCGGTCTTCCCGTACCAATAACGTTGGGTCAGATTTTGATAGTCGGTTATTTAACTATCAAAATAAACAACCATAAAATAAAACAAAGTCATTGGTTTATACACAGCATCACTTGGCCCTTATAACATATTGGTTTAAAACATGTTATAATTCTTTTATCTATATATCTAGAAAATCTAATTAAATCTTCACTAACATTTCTTACGAACTTATTGATTCAAGTCGTCATTCGTAAAACTATCGTTACGACATTTTCTTTGACTTCGCTATTTGAATACCAAAGTTGCCCGTTACCCTTTTAGAATAATCCCATTTAAATCTGCTTCCATAACTTCGAAAATACCGTTATAATCCCACCAATCATTTCATACCATCAATCCTTTTTTTTATTTTCTTTTACTTCGAAGTCTCATTATATATATATATATATATATATATATATTTCAAAATCCTTCAAATAACGTTATAGTTTTATTTTTCCCAAAATATTATACTTTCACCATCACGACTAACATTATCCTTTGATAATCCTGAAGTTGTTCAAGTTGGGGTATTTAATTTACCTCTCAGACCTTGATCAACAACGTTCTTATCATAAGCTAGATGTCAGTTGTAATACAAAACCCAACACTCATTTCTAATATGACAAATCCCATTATAATTCCATTGTGATGGAATATCATCTCTTCTTTCAAAATGGCGACTCTATAACGCATCTTTATAACTTAGTTCGTTTAACTATTCTGATTCAAACTGGGTTTTAGAACTTCACATAACTTGGATTCATAGAATACAAAGATATTTCAATAAGAATATGAGTTAAAACTTCGATACCTCATTATAAATATTTAAATTGCTTTATTTACTATAAACATAGCTTTAAACTTCAAAACTTTTCTTAATATATATTACATTCCAAATTATCACTCTGATCATTTTTTAAATGACTAATAATCAAGTTCCCATATTTATTGCAATAAAAACTAGATTACTTAACCCTTAACCACCCCCTTTAGATTAATGAACTAATTAAATAAACAATTTCAGTTACACCGTTAACTTGTTCAACTCAACATGGCTAACCAGTTAGTCAATCATTTTTTATCTTGCCATTTAAATTAATTAATAATTAATTAATCTAAATAATTTTATTCACTTTGATCAATATAAACCCATTCTAATTGTTACGTCAAATCTGGCCACCTTAATTTAGCTAAATATGATTCTTTACAAATCCCTTACTAGGCACGTGCTTCGCGCACGGTAGAATTTGGTGAAAATGGTAATTTGTGTTTAAATAAATCAATGTATATATATGTGGTTGGATTTTTCTTCTTGTTAGAATTTCATTTAAAATAATATATTTAAAAATATATTCGGTTATAAAAATATATTCTATAACCTCATTTCTAACGATTCACCTGACGGTGAATCGATCTTTATAAACGGTGTGTATTTGGGCCATTAGCTATTTATTTCTCAACCAATACTATATATATTGGTTCAAACTGAACCACATTCAACAACCAACAGGGTTCAAAGTTAACGGGTTTTAAACAGTTCATAAAATATGAAATAACAACATATTAAATATTTGAGGAACCGGTTTGATTCCTCCTACCTGTTCTTTCCTGCATCACAGATCAATAAAATATTTCATATCAGTACATAGAGATAATTTAAACGACGATAATATAATTAACGTCAACCATTAAAGCAACCATAGGCATCCAAGGCATTCAATCAGCCAATTAAATTTAATTATACGAATTTAGCACATCCTAGTATTTCAGAAATGTGTGAGAATTAACTCACCTTCATTTTTCAATCCATGATTTCAGCGTCGCTTCGTATGACATTAAACCGATGTTTAAAACTATACGAGTTTCCAACTGTTCCCATTTCTGACCGATTCAGCTTGTTTGTGTTGCCTCCGTCGCCATGATCTCAACAGACTCAGTTTTCGCTTGATTCTATGTACGAACGACTGATTTATCGTAATCACACGGTAACACATTATTTTATAAACTAAATTTTTAAGTAATTAATTAATCATAACTAATATACCTTTACCCGTTTTCTGTCGTTCCCATGCGCGCCTAGGACGAAGAACCCATCCTTTCCACGTCCAGCTTTTCATCCTCACGTTATTACCGCCCTTCACTTCATGCCAAACAAAAAGAACCCCTCCCAACTTCGGTTTCCAGTTTCCGTTTCCCTTTTTTTTCTTTTTTTTTTTCGCCAAACCGAACAGTTGGTCCCTCCTCCCCAAAGACTGCACGCCTCATACATGCACCGCCCAGCCTGACACCCACTTCTGCACATGTTTTATTTTACTTCTTCTTCTTTCCCATTTGCCGCC
The DNA here is from genome assembly GCA_030737875.1 of Allium sativum. Lineage (NCBI taxonomy): Eukaryota > Viridiplantae > Streptophyta > Magnoliopsida > Asparagales > Amaryllidaceae > Allium > Allium sativum. Next base: position 637,043,234 of record CM060909.1, read on the forward strand.
AAATACCTGATGGTATCAACCTCGCATTTTTTTTTTAAGTATGGCCCAAGGCCCAATGCAAGGATGTACAGCTCATATACTTCTTCCCACGAAAAGAATGCATCCAGTATCCTACCACACACACAGCCGAACTTCCTGACCTTCCTCATGTAATTCGCGCCTCCTAACTTCCTTCTTCAATCCCACACAAACACCACTGTTTTGCTTTCGCTTCTCACTTCCTGGTAAACAAAACCGTCCCTTTTCTTCCCGTATTCTATTTCTATGTCAGCTCCACCTGAGTGTCCTCCCTCCACATCACGTCCTTCTCTTTCCTTCTTGCAAAAATACATCCCCACTTCACAACACTTGCCTTTACTTCAATGCAAAACGTAGCTCCCATCTTGCCACCTTCGAACTTACTGAACCCCCCTGCTTTTACTAGCGAACCCGCACACTTCACGTTGTACTGGACCATGCCCGACACCTTGTTTATATATATTTTTTTAAACTTTTCGAGAGGAAGTAAAAAGAATGAGAAGTTCGGTTTTCTTTTTGTTTTGCTTGGGAAAACGAATGTGTAGGCTATATTTATAGTTGGGGAAAGATTGGCCATCAAGTAATTGGTTTGGTAGGCAAGGCAATGCAAATCTTGGCCATCACGGTTTCACTTGTTTGGCGCACAAGTAACTGCAGTAGTAGAGTAGCTGTTCCCTTCCTATAGCTGTGCTGATGTCCCTTTTCAAAAACAGTGTGATGTGTATACAGAGACTTATTTTCATTGCTGTGTATTTGTTTTGCTTGTACGCAGAGATTAGCACGAGGGCATCTGTTTGAATAAGATGTAGTTAGACTGTAGCTAGCTGGACAATAGACAGGTGGGATTGTTTGAAAATGGAAACAGATATTTGTAACTAAACACTTCGGTGAGTTCACTATAATGACCTACTGTGACATGAAGGATCACTAAAATAACCATCTTCATTGTTCCTTCCAATGTTGACAGCAAGAATTTAATAACATTAATGGCCGAGAGGAAACTGGGGGTATGTTTGATCATGAAGGGAATAGGGACGTTTATTTTTTTATTTTTATTTTCCACTCACAGATTTCTCAATGGCCAATCAAGCTATGTACCAATATCCTTCTTGATGCACTAAATGAAAGTTACTTCTTATTATCACTTATTTACGAATGAATTTAGTCAAGAAATTTAACCATGAAGTGTTAGGCCTATGGACATGTTTTCCAATGATCATTACGGAGGACGTTGAATATTAATATGCAGTAAGGGTATAAAAAGGCTTTCAGGTAGTTTTATATTAAAATTTCAAAAGACCATCACGTGTTTATGACTGACACCACCGATGGATTGATGCATCCTCCAGTCAGAGCGTGCTTACTTATACATGAAGGATTAGGATAGATTTGTATATAAATAGGCTTGCAGTGTTTTCTATTTGAATAGGCGCAGGAGGAAGTATTCAGGGTAGGCTAATGCGCATATATTGATTGATTGGAAAACACAGTAGAGTAGCAGCATGGTTAGCATAGACCTTTTTTCTTTTTTTTATAAATTTTGATTTGATTAAGTGAAACTGACTAACGATATTTTAGTTTAAAAATTAACGTACCCTGCTATATACAACTCCGTCTGCATATGACTCGTTAACGACAGAAATAAATATACCGTCGCGTCCAGCGTTGTGCCACGATCACAAATATATAATAATATCGGTAGTTTGACTTATATTGTGATACCCCAAAATGTTGTTATAGGGTGCAAAATACTCCAAATAAAACGTTGCTTATTTTACAAAATAAAAATTACAGTAAAATTCTAAATATTAAATTATAACTACGCCCCAAAGGACTTGTCCAAATTCGAAGCCAATATTTAATTATATTTAAATAAATCGTTATGGTGTATAAACGATTCCACAACGACTATTTGAAAATTTGATTTCGACGTAAAATAAAATCTACAACATGAGAATTCGATTTTTCTCCTCCATTAGAAAAAATATTATCAACTAGATTCAGACGCTTCTGGTTTCACCGAAATCCGACTCAACACGAGCTCTATATGACCAATTGAAGTTGAAATTCAATTTTACGAACTACCACGCTGTTTGAATTCTTTTTATATTAAAGATAATTATAAACGTTCATTCATCATTAAATTAACGAATTCGATAGTAAATTCCAAATAAAATATTTAAAATAAATTTAAATATTCGAATCAAAGCAGCAGAAAAATCCGGGTCGTTACATTCTTCCCCCCTTAAATAAATTTCGTCCTCGAAATTGCTAGGTAAAAAGAATGCTCTGAACTTGATTATTTCCAAAATAATTAATCCAAAATATTATCAAAAATATTACCAGGTTATAAAATTTTCGAAAAATTCGGCGGCACCTCCTCTGCACGGTTCGATCGAAACAATTACAATTCGCCTCTTCGGCCTCACATATCGACCAAATGAAAATAAAAGCCAAGCGGCTACCCGTCTCGGGTATAAATTCAAACATCCATTCGATAATATTAAGGTTTACCTTTTTGTCGAGCAACTCGATTCCAATTCCAAAGCAACCCAAGTAACTGCTCTTCGTCTGTCAATCTGTACTCTCAATCAGTGTAACCAAACCAACTTCATAGCCCTTTGCTATCTGTACTTAGCTCTACTTACAATACAGGTAGCAATCCAAGGTTAATTTTTTTTCCCAGTTCCGTTTCTTAATTGATTTTTAATCTCAATTCCTTATACTGGAATTTATCTCTCTGTTTCCGAATCATTCAATTTTCTTATTAACTTGTTTGTCGAATTTAACATAACCAACTATCATTTAATAAACTAGATCATACAACACAAACAAATCATCCAATATATAACCTAGTTTTAGTTAAGTTCTGATTCACTCAATTCTATATCAAATTTCATATTCACCAATTTTATAATTTAAATTTCCTTCTGGTTTTATTAAACCATTCAAATTTATTACACCCGGGTCTCATTTTAACAAGCCTAACTCATTCATTGGTTCTAAATCCAATTTAAATCCATATTATTCATCCCTAACACATTCTACAAACCTTTTAATTCATAGTCGTAACTATTTTTAGCAATCCATTTAGATATACCAACCCATTCCTTATATCTCATTCTGATTCAATTACCTGAATCAATTCCATCTCATTCAGGTTTGTTCAAACCAAGTCTATACAATCAATTCCAATCACGCAATTCAACTTATTTTCAAATATTTCATTTGGGATTTATTCACTGTCATTTTTCCCAACACAAGCCAGATTTCAGTTGACTTGTTTCAATTTCAATTTATAAGATTCATTCAAAAAAATTGAATTTAATTCTCATTTCATATTTGAAATGATTCTATTTCATCCAATCAAATAATAATTTGATAAAATAATAAATTTTACCTTCCAATAAAATATATTGGGTCAAAACAATATAAAAATAATTTTATATTCAAATACAAATACGCGCTCTTGTATATATATAAACTCAACTCGATCTAGGGTATTACTAGCCCAATCTCTATCGAGTTACACCACAGAGCCAAGGTTATTCCTAAACCATTGCTCTGATACCAACTGTAGCGACCCGGAATTTCCGACACTTGAATCCAGATACTAACACGTCCCGTATCCAAAACTCAAATATCTAAAACCCAGAAAGCTAATAGAAAGAAGTTAGAGGGTGAGAAAAGAAAGAAAGAAATATTAGAATAGAAGAATAAGAAGATCAGAATCTCACAGCGGAATGGACAAAATATAATAATCAATTATACTTTATAAAAGAAAGGTATATTACAACATCAGAGTATACATTACGATCAATACAACACAGCGGAAATAAACTAGTACCAGTATATATATGGAATACGTCTCGTCTTCAACTCTTCTTCTGAAGCTCCGAGCGATACCTAACCTGGTAATATACTCGGTCTGACCCGAGCACATTTGATTTAAAACAAAATTCACCCGGATCAGTCTGAAATACTATCAGTGATAAATTCATACAGCAACCAACTTGTTTAACTTTGAAATCCTTTTGAAATAAAAGGATAATAGTAAGACCAGTCCACACATAAACACGGACGGTTTTTATCTTACTATAACCCAAATCGTTTTGAAATCAATATCTTCTTCTGATATTATCATAGTGTCTAGATACAAGAAAATAAAATCTAGCAGAACGCTTGCATCTCACGCTCCACATATATAGTATACAATTAAAACCGCGGGCTCTTATTGGAGATTGGATTTCCAACTATGACAAGGTATGGGACCACCTGCCGATAGTGTATCTCTAGAGACGAATACACTGGGTTCAACAAGAACGTCTTGCAACCCGGCCCACACATGACCGACCACTCATTTCTCTTGAGTGTATCGAATGTATTGTCACCTTACGGCTTTTTGTCGCGCGACCACCGTAGTTCCCGGGAGATACAGAAATGAAAAGAAGTAACAAATATGAATATTCTCTAGATGGTGACAATACACCCTAATGGGTGCGACCCACATAGCCATGCTGCCTGCCCGATTTTTGTCATTTCCCGGTTGTTGAGGCTTGAGGCTATAATCGACTTTTGAAACAGCTAACCACCATTCACATCGTCTATACACATCATCCAGGAACAGGATGAACCGAAGGCACCCTCATACTGCATCCAATATAGGAATCACCCCATGGATCAGTAGCGAAAAATCCTTGCAACCCGTAGATTCCAATCACGACAGAATCGCAGTATATCTCTAGGGATCAGCCAGAGATTGTAAGTAACTCTTCCGTTTCATGAAGATATATGGTCTTCAATTGCTCCATCTCGATCAATGTCTTCGACGTATTCGTATATATTGGTCGGAATGGTTTTCGAATATAAATTCGATCCCGGTCTTCCCGTACCAATAACGTTGGGTCAGATTTTGATAGTCGGTTATTTAACTATCAAAATAAACAACCATAAAATAAAACAAAGTCATTGGTTTATACACAGCATCACTTGGCCCTTATAACATATTGGTTTAAAACATGTTATAATTCTTTTATCTATATATCTAGAAAATCTAATTAAATCTTCACTAACATTTCTTACGAACTTATTGATTCAAGTCGTCATTCGTAAAACTATCGTTACGACATTTTCTTTGACTTCGCTATTTGAATACCAAAGTTGCCTGTTACCCTTTTAGAATAATCCCATTTAAATCTGCTTCCATAAGTTTGAAAATACCGTTATAATCCCACCAATCATTTCATACCATCAATCCTTTTTTTTATTTTCTTTTACTTCGAAGTCTCATTATATATATATATATTTCAAAATCCTTCAAATAACGTTATAGTTTTATTTTTCCCAAAATATTATACTTTCACCATCACGACTAACATTATCCTTTGATAATCCTGAAGTTGTTCAAGTTGGGGTATTTAATTTACCTCTCAGACCTTGATCAACAACGTTCTTATCATAAGCTAGATGTCATTTGTAATACAAAACCCAACACTCATTTCTAATATGACAAATCCCATTATAATTCCATTGTGATGGAATATCATCTCTTCTTTCAAAATGGCGACTCTATAACGCATCTTTATAACTTAGTTCGTTTAACTATTCTGATTCAAACTGGGTTTAGAACTTCACATAACTTGGATTCATAGAATACAAAGATATTTCAATAAGAATATGAGTTAAAACTTCGATACCTCATTATAAATATTTAAATTGCTTTATTTACTATAAACATAGCTTTAAACTTCAAAACTTCTCTTAATATATATTACATTCCAAATTATCACTCTGATCATTTTTTAAATGATTAATAATCAAGTTCCCATATTTATTGCAATAAAAACTAGATTACTTAACCCTTAACCACCCCCTTTAGATTAATGAACTAATTAAATAAACAATTTCAGTTACCCCGTTAACTTGTTCAACTCAACATGGCTAACCAGTTAGTCAATCATTTTTTTATCTTGCCATTTAAATTAATTAATAATTAATTAATCTAAATAATTTTATTCACTTTGATCAATATAAACCCACTCTAATTGTTACGTCAAATCTGGCCACCTGAATTTAGCTAAATATGATTCTTTACAAATCCCTTACTAGGCACGTGCTTCGCGCACGGTAGAATTTGGTGAAAATGGTAATTTGTGTTTAAATAAATCAATGTATATATATGTGGTTGGATTTTTCTTCTTGTTAGAATTTCATTTAAAATAATATATTTAAAAATATATTCGGTTATAAAAATATATTCTATAACCTCATTTCTAACGATTCACCTGACGGTGAATCGATCTTTATAAACGGTGTGTATTTGGGCCATTAGCTATTTATTTCTCAACCAATACTATATATATTGGTTCAAACTGAACCACATTCAACAACCAACAGGGTTCAAAGTTAACGGGTTTTAAACAGTTCATAAAATATGAAATAACAACATATTGAATATTTGAGGAACCGGTTTGATTCCTCCTACCTGTTCTTTCCTGCATCACAGATCAATAAAATATTTCATATCAGTACATAGAGATAATTTAAACGACGATAATATAATTAACGTCAACCATTAAAGCAACCATAGGCATCCAAGGCATTCAATCAGCCAATTAAATTTAATTATACGAATTTAGCACATCCTAGTATTTCAGAAATGTGTGAGAATTAACTCACCTTCATTTTTCAATCCATGATTTCAGCGTCGCTTCGTATGACATTAAACCGATGTTTAAAACTATACGAGTTTCCAACTGTTCCCATTTCTGACCGATTCAGCTTGTTTGTGTTGCCTCCGTCGCCATGATCTCAACAGACTCAGTTTTCGCTTGATTCTGTGTACGAACGACTGATTTATCGTAATCACACGGTAACACATTATTTTATAAACTAAATTTTTAAGTAATTAATTAATCATAACTAATACACCTTTACCCGTTTTCTGTCGTTCCCATGCGCGCCTAGGACGAAGAACCCATCCTTTCCACGTCCAGCTTTTCATCCTCACGTTATTACCGCCCTTCACTTCATGCCAAACAAAAAGAACCCCTCCCAACTTCGGTTTCCAGTTTCCGTTTCCCTTTTTTTTTCTTTTTTTTTTCACCAAACCGAACAGTTGGTCCCTCCTCCCCAAAGACTGCACGCCTCATCCATGCACCGCCCAGCCTGACACCCACTTCTGCACATGTTTTATTTTACTTCTTCTTCTTTCCCATTTGCCGCCAAATACCTGATGGTATCAACCTCGCATTTTTTTTTTTAAGTATGGCCCAAGGCCCAATGCAAGGATGTACAGCTCATATACTTCTTCCCACAAAAAGAATGCATCCAGTATCCTACCACACACACAGCCGAACTTCCTGACCTTCTTCATGTAATTCACGCCTCCTAACTTCCTTCTTCAATCCCACACAAACACCACTGTTTTGCTTTCGCTTCTCACTTCCTGGTAAACAAAACCGTCCCTTTTCTTCCCGTATTCTATTTCTATGTCAGCTCCACTTGAGTGTCCTCCCTCCACATCACGTCCTTCTCTTTCCTTCTTGCAAAAATACATCCCCACTTCACAACACTTGCCTTTACTTCAATGCAAAACGTAGCTCCCATCTTGCCACCTTCGAACTTACTGAACCCCCCTGCTTTTACTAGCGAACCCGCACACTTCACGTTGTACTGGACCATGCCCGACACCTTGTTTATATATATATATTTTTTTTAACTTTTCGAGAGGAAGTAAAAAGAATGAGAAGTTCGGTTTTCTTTTTGTTTTGCTTGGGAAAACGAATGTGTAGGCTATATTTATAGTTGGGGAAAGATTGGCCATCAAGTAATTGGTTTGGTAGGCAAGGCAATGCAAATCTTGGCCATCACGGTTTCACTTGTTTGGCGCACAAGTAACTGCAGTAGTAGAGTAGCTGTTCCCTTCCTATAGCTGTGCTGATGTCCCTTTTCAAAAACAGTGTGATGTGTATACAGAGACTTATTTTCATTGCTGTGTATTTGTTTTTCTTGTACGCAGAGATTAGCACGAGGGCATCTGTTTGAATAAGATGTAGTTAGACTGTAGCTAGCTGGACAATAGACAGGTGGGATTGTTTGAAAATGGAAATAGATATTTGTAACTAAACACTTCGGTGAGTTCACTATAATGACCTACTGTGACATGAAGGATCACTAAAATAACCATCTTCATTGTTCCTTCCAATGTTGACAGCAAGAATTTAATAACATTAATGGCCGAGAGGAAACTGGGGGTATGTTTGATCATGAAGGGAATAGGGACGTTTATTTTTTTATTTTTATTTTCCACTCACAGATTTCTCAATGGCCAATCAAGCTATGTACCAATATCCTTCTTGATGCACTAAATGAAAGTTACTTCTTATTATCACTTATTTACGAATGAATTTAGTCAAGAAATTTAACCATGAAGTGTTAGGCCTATGGACATGTTTTCCAATGATCATTACGGAGGACGTTGAATATTAATATGTAGTAAGGGTATAAAAAGGCTTTCAGGTAGTTTTATATTAAAATTTCAAAAGACCATCACGTGTTTATGACTGACACCACCGATGGATTGATGCATCCTCCAGTCAGAGCGTGCTTACTTATACATGAAGGATTAGGATAGATTTGTATATAAATAGGCCTGCAGTGTTTTCTATTTTAATAGGTGCAGGAGGAAGTATTCGGGGTAGGCTAATGCGCATATATTGATTGATTGGAAAACACAGTAGAGTAGCAGCATGGTTGGCATAGACCTTTTTTCTTTTTTTTTATAAATTTTGATTTGATTAAGTGAAACTGACTAATGATATTTTAGTTTAAAAATTAACGTACCCTGCTATATACAACTCCGTCTGCATATGACTCGTTAACGACAGAAATAAATATACCGTCGCGTCCAGCGTTGTGCCACGATCACAAATATATAATAATATCGGTAGTTTGACTTATATTGTGATACCCCAAAATGTTGTTATAGGGTGCAAAATACTCCAAATAAAACGTTGCTTATTTTACAAAATAAAAATTACAGTAAAATTCTAAATATTAAATTATAACTACGCCCCAAAGGACTTGTCCAAATTCGAAGCCAATATTTAATTATATTTAAATAAATCGTTATGTTGTATAAACGATTCCACAACGACTATTTGAAAATTTGATTTCGACGTAAAATAAAATCTACAACATGAGAATTCGATTTTTCTCCTCCATTAGAAAAATATTATCAACTAGATTCAGACGCTTCTGGTTTCACCGAAATCCGACTCAACACGAGCTCTATATGACCAATTGAAGTTGAAATTCAATTTTACGAACTACCACGCTGTTTGAATTCTTTTTATATTAAAGATAATTATAAACGTTCATTCATCATTAAATTAACGAATTCGATAGTAAATTCCAAATAAAATATTTAAAATAAATTTAAATATTCGAATCAAAGCAGCAGAAAAATCCGGGTCGTTACATTTTATGTCAAGTATATTATTATTATATTTTCTTCCATGCACCGTGTGACATTCTACAGGTTTTCGATTAGTTCATTCTCTTCTTTCCTTTCTTTGGCGATCGTTCCGTGCTAGTCGGATATGTGTACAACGCACTTTCGGAGGAAATGCCGGCTGGTGCGGGGCAGGCCATCACAAAAAGACTCATCAGAGGTAGGATTAGTAATATCCTATTAAATAATACTCATTAGAGATAGGATCAGTAATATCCTAGAATGAGAAAACTCATTAGAGATGGGGTTAGTAATGCCCTAGAGTGAGTCGAGAGTGACAAGTTTATCATTATCGTATTTGTGATTATATATATAATCCGATCTTAGAAAATATGATTTTTTTAATATATAAAAGTTATATATATTTCAAAAGTTAATCAACTAATAAAGTTATTGAAATAAAAAAATAAAAAAAGTAAAAAATAATATATATATATATATACATATATATAAATGAAAGTTGAGTTGGTTAATTAAACAACTTTCAGCTCCATTCCTTTTCGAGAATAAAAAGATTTTAAGTGGGGGAAATTGTAACAACCCGAAATTTTGGAACCAATTTAAAATTTTTATTTTAGGAATTTTAATGGATTTTAAATATTTTAAATAATTTATTTTAAATAATAACGATTAAAAATTTATTTAAAATCGAAGTTAGAACGAATATATTTATATTAATTATAAAAGGAGGTAGAAATACCGCGGTAGTTTGAAAATTTGAATTTGAACTTTGACTGAATGTACAAGATGCAAAATAAATCGGATTTTGGTAAAACCAAAAATATTTAAAACTGTTTAATAATATCTTTCCAACGAATCTGAAAATTGAAATTTCATAGAGGGAGTAAAAAGTTATGGTCAGTTGAATATTCAGAAAAGTTGCTATGGAATTTAATATAATATATAGCCCGTGTAAATAGCCATTTTGCAAACGACCTCCATTTTTGACGAAACCACTTTGGTTGGATCCGGAATGTCAGTTTATTGCAAGATTCCAATTTTCATAATTTTTGGAATCAATATGTGAGCGTGGCAAAAGAAAATGTGTTTTGTCAATTTTAGTCAATTTGGATCGACTAGAAATTGGCCATTTTTCAAATGGTCTCCGAATTCGACGAAATTAGTTTTGTTAGGACCGTTTCATCAAAATATAGCTAGATTTATTTTTCTGGAATTTTTGGAGTTAGTATGTGACCCTGGTAAATTAGAATGTACGTTGAAATTTGTACGTTGTTTAATTAAAAATATGACGTTTTAAGTGAAACTGTTGCAGACTTTAGAAATGGGCTTCGCCACTAGTCCCATTGCATTCAGAAGGCATCAAAACCTATTGTTAGGCAGTAAGCAAGCCTAATTTGTACTTCATCCCGTTTCTGACTTTAAAACACGCTTAATGATGAAAATATTATTGTTTTATTCATCTGAAAAATCTAAAATGGTTGCAGCTGCCATCTTCATTCCATGGCCACGAATATACCGAACTTCAAACCTTAATTTTTCTCAATCCGCTCAATGAAATTCAAAAATTTATGAAGAAAAATCGTAGTACTTGAATAGATCTTCACATCCAAACGGATGATGGTATATATTACTTCACGGATTCACCAGAATTTGGTGACGAAGCGCACGCGGATTTAGGTTGTTTCAGGGCTGTGGGGTCCACCGGAATGGGCGGCGTGGAGGGCGGAGGAGGAGTCGATGATGGCGGTTGAAATGGTGGCGTCCGATCGAAGTATGGTGGTGTGTAGCAGGGTGCGTTCTGGAATTGGGAGGAGCGGTTTTTGGGTTTTATGTGCCTGATGAAGATGACGCACGTAGGAGAAGGGATGAGGGGTAACGATGGAAAGAAATGTAATTAATTATTAATTAAAATTTTAATTATTTTTATTAATGTAATTAAAACTTTAAAAATTCATATCTTCTTCATACGATATCAGAAATTCGCAAATTCAGTTGCGTTGGAATCGCAAAAATAGATATACAACATGGAACTGATTAGAACATAAATGAAGCATGTTGGAAATTCAGAAAAATCCGAATTCGAAGAACTATGAGAAATTCTACCTTTTTTATGATTAAAATTACTTAATCATGATACGTGATTTGATCTAGAATTGATGTTGTTAAATTATACGTTGTTAAATTCTATTTGGATGATACGTGATTTGATCTAGAATTGATGTTGTTGTGTTGATCTGTAACACCCCGAATTTTTGAATAATCGAATTAACTAAATTAAAGAATAATTAATCTCAGATGTGAGAATTAAGGGAAATGGGTTGCGCCATTGTGTTCGTATCGGAATTCTGGTTGAGATAGAGTCCGAGTTTGCGTAAAATGAATACCGGATGAAGGAGATATGGAAGAACGAAGTCAGGCGGGAAGAATCAGAAATATATATATATATATATATATATATATATATATATATATATATTAGCACTGGCGCACTTGGGAAATGCGCCAAGACAAAAGTGGCATTGGCGCACCTGCCAAGTGCGCCCAGGCCGAGCAGGAAGCCTGCACAGCTTTCTGGTGCAATCTGATCTATACTGTGACTCATTGCTGAGTCCTTTCTAACTCCTTGCCGAGTCATTAGGGCTAAGGTGTCACCCTATCCTGACTGAGTGGTTTTGATTAACCCTAAGATCATCCGATAGTTATAATTAAATTGAAATTCTATATAAACATGGGTAGACTCAAACCCTAAAATCAAATAAAAATCTGAATCATGGCCTTCATGCTGTCATCTTGTAACCTAGAGTAGCCGCCACCAACTAGAGGGAAATCAAAGCTAATCAATTCAGTTCTATTCAACTCTAATCAAAACAATAACGAATCTACTACAAAGGCGAGCTAAATTAATTTCAGAACTCAGATTTCAGAACGCAAGACCTTCTTTTTGTGAGTTCGATTTCTCTAATAAGATAAATAACAATTTAATTGGATTAAGCTATGATTTGGATTATATGGTTATGTTGTGAATCATTAACCGTATGTTATTATCTATGTTGTAAATCTATGATGTTATTATCTATGTTGTAAAGGTGTGATGTTATCATCTATGTTGTAAATCTATGTTATTTGTTGGCTTATGTACAATCAATTCATAATGATGTTTCATATGCTAGAATGGTTATGTTATTGGAACTAATTCATATGTTAAATCATATGTAGGTATGCAAGTTTAGATGTCAATCATATGCAAGTTAGTGAGAATCATATACAATCTTACATGTTTCATGACATCTATTCTATGTGTAAATTGGATCTAAAGTTAGGCTATGACATGTGTGAGTTAGATGCAAGTTTACATAATAGTCTATGTTGTATAAATCACATATGCAAGTATATATATTGGAGTATGAATCATGTAATGTAAGTTTGTGACTATTGCCTATGTGAGTTTACACCTTGTGATTAGATCTATGACATCCATAGTTTATGCAAGTTTGTAACTTCGGCCTATGCAAGTTTAAGATGAAAAACCTTATTCACACATGCAAGTTCACCCCTTATGTTTAGATCTAGTTTTTATTCTATGCATGTTGTGATGTTTTCTCTTTATTCCATAAGTTAGACTATTCGAGTCTAACGTATGTTTCACGTTAAATGAACGAACGTATAATGTGGGGCAATGGGATAATATTTAAAGATTTAATATTGAGAATTGGCATAAATGCCTTAAATGTGATGTTAATTGGTATAATTTTATATACCATAAATAGATGGACATAATTGAGTCAATTATGGAAATAGTTAAATTTGTAATTGATTGGCAATTTGAATAGGGAAATTAATTCAAATTGGGGATAATTAATTAGGTGTAATTAATCGCCTAAGACACGAGGTTAGACTCTTTTGTGGTGAAAGACTGCCCGGACCCGCCGGCAAATCCAGCTGCCTCAAATGTCAGTCTAATGTGGGCGGTCTTAGGCATAAATTAAATGCGTAACAGTTGTAAGGACACGAGGTTAGGCTCGTTTGTGTTGTAAGACTGCCCGGACCCGCCCGACAAATCCAGTTTCCACAAATGCCAATCTAATGTGGGAGGTCTTTACAAGGTTACGGTCTTAATGAATTAAGAAACACTTAACCAGATAAACATGTAGTGGGACATAAGGGGGTTAAGTGGGTGCCTTGGGTGGCATGTGGAATTAAGTAGGTGCCTTGTGTGGCATTTTGAAGTATGATTAGATGCATTAACTAAGACTGAAACATGTAAAAGAAGACAAGATTAAGAATGGGGTTAAGTGGGGAAAAACCTTAGAGGGGACCAAGCGTAGGTGGACAGCTCGTGTCATGCATGGGGGCCCTTTTCAAACCAGTAACCCATAAAGTATCTTCGTGGGCTCGACCCAAGTCGTGGACGGGACACGCGTACTGGATTTGATTGTAAGAGGTCAAAACGGGTCAGCGGTGGCGACGCAAGTCCAACGGGTTCATATGCGTGTGTGGGCCCGGGCTGGTAGGTAAGACGTTGTTGCATCGTGTAGATATAAGCCGTGCATTTTTGGTTGTATCGGGTTGCCACTTTGGGGAGTGATACACCCCACTGTGGGGCCAGTACGGGTATCTACGAGTTAGGGAGCCGATCGAATGGGGGTAGTGGGTACACTAGTGGAGATAGGGGTAGACGGCACCTATGAAGGTAGCTAGGGGTACACTAAACTACCATTATCATTATTAAGTTCTGTAGGCGGGATCAACCTTTAGGGTGACTAGTCGCGGTGCAGTGTAGTAATTATCTTATAGTGATTAGGTGCGTCTTTAACGATATCTTGGTTCATCTTACTTCCTCGTTTTTTCTGTCATACCCAATTGTTCACATTCATTTCCTTATTTTCCAGCTTATGCCTTAGTCTAGTTATTTTGATAATTATATTGTTAAAGCTATCGCACTCGCCAGACTTTATGTCTGACCCCCTTTTCTTTCCACCTCTTTTCTTCCTTTCCCCCCCCCTCAGGTTTGTAAGGAGGGAATACTACAACTTAGTGCCAATTTCTTTCAGTTGCTTGAAGATAGTAAATGTATCGCTTGGGACTCTCATCTTTATGGCTTTGCTTATGCTCAGTGGGGATTTATGCATTTCTATTATTTAAGTATTTGCTTCTTTATGTACTTTGAACTTTTTGAAAAAGACTATTGATCCTGTTGTAATGGCTTTGGAAACTACTTATGTAAACTTGTTTTGAGTTATGATGAAATAAAATAAGTTTTATCTTCCGTTGTGTTGTTTTATTTATTTATTCTTGTAATTTATTTGTTCTATACAAACAATAACGCTTCATGGACATTGATGCATTCCATTTGTGAGTGACGTTAATGGACGTGGGGTGTTACACGTGGTATCAGAGCTATGGTTACAAGGACAAATAAAAAGTTTTGAAAAGTGTTTTGAAAAGTATTATTTTCCTAAAAAGTATTTTCAAAAACTTGTTTTAAAGAAGCTATTTTCAAGGAAAGTTTACTTAAAAGAGCATAATCCCCGCAATCCATACATCTCACTTTCGCTTACCTTGTTTTAAAACTCTTTCTTTTTCTTTTCAGCATGTCTGGAGCATCTGAGATACCAGAGGGCGTTCATGTACCCGGTTGGTTTCGTCAATATCTTGAGGCTAGGGCCACTGCCGCGGGACCGGCCGACGTTCCTCCTCCTCCTCCCCCAGCTCCAGCCATTCCTCCGTGTGGAGATACATTCTCCAAGATATGTAAAGACTTTCATTCGATGGGTGGAAAATCTTTTAGTGGGACTGAAACGTTCATTGAAGCTAGAAACTGGTTGAAAGAAGTGGAGGATCTATTTGGCATCTTTGATTTGGAAGATTGTAAGAAGGTCCAATTGGCTGTTCGATTGATGAAGGACAAAGCTTCGTTTCGGTGGGAAGTCACTAATGGAGAGCGTCCAATTGATTCATAGCCGAACTTCAGGCGTAGGTTTGAGGCAAAGTTTCTCTCACGGGCTGAAGAGAATTTATATATGGAAAGATTTTTGGCGTTAAAGCAACGGAATCTTTCAGTAAAAGAATATGTCAACAAGTTCAATCATTTGGCGAGATTTGGCTTGGACTTGGTGAATACACCCGAAAAGAAGGCCCTGAGATTTGTTAAGGGTTTGAATGAGCCACTACATGGGTTAGCTATGACCCACATCCCTATGGGGGCCATCTTCGAGAGGCTAGTTGATATGGCACTTACGCATGAAGAGGAGAAGGGCACCAATGCTAATAAGCTGGCACCCAAGAATAAAGGGGATCAAAAGAAACCGCAGCAACAACAACAAAACAAGAAGGACGGGAAGAACAATAATGGCAAAGGAAAGAAGAAGTGCTTTAATTGTGGGACACCAGGCCATCGGAGTAAAGACTGTAGTAAAAAGAAGAAGACTGGTTGTTTCCACTGTGGAGAGGCAGGTCCTCTAGTTAAGGATTTCTCTAGGAAACAGGGACAATGGCAAAGAACTTCTGAAGGGCAGCTTCAGGCTCTCGTGGCACCAGGGCAGGCAAGGGAGCAGGCCCAGGCTCTCGCGGTCCCACCGCTGCAAGAACAAGGTAGAAACATTTCCGTCGAGAGTTTAGTTTTTTTGTTTGATCATCATGTCCGTACTTTATTCGATTCTAGCGCATCACATTCATTTATCTCTACATTATTAATTGAAACACTACACTTAAATACTAGCCTTGTTGTGGATCCCATTGTAGTCTCAAATCCTATTGGTGGATCGGCTCATTTATCCATGGTCTGTAGGGATTTGAGATTGTCTATCTGAGGTGTTGGTTTTGAATGTAATGCTTTTGTGATTGGTTTCACGGGCTATGGGTTGATTCTAGGGATGGATTGGCTAGCCCGATATTGCACCATCCTAGATTGTGAACGAAGGGTAGTAAAATTGTTGACTCGTAGTGGAAAGACCCTTGACATTTCTTGTGACCCTAGAGGACCGGTGATGCTTAGTTATCTTGAGTCACTTGACGCATCCAATGATGATTTACATTCTGTTCGTATATTCCATGAATATGTTGATGTCTTCGACGAGGTGAGGGGTATACCCCAATAACGTGAGATAGACTTTTGTATTTATCTTGTAGACAATGAAAAACCAGTATCTCTGCCAGTACGCCACATGGCTCCTCGTGAGAGGAGGGAGCTCAATAAGCAAGTAGGGGAGTTGCTTGAGAAAGGGTTCATAAGACGTAGTATATCAGAGTGGGGTGCTCCAGTAGTATTTGCCACGAAGGTGGATGGGTCCCTTAGACTTTGTGTGGACTATAGAGAGCTTAATATACTTACTAAGAAGAATAGGCACCCACTGCCGAGGATTTACTATCTCTTCGATCAGTTAGTTGGTGCCTCAGTGTTTTTGCAGTTGGACTTAGCCACTGGTTTCCATCAGTTGAGAGTGGCTGAGGATAGCATAGACAAGACTGCCTTTAGGACTCTGGACGGTTTCTATGAATCGCTTGTGATGCCCTTCTGTTTGAAAAACCCCCCTCATACTTTGTTGACTTGATGAGTAGGGTGTTTAGGTGGTACCTTAATAAATTTGTGGTGGTCTTTGTGGATGACATCTTGGTCTTTTCTAAGAGCGAGGAAGAGCACACCCTACATCTTAGGGAAGTGTTGGAGACCCTTCGAGCGCATAACCTTAAAGCTAAATTTTCTAAATGTCACTTTTGGAGGAAGGAAGTGCGATTCTTAGGGAATGTGGTTTCCAAAGAAGGGATAGCTGTGGATCCCGCGAAGGTGGTGGCCATCCAAGATTGGAAGGTCCCTAAAAATGCTACCGAGGTAAGGAGTTTCTTGAGATTGGCAGGCTATTATAGGAAGTTTATCAAGGACTTCACAAAAATATCAGCCACATTAACACGCTTGACAAAGAAGAACCTAGTTTTTACGTGGGACATAGATTGTGATGATGCATTCCCGCATTTAAAGAGAGCTTTGACCACAGCCCCAGTCTTAGTGTTGCCAGATGGGAGAAAGCCATTTACCGTTTATATCGATGCTTGTGGGACAGGACTGGGCGCAGTCTTAATGCAAGAGGGAAGGCAGTTGAGAGTGCATGAGAGAAGGCAGTTGAGAGTGCATGAGAGAAGTTACCCTACGCATGACCTAGAGTTGGCTGCTATTGTTTTCGCCCTTAAGTCTTGGCACCATTATCTTCTTGGCGAGAAATTTGAATTTTGTACAGACCACAAATCACTAAAATATTTGTTCTCTCAGAAGGACTTAAACTTAAGGCAACAAAGGTGGATGAAATTCTTAGCGTCCTACGATTTCGAGATAGCATATACCCCTGGCAAGGGTAACGTGGTGGCAGACGCCTTAAATAGGGAAAGGTTGTTCTTGAGTCCGTTGTTTGTTGAGTGGCGAAGCTTAGAGTTCATCTCTGTGTTTGACTTTAGACCTTCCATTTACTTTGTACCCAGTTTGCTAGCATCCTTAGAGGTCATACCTACGCTTTTGGGACGGATTGGTGAGGCACAGCGTGATGACCCACAGTTGGTTGAGTTACTAGAGAAGCTCATAAAGGGGGAGTCATTGAGCCATCTCAGTAGGTATACCCTAGATGGTAAGGATTGGTTACGTAGGGACGGTAGACTTTGTGTACCACGAGACAAGGACTTCAGGAAGACCATTCTTGATGAGGCACATCGTTTGAAGATGACCATTCATCCCGGAGGGGACAAGATGTACATGGACAAGAGATGAGTTTACTTTTGGGTCGGTATGAAGAAGGATGTGGTCGAGTTTGTCGCTAGATGGTTGGTGTGCCAACAAGTAAAAGCAGAGCAAAAGAAGCCCAGTGGGTTGCTTCACCCATTGGAGATCCCACAATGGAAGTGGGAGAGTGTCTCGATGGACTTTGTTGACGGGTTAGCGAGATCGAGGAAGGGTAATACGGGGATTTGGGTTGTGGTAGATAGACTTACTAAGAGCGCCCATTTCATTCCCGTGAAGAGTAAGAGGACTGCTCCATGGTTAGCCTCTGTATACATTCGAGAGATAGTTCGTTTGCACAATGTTCCTTCTAGCATAGTGAGCGATCACGGTCCTATCTTTACTAGCGAGTTTTGGAAGAGCTTGCAAGAGGCGGTAGGGACTCAGTTATGTTTGAGCACCACATATCATCCTTAGACAGTCGGCCAGACCGAGAGGGTGAATCGTATTCTAGAGGACCTTTTGAGGCTATGTGTTTTAGACTTCGGAGGTACATGGGAGGAGCATCTTCCTTTGATGGAGTTCACATATAATAATAGCTTTCAGTCTAGCATTGGCATGGCACCTTTCGAGGCTCTTTATGGATGGCCGTGTCGTTCGCCTACATGTTGGTGGGAATCTACGGATAAGATCTTACTTGCGCCCGATATGATTAGAGAGACTTCGGAAAAGATCGATTTGATTCGAAGGAGGATGAAGACGGCGCAAGATAGGCAGAAATCTTATGCGGACAAGAGGAGGACAGATCTTGAGTTTGATACTGGGGACATGGTCTTTATCAAGGTGTCTCCATTACGGAATGTTGTTCGCTTTGGGTCCGTTGGGAAGTTAGTACCAAGGTTCGTAGGGTCGTTTCCTATTAAGGAGAGGATTGGACAGATGGCGTATAGAGTAGAGTTGCCCGAGAGACTCAGTGGTGTACACGACGTATTCCATGTATCACATTTGAAGAAGTGCTTGCACGAGACCGCGGAAGTGGTAGAGCCGAGCTTGCTTAGAGAGGTGTAGATAGAGCGTGATGCGACGATTCGACGAGCTCCTACGTGCATTCTTGGGTCGGAGATTAAGAAGTTAAGGAATCGAGAGGTCAAGCTAGTCAAAGTGCAATGCGGAGATGATGAGAGCAACGCTACTTGGGAGACAGAAGAGAAGATGCATTCAATGTACCCTTTTCTTTTCGAGGGTATGTCTTTTAATTTCTCCTTTATCGCTTGGCTTGTACTCGTTTTATCTTTAGTATGTCCTCTCGCTAGTACTTTTGACCTTTAGATAGGGTAGTCCTATGGTTGAAACATGTGTTTGAGACATGTTATGTATGATGGATGCAAGTGTTTGCTAGTGGTTGCTCGTGGATGCATATACACACACTTTAGGCACTAGATCGGCTCAGTCACTTTCATATTGCATATTGCATATAAATTGATGTATTTAGTAAAATGAATGTACATTGAATGTCTGTATCATATGGATGTTGCATTTAAATGGATGGTTATGCACACATGTAGTAATGATATGTATAGGATTCTTTGCATACATGATGGATACATGGCACTATCATTATTTGCATTAAGGAGGTCGACTGAATCAGTGGACCACCTGATTTAGCATTAGTATACGGACATATACACACACTATGCATATGTACATGAAAAGCATTAGAAATCTTTTAAGGATCATGGTTGCTAGTGGCTGATGGTTGAGTAGATTGATGATTGGATAGTAGGTTATGTTCTTCTTGACTTAGAGATTTCGAGGATGAAATCCTTTAAGTAGGGGAGAATGTAACACTCTGAATTTTTGAATAATCGAATTAACTAAATTAAAGAATAATTAATCTCAGATGTGAGAATTAAGGGAAACGGGTTGCGCCATTGTGTTCGTCTCGGAATTCTGGTTGAGATAGAGTCCGAGTTTGCGTAAAACGGATACCGGATGAAGGAGATATGGAAGAACGAAGTCAGGCGGGAAGAATCAGAATATATATATATATATATATATATATATATATTTGCACTGGCGCACTTGGGAAGTGCGCCAGTACAAAAGTGACACTGGCGCACCTGCCAAGTGCGCCCAGGCTGAGCAGAAAGCCTGCACAGCTTTCTGGTGCAATCTGATCCATATTGTGACTCATTAATGAGTCCTTTCTGACTCCTTGTTGAGTCATTAGGGATGAGGTGTCACCCTATCCTGACCGAGTGGTTTTGATTAACCCTAAGATCATCCGACGGCAATAGTTAAATTGAAATTCTATATAAACATGGGTAGACTCAAACCCTAAAATCAAATAAAAATCTGAATCATGATCGTCATGCTGTCATCTTGTAACCTAGAGTATCTGCCACCAACTAGAGGGAAATCAAACTAATCAATTCAGCTCTATTCAACTCTAATCTAAACAATAACGAATCTACTACAAAGGTGAGCTAAATCAATTTCAGAACTCAGATTTCAGAATGCAAGACCATCTTTTTGTGAGTTCGATTTCTTTAATAAGATAATTAAGAATTTATTTGGATTGAGCTATGATTTGGATTATATGGTTATGTTGTGAATCATTGACCGTATGTTATTATCTATGTTGTAAATCTATGATGTTATTATCTATGTTGTAAAGCTGTGATGTTATCATCTATGTTGTAAATCTATGTTAATTGTTGGCTTATGTACAATCAATTCATAATGATGTTTCATATGCTAGAATGGTTATGTTGTTGGAACTAATTCATATGTTAAATCATATGTAGGTATGCAAGTTTAGATGTTAATTTAGATATGAATCATATGCAAATTACTGAGAATCATATACGACCTTACATGTTTCATGACATCTATTTTATGTGTAAATTGGATCTAAAGTTAGGCTATGACATGTGTGAGTTAGATGCAAGTTTGCATCATAGTCTATGTTGTATAAACCACATATGCAAGTATATAGATATTAGAATATGAATCATGTAATGTAAGTTTGTAACTATTGCCTATGCAAGTTTACACCTTATGATTAGATCTATGACATCCATAGTTTATGCAAGTTTGTAACTTCGGCCTATGCAAGTTTTAATTGAAAATCCTTATTCACACATGCAAGTTCACCCCTTATGTTTAGATCTAGTTTTTATTCTATGCATGTTGTGATGTTTTCTCTTTATTCCATAAGTTAGACTATTCGAGTCTAACGTATATTTCACGTCAAACGAATGAACATACAACGTAGGGCAATGGGATAATATTAAAAGATTTAATATTGAGAATTGGCATAAATGCCTTAAATGTGATGTTAATTGGTATAATTTTATATACCATAAATAAATGGACATAATTGAGTCAATTATGGACATAGTTAAATTTGTAATTGATTGGCAATTTGAATTGGGAAATTAATTCAAATTGGGGATAATTAATTAGGTGTAATTAATCGTTGAAGACACGAGGTTAGACACTTTTGTGGTGTAAGACTGCCCGGACCCGCCCGGTAAATCCAGCTGCCAAAAATGCCAGTCTAATGTGGGAGGTCTTTACAAGGTTACGGTCTTAATGAATTAAGAAACACTTAACCAGATAAACATGTAGTGGGACATGGGGGGGTTAAGTGGGTGCCTTGGGTGGCATGTGGAATTAAGTAGGTGCCTTGGGCGGCATTTTGAAATATGATTAGATGCACTTAACCAGATTGAAATATGTAAAAGAAGACATGATTAAGCATGGGGTTAAGTGGGGAAAAACCTTATAGGGGACCAAGCGTAGGTGGAAAGCTTGTGTCATGCATGGGGGGCCTTTTCAAACCAGTAACACATTAACTATCTTTGTGGACTCGACCCAAGTCGAGGACGGGAAACGCGTACTGGATTTGATTGTACGAGGTCAAAACGGGTCAGCGGTGGCAACGCAAGTCCAACAGGTTCATATGCGTGTGTGGGCCCGGGCTGGTAGGTAAGACGTTGTTGCATCGTGTAGATATAAGCCGTGCATTTTTGGTTGTATCGGGTTGCCACTTTGGGGAGTGATACACCCCCACTATGGGTCTAGCACAGGTTTCTACGAGTTAGGAAGCTGATCGAATGGGGGTAGTGCGTACACCTAGTGGAGATAGGGGCAGACGACACCTACGAAGGTAGCTAGGGGTACACTAAACTACTATTATCATTATTAAGTTCTGTAGGCGGGATCAACCTTTAGGGTGACTAGTGGTGGTGCGGTGTAGTAATTATCTTATAGTGATTAGGCGAGTCTTTAACGATATCTTGGTTCATCTTACTTCCTCATTTTGACCCAATTGTTCACAGTCATTTCCTTATTTTCTAGCTTATGCCTTAGCCTAGTTATTTTGATAATTATATTGTTAAAGTTATCGCACTAGCCAGACTTTAGGTCTGACCCCCTTTTCTTTCCACCTCTTTTCTTCCCCCCACCCCCTCAGGTTTGCAAGGAGGGAATACTACAGCTTAGTGCCGATTTCTTTCAGTTGCTTGAAGATAGTAGATGTATTGCTTGGGACTCTCTCATCTTTATGGCTTTGCTTATGCTCAGTGGGGATTTATGTATTTCTGTTATTTAAGTATTTGCTTCTTTATGTACTTTGAAGTTTTTGAAAAAGACTACTGATCCTGTTGTAATGGCTTTGGAAACTACTTATGTAAACTCGTTTTGAGTTATGATGAAATAAAATAAGTTTTATCTTCTGCTGTGTTGTTTTATTTATTTATTCTTGTAATTTATCTGTTCTATACAAACAATAACGCTTCATGGACATTGATGCATTCCCTTTGTGAGTGACATTAATGGACGTGGGGTGTTACAAGATCCATTGATTTGATGATGTTTGTGTTGAATAAAATTGTTGGAAACAAAATACCAATTTTTGTTGAAAGAAAAAAAATTGATTAAAAATTGTCATTGTGACAAATTAGAATAATTAGATTAAATTTGTCATTTTTGTCAAATAGATTTGGTTATGACCCAAAAAGTAAAAGGATGACTAATGATTATACAATTGAATGAAATGTCATAGAAAAATTCAAGGTATGATTCATAAATTTATAATAGGGTAGATGGATGATAAGAGAGGTTGTTTATAAATATGGAATTGGAAAAGAAACTTTTTTCCTATGGATTCACTATTCACTCGGTTTCTGGTCAATAATAGGATTATATAGGAAAGATGGCTTAAATTGAATTTGTCATTTTTGACAAATTAGAATAGTTGAAATATGTCATTTTGTTATCATAAAATAGTTTGAAAACCAATATGACATTTTATGATTATAAAATTTATGAAAACAAATATGTCATTTTGTGATTATAAAATTTATGAAAACAAAGATGTCATTTTGCTATTATAAAATTGTTGAAAACAAATATATCATTTTTGTTATAATAAAATAGATGAAAAAAAAATATCATTTTGTTGTGGCAAAAGGATTGAAAAAAAATATCATTTTTGTTGTAACCAAATAGTGAAACAAAATTATCAATTTTTGTTGCAACCAAAAAGTTAAAACAAAATTGTCATTTTTGTCTACTAAAAAGGTTGAAACAAAATTATTCATTTTTGTCAATATAATTTAGTTCGACAAAAATATTCATTTTTGTCAATATAGTTAGTTAAACAAAAATATTCAATTTTTTCAATATAGTTTAGTTAAACAAAAGTATTCATTTTTGTTAATATAGTTTAGTTGAACAAAAACATTCATTTTTTTCAATTAGTATAGTTGAAATAAAAAGAATTATTTTCGTCAAATTAGAATTGTTGAACAAAAATATACTTTTTGTCAAATTAGAATTGTCGAACAAAATATACATTTTTGTCAAAACACATTAGTTGAAACCAAATTTGTCACTTTTGTCAAATTATAAAAGTCGAAAACAAATTTGTCACTTTTGTTAAATTTGAAACCAAATTTGTTATTTTTGTCAAAATGTAATAGTTGAAACAAAATTGGCGTTTTTGGTCAAAATATAATGGTTAGAACAAAAATTACATTTTTGTTAGTTAGAATTGAGTTAGAACAAAAATTACATTTTTGTTAGTTAGAATTGAGTTAGAAAAAAAATTACATTTTTGTTAGTTAGAATTGAGTTAGAACAAGAATTACATTTTTGTCAAATAGATTTGTGTCAAAATACAAATAACATTTTTGTCAAATAGATTTGTGTCAAAACACAAAATAACATTTTTGTTAAGGAGATTTATGTTAAAACAAAAATTACATTTTTGTTAAATAGATTTGTGTTAAACGATAATATCATTTTTTGTTAAATAGAAATTGTAGACAAATAGAATTATCATTTTTATTTGTTATGTAGAATAGAAAAATGTATACAAATAAATTATTCTTTTATTTGTCATTAGAATACGTAGGAAAGTTTATGTTAGAAAATATTTTTATTGTTTTGTTGAAATAGATTAGTTGAATCAAAATATTCATTTTTGTCAAAATATTCATTTTTGTCAAAATAGATTAGTTGAATCAAAATATACATTTTGTCAAAATATTCATTTTTGTCAAAATAGAAAAGTTGAAATGAAATATGCATTTTTGGTCAAAATATATTAGTCGAACCAAAATATTCATTTCTGTCAAAATATAATAGTGGAAATAAAATTTTACATTTTGTCAAAATATGATGGTTGAAAACAAAAAATTACATTTTTGTTAAATAGATTTGAGCAAAAATAAAAGTAATATTTTTGTTAAGTAGTTTTGTGTTTGGGCAAAAATATTAATTTTTGTTGAAATAGAATTATCAACAAAAACGAAAAGACCATTTTTATTCATTTTGTTAAACTAGAATTGTTAACCAAATGAAATTATCACTTTTAATCATTTTGTTAAACTAGAGTTATCAACATAAAAACAATCATCGCTTATATTCATTTTATTAAACTAGAATTGTTAACAAAATGAAATTATCGCTTTTAATCATTTTATTGAAATAGAATTGTCAACAAAATGAAATTATCACTTTTATGCATTTTGTTGAAATAGAATTTGTATGCAAATTTAAGAATCATTTTTATTGTCAAAACGTACAATAGAATTAGTATACAAATTTAAGAATCATTTTTATTGGCAAAATATACGTTAGAATTTGTATACAAATCAAAGTGACATTTTTACCATTAAATTATACAATATAATTTGTATGTAAATTAAAGTTACATTTTTATTGTTAAATTGTACAATAGTATTTGTATGCAAATCAAAGTGACTTTCACTACAATAAAAAACAATTTTCGCAACAGGAAATATCTGTTGCAATAGACCAATTGCAACAGGCCCACACCTGTTGGTATAGCCGAAGTTGCAAAAAGTATGCAACGTTTCCTGCCTATTGCAATAAAATGTTGCGTTATGTTTTCTTGCAACTGGCCTTTGTTGTTGCAACAGACCATTTTGCAACGGTATATGCCTGTTGCAATAGATTCATAAATCAATAAAAAAATATAGCTTATAGATATTACATATTAAATGTATTTGTTTTAGTAATATTGTATATCACAGAATGAAATAAACACATAAAAATTTTATTTTAACAAAATTTTAATAGTATAAACAATTACAGTAAAAGTTTCTATAATTTTCATACACCATCATGTATAACAATTTCTTCTCTCACACAACACATTTTTTCCGAATAGAGTATTTTCTACTCTATCATACATATACTATAACAAGAGAATAAAATTGGGCCATTGAGGCTCTTCTTTGAGCTGCTGCTTGTGCGCAGAAGAGTGCAACTTATGCCTTAACATCTACACTACAGACTGTAGAGCCTAAGAAAAGCCAATGGAAACAGAATATCAAATATATAAGATAATCCTAAAAACAATAAATATGTCACAAAACAACAAAATACGCATGTCCTAAAGTATCAAAATATTGTAGTCTCATAAACCATCGATACAAATCAAAATATTAGAGTATCATAAAATAATCACCTACATGAAAAGTGCTAAAAAAGAAAATGTACTGATAAGGAATAGATGATGAAATATATTATAGGACAAATATGAAAGCACGATAGTCCAAAAGCAG
Source organism: Allium sativum (assembly GCA_030737875.1). Lineage (NCBI taxonomy): Eukaryota > Viridiplantae > Streptophyta > Magnoliopsida > Asparagales > Amaryllidaceae > Allium > Allium sativum. Next base: position 637,069,530 of record CM060909.1, read on the forward strand.
CAAACGACCTATCAACCATTGTTCGGTTCATTTGTGGTAAGGGAAAAATGAAATGGGTAAAACATATGTTTTGGTTAATGAGAACAAGGTTACTAAGAAATTAAATGCAACTTACTCGAAGTCCACTATAAGCAATACAAAGCATTGGCATAGAGTCTGTGCACTTAAGGTCACCTACCAAAGGCCGCATATCAAAGATCAGCAATCTAACACTACAAGGATCATTAGACTAATAAAAAATATCCATAGACTAATAAGCTAATGACAAGAATGTCAGCAAATTAAATCATATAGAATTATACAGAAAAAAAAACACTTATTGTATTGTGAAAGTGGAAGACTAAAAGTGGAACAAAAAAAATATCACTACAGGGATCCTTATCTCTGTTTATACCTTGGTTTGGAACAAAAAAAAATGATTTGTTCGTGTCTATGGATCAATAGGCATTTTTCACATACCTTACAAAACATACCTTACAAACAGAAGTGCTTATTTTTTTATTTTTTACTTCTTACTTTAATTTATTAGTATGTGTCTTGTTCTAATGGATACCTACACAGTCAATTACTTGTTGAATGGTTTCGCTAGTTTTATCCATTTGCAGGAGCACTAGCTAATGTTATCATGAAATCACTTCACCTGCTCTCCAGAATTGGCAGTGGATTCCCAAAATAGAGGATAACGGTACAATAATAGTAATTAGGGCAGAAGAATAACATCCAACTTTTATTTAAATATCATGGGTCAAAAATAACAGACCTGGTTGTCATGCATCAGAAAACTGAAGTTGGGTAGCATGGTCATTTTTGCGAATCCATGCAAAAATGATGCATGGGTACCATCGCAATACCTAGTCAGGTTTGGTTTTAAACAAACCCGACCCATCCAAAACCCGATCATTTGACCAGACGAGCCAACATAATGCCAGCAGCTCATTTTTGAGTTAATTACCCAGTTTATTTGTTAATTGCTTTATTTTCATTAATTGATTAACTATACTTAATTTAATGTAAGTTTCAAATTAAAATACTTCGTTTAATCTGCAAACGTATAACTTGTTTAACCTTTGATCCTGTTTACATACTTCATTTAAATATCCCGTAAAATAATTAATTATTATTTACCGTAACTGTGCCCTTAAAAGTGAAAAGTTAAGAAAATAGATCTTAAGCATTTGATATTCCAACTTTAACTCGTGCAAGACTGAAAGTGGAAGAGCACACAGATAAACTTGCACAGTGACTTATTGTATGCACTCGCACTCCACCATCAATAATAAATGAAATATACCGCTACCGTACCAAACATTCATATCCTTATCTCCTACTAGAACTGAGCAACAACTAGCTTTTAAAGTGAAGCTCACAAAAAACAAAGAAGCTCACCAACTTGAATATATCTAAGTTCGATCCAAAGACAGGCCTCGCCAGCTATGAGTAGTCTCGAATGAGGCACCAAGAGGTCGAAACAAATCTGAAACTGGTGAAATTCCTTGAAATTCACCTGTAGAACAAGCTCATAGGACATTTTCACACAAGAATCACTTGCCCAATATCAACAACCCATCAGAAAAAGTGATAGAAGAAAGTTGATATACTGTGCGTTTTATATCGTGATGCTTGTGTGGAGTTGAGATGGAAAACCACTCACCTAGTCGCCGCCTAGGTGGAGATTTGCTGGATGCTCGCCGTCACCTGGATTTGAGAATCGCGATGATTTTCTTCTGCTCCGTACTAGTAATGATGAATTGGTGGCCTTATTTATTCGAAGCCCTAAGAGATCAGGTGAGAACTGGAAGCGGGTATTTGATTTTGGGGCTTTCTAGAGATTAGGGTTTTCGTTTTAGAGATAAAGCGATGGGATTGAAGCGGGAAACGAAAAATGGAAGCGGGATTGGGAAATTTTTCGACTCGTCGGGGAAAATGGAAGCGGGATTAAGTGATGCAGTTCACTTATATTTTGGCCTGTCAAATGCACATAAACTCACTTATATTTCGGTCTGTCAAATGCACACAAACTCAGTCCCCTTTATATGAAATTGTAATTATTAACAATTTTAATTTAAAAATAATTATTAACAGTTTTAAATTAACTTTTTATTATATAATGATTTATTATTAATTATGACTAATATTTGATAGTACAATTTAATAATTAGCTTTCAGCATTTATTTAATTCTTAAGAACCATTAATCAATATCTACTTTAATAATTCATTAGTCAATAATATTTAATAAGAAGAAGCGATACTAATCATTGAAATACTAATTATCGATTATAATAATTATTAAGTATAAATGACTAAAAATTAAGTACAAATTATTACTTATGCATTATTATTTGAAAATATCAATAAATTAGTTAAGTGTTAAGTATTAACAATTAATTATACAATATTATTAATTATTAAAAATAATTCTAAATTATTACTTAATAATAATAAATAAATATAAACTATTAAAATATTACTTATTTATTATTAAAAACATTAGTTATAAATCATAATATAATTTAAAATTGTTAATCATTATTTATGAATTATCGATTGTATATTATATAATATTTTACTATTATTTAACTATTAATTATAATAATTTGTTAATTATTAATTATTATTATTTGTTTATAAATTATGAATAGTAATAGTAATTGCTAAATAATATAATTTTTAATGATATAATATTAACTATATTTGCCAATTATTGATTATATATAATGTGTATATTTACATATGTATATATTAACTACTATGCTTATATTTCATATATTATAACCGAATATTACATGGGGAAAAATAATTTTTAAAAGTACGATTTTTGCAAGTGGCTTTACCTGTTGTAAAAAAATTACAGTTATCGCAACAGGTGAAAACAGTTGCTAAATATATAATTTTTGCAACAGGTTTGAAAGTGTAGTTGCAAATAGTAAGTCTATTACAACAGGAATGAAACAGAAGTTGCTAAAAGTATGTTTTCGCAATAGGCATGAAAGCGCTGTTGCGAAAAATATGCTTTTCGCAACAGGAAGAAAAAAGCTTGTTGTTAAATCTTACCTATTGCAACATGTAACGTCCCAAGGATTTTCGGCCCCGAAAATCGACATAAATACCTTTACTGTAACTCAGGCTGACCCTCCAAGCACCGAAAACACTGGATAGTTATTAGAAAGAAATTAGAGGGTAAGATAAGAAAGAAAGAAATATTAGAATAGAAGAAAAAGAAGAAGAAACACCACAACACAGAATCAGAGTCTCACATCGCAGCAGAACAAAATAAAATACAGAAATAAATATTTATTGAGAGCTTTAAAAATACTTACAATATCAGAGTACATCATACAACGGAACAGTTAATATGACCTGTTCCCATATACAACACACAGCGGAATAGTAGCTATATAATATCATAAGTCTGAACATCTTCAGCTCGTCTCTGGACTTCACAACATTTTATAACCTGAACCTGTACACCCCGGGCTAACCCGAGCATTTATAAAACACTAGGTCAGTCTGGTGAACCAGAGTGAGAAAAACTTGCACCGTATTAAGGGTATCACACAACTTGATTTTAAAGTTAAAATCCTTTCGGAAGAAAAGGATAATCGTAAGAACAAATCCACACATAAATACGGACGGTTTTTACCTTACGATAACCCAAAACGTTTCTGAAACCAATATCTTTTCTGATATTATAATAATGTCTAAATACAAATAGATATCAATCTAGCGGAACGCTTCATCTCATGCTCCACATATATAGTGTACAATCAAAACCGTGGGCGCTTATTGGAGATTTAATTCCAACTATGACAAGGTATGGGACCACCTGCTGATAATGTATCTCTAGAGGCGAATACACTGGGTTCAACAAGAACATCTTGCAACCCGGCCCACACATAACCGACCACTCATTTCACTTGAGTGTATCGAATGTATGTCACCAACGGTTGGGATCAGCAACCGTTTCCCGAAAAGGGACAGCATCGAATATAGATTAAAGAAGCAAATAGGAAATTTCTCTAGATAGGTGATTATACACCCTAATGGGAGTGACCCACATAGACATGTTGCCTGCCCGATTTTTTATCATTTCCCGGTTGATGATGCTTGAGGTTTAGATTAACTCCTGAACATCTAGTCATCATTCCCTTTGAATGTCACATTGTCAGATCCGCCAGATATCACTAATTGACGCCCACAAAAATACTCTTGTTGGAAGCTAAGAGAACAGAAATTCTCCGCCAACAACTATAGCACGTTTGCAGAAATCAACATACGAGATCCCTTTGGAAATATTCTGTCAGACATCCATCCATACAAGTCATCCAGGAACAGGATGAACCGAAGGCACTCTCCTACTGCATCCATTATACGAATCACCCCATGAATCAGTAGCGAGTAGTACTTGCAGCCCGTAGATTCCAACCACGACAGAACCACAACTTATCTCTACTTGCCGGGTAGTGAATCTTAGTGGTTCTTCCATTTATGAAAGTCCACAGTCGTCAATGCTCCATCTCTATCATCTTCTGATATCTTCACGTATTTGTTGGTCGGAATGGTTTTCGAATATAAATTCGATCCTGGTCTTTCCGTACCAACAATCGTATTGGACAGATTTGTTAGTCGTTGATTTAACTATCAAAATATATAGTGATTCAATCATGACAATCCAATGAGTTCACTGGTTCAGTATTCAGCATCACTTGGCCTTTAAAATAAACTAGTTCACTTCTGCTTAATTAAAGCTTCTAACTCTTTTAATATTTAAAAATACGATAATTGAATTCTTGGTTAATATACTAATGTTCTCAAAACCATTATAATACTTAGTAAAATAACTTGTAACCATATTCAATTCTCACTTAATTCTCCTTTCAAAACATTTGTTACATCATTCTTTATTATTTGAAACTTGGCGAATCTATTTAACTTATTAGTCGTAAACAGTGTTACGCAATATCGGTTATTCCGTTCTTGAAATAGTAACTAATATTTATTAGTATAGAATAAAACTAACTTTATATTTCCATTACTTCGGATATCTCGTTATATATTATCCAATTTTCACCAACGTTGCATTATTATTTCCCTAATGGAAATAATAAATTATCACTAACCACTCTTACGATTACCAACTAATATTATCTTCAGATAATCCTGATGTTGTTCAAGTTGAGGTATTTTAATTACCTCTCAGACCTTGATCAACAACGTTCTTATCCTCAGATAAATATAAGTTGTAATCAAAAACCCACATTCCATTCCAGTCTCAAAACAAATTCCATTTTAACTATTTATAATATAGGTTCACAAACCTTCTTTCTTAATTCCATAATTAAGAAATTTCTTATCAACTACACCTTTTTAGCTCTACCCCTTTAAACAAATTTCTTTTAAAAAAATCGGGTTTGGTTATACAACCCTACGACCCACTTCTTTATCCAAATTCACGCTTACCAATCTCCTTTCCAATCTATTCATCCATTCCATGCTATGGAAATCTCATTTCAGTTTTCCCTTTTTTACTTGATTTCATTTTTAAGTGACGTAATGTAAAATTAATGCCTTTACACTTTAAATCTCATTTACATAACTCTGGTTTAATATAAACCCTTATATTCTCAATTCCTTTTACTTAACTCAAATATAAATTAAACATTAAATTTACACTCTCGTATTCGCTTAAACTTCTCTTCATAACTTTGTTATAAAAATTCGGATTTTAAATATAAAACCGTTCGTAAACTTCTTTCACCATTCCACTCTATTTTGCTTCAACTTTGATTACTCTTTAAATGAATTTCCATTAAAAAGGTACTTCCCTCAATTATTATTATTTAAAATAATAATTTTACTTTAATCACTAACTACTTCAGTAGTCAATTTCTTTATTACTAAAATAAATAGTAAATCCTCTTTTTAAAACTTATTAAAATTAAAACAATGTTCATTAAACTATTATATTAGAATAATTCAAATCAAACTAATTTAAATCTATTCCAATTACAATGGTTGACTTAGTCAACTCACGGCGCGGTTATCTTATTAACCCATTCCAATTCGTTCTCACTTTAAATTAATTAATAATATAATTAATTTAAATAATTCCATCAAATAAATTCTTAACAAACCAATTTCCACATTCTAACCGTTACGGTTAATTTCTAAGCCTATATTCATAAATCTGATTAATCTCAGATTTGCTTTGCAAAAACAATTTATAATAAATCAAAGTGTAAAAATATTTATTTAATTCCCTTTTATAAACTTTTATTCAAAGTAATAACTTTAAAAAAAAATCTATCTCCAGTTATAAAATAAATTTTATAACTTCATCTCTATCGACTCACCTGACGGTGAATCAATATAAACCAAACAATTTACCTTTAGGCCATTTCCTGCTGATTACTCAACCAATATAGCCCATTGGTTAAAAAACAACACAGGTTGACTTTTCAGTCAATGATCACTACTAAAATCAGTTACCCATTCATGACAGTTCATATATGATAATATGAGAATAAATGATATATTTGAGGAATCCGGTTGGATCCCTCCAACCTGTTCTTCCCTGTATTCAAAACGGTTATCACAAACCAGATCATTCATTTTCATTTAACTGATAACAATAAATAACGGCCATTTAACATCAACCACACGCCATTCAAACAATTCAACAATTTAAACACATTTATTTTATAAACGTGACCAACCAGGGTAAGTTACCTTTATTGGAATCAATCGTTAAAATAACGATTTAGTATTTCACTGAAATTAAACAACGGTTTAATTACATCATTTAAATCAGCAAATAATTATAATACTAGCAAATAGTCAACCATAGCAAATAGAGCACAAAAAAAGAAAATACCCAATTTATATAAAATATAAATGGGAAACTGAGTGAGGTTTAACTTACTTTGATCCGATTCTGTTGTCAAAAGCCCGTTTTAATTAAATTATACGATCGTTTAATTTAATTAAAAATTTTGGTTGATTTCATTTTCGTCCATTTCTATTCCATAGCGTAGAGTTCGATCACACAGTCTCATTGCCTTTCATTTCGTTCAATTCTGATGATGAACAAAAAGTTATACAAGTTATATGATTATATGATTTTAATAATAAAAAATTCCTTAATTATCATATACTTTATTACTTTGAATTTTGAAAGAAAAAGGCTGATTCCTTTTCAATGATGTTCCATTTCCCGGCTTTGTTCCCTGCATCGTTCAGAACATTTTAAGTTAACTAATGTTCTAGAACTAAATAAATCACTTCTAAGTTAAACAAATAGTTTTCCTTAATTTAGAGATTATCTAATAATTACTTTGATTAGATAATTATTCGGTTTCTATTCCAATACTTAGCATCGTTCTTCTGGTTTCCAACCTGGCCATAAATAACATATTCACGGTTTAGTGTATCATATTAAATTGAAATTTAGTTTCTCTTTTTATTTTATTATATTACTTTGCACCTCAAAAGATTGGACCAACAACACTGAATATGGTCCTGCTCCCTAGGTCCCGCGTTTTACGCTACAAAGCCCAAAATATAGGATTTATTTGACTGCCCATTTCTCAATTAAATTGGTTAAGACTTGATTCGGCTGATCATACCCATTTTCCCGATTACTGCTTCAACACAAAGGCCACAAATTTTTATTACTGCCCTCGGTGGACTTCGGTTTGGATTCGTAGACAAAGTACCAGGTTGTTTTCTTTTAAATCCCTCATCACTGAAGCCTGCTCCACATTGTACTCAACCGCGACAAACATCCTTAACCCCGCGCCACCTTGCTAAGCCGGACCACCATCTGAGAATGACACATCGACCTCCTCTACCTCCTTGACCTTCACCCACAGCAGTTCCCGATCCGGTGCCTTGAATCGACGGTGAAGACCCCAAAACCGGCGTTGCTTTAACCCATCGATCCGACCGTCACGAACCCCCAAACATAGCCGTCCAGATACCAGAGATCACTGAGATGAAGAGGTTTTGTATTGGTGATGATTAGAAATGGCGAACGGATTTGGAGATCCGGTGGAATTTAGTTGGGATAATTCTGTTCGTTCGTTTTTATTGAATGGAGTTAGTGGCGGCTCGTTTTTATCAGTTGACAGACGAGGAAATAGGGTTTGGACTGTTATGAAAGGGTATATATATAGTGTGGCATTATATTATAATAATATTATATGAAACTTACACGTAAAGTAACACCCAAATCCTACTTCATACGATTTCTGTTTACTGATAAAAAGGCTAATCCCAGCATAGAAAAATATTTCGGACCTAATGGGACAAGTTTCGTCAAATTCCGACATCATTTGAAAAAAATTCCTTTATAAAACCTGAAATAAACACGTGTTTCAATTTTCCACGATCACTGAATAAATCCGATCAACTTGAAACTTTGAAATCCTATAACAATTAATTAATACGAACCCAACGGCACCAGTTTCGTCGCATTCTGAGAATGTTTTCCCGGTAGACTATTTTTTAATGCACCGCAATACAATTTTTAACGCCAAATTACTAGGTCTTCAAAATAACAAAATATATACCTATCCTTACAATAATCGACGATACGAACTCAACAGAATTGGTTTCGCAGCCTAAGTCGATCGTGTGCTCGAGTTACGCCAAAATATCCCTTCATTTATTTAAATACGCGCTACAGAAAATAAAAGGGTGTTTATGGCTACCGTGGTCACATACGACATCGGTTTTCCATGTAATTCACCACCGTACAATAATTTAACGTTACGGTTCTAATGAAACTGATTTCGTCAAAAACGGTGTCCGTTTGCAAAACGGCTAATTTAAAGGCCTATATTTTAATAACGATTTCCATAGTGATTATTTCATATTTTGTTTTCTCCATAAATTACTATTTACAATACGAAATCTGGATTTTTCTCTTTCATATGAAAATTATCGTCAATACGGTTCCAATGTTTCTTGTTTCACAGAAATCCGACTTATATTGGATCATGTATTCTCAGTTGAAGTTCAAAACCAAATATTACGAGCTGCCGCGCTAATTCGAGCTCGTTTTATATTATATATAAATTATAGCGTTCAAACTTCGTTTTAATAACGAATTAAATATTAAATTCCATTAATATTCCAAATATCATATTTAAAATTATAAATTACATAAAGTATTTAACTGCCAAAAATACGGGACATTACATTCTTCCCCCCTTAAAATAATTTCGTCCTCGAAATTGCTAAAGTAAGAAAGAAAGTTACATATCTCATAAATTTCCAAATCTTCTTTCTTAAATCGAAAACCCATTCGTTATCGTAAATAAATATTTTCAAAAAATATCGAAAATTTTCTAACACTTTAAATTCTCGGAAAAATTCGGTAGAGTCTCCCCTACATGGAGTGACATCTGCGATATCGCAGGAACAAATAATATATATACCTCGACCCACACGGTCGGAAAAATAAAAATCAAACCCAAAATTTTATATTTTCGCGTAGGCGTACCTTTTACGAGCGCTATTAGGCGATAAGCTATAATTTATACTCGAGCTTGCTTATGTATTATGCAGCTCTATTCAAACTGGATTTAATTCACTCCAGAATTCTCTTTGCTAGGTTTAAGGGTGAATTCACTCTGCACCTATTCTTAGCTCAAATGAATTTCATCAGTCTCCAAAACAACATCAATTAGTTTCAAATATCCATATCATACTATCCAACCAGTCCTACACACAATCCAATCCACATGAGATCATAATTATTTATAATCACTTCATTTATTCCTTTAATTATGTATTCAGGTTTATTAATATGGATTATTTATTTAACTTATTTATTCCGGATTGGTTTTCAACCAAGTCTATCCATTTTCAAATTTATATTCAACCAACCCACAACACAATCCAAACATATCATTCCAATCAATATTAAAAATCCAATTGATTTTGCCCATATCATAATAATTTGTGAAAATCATTACTTTTATTATTTTATAAACTAAATTGGGTAAAAATAATTTCAAAAGTAATTTTATATCAAATTACAAATACGCGCTCCCATACATATACTCAAACTCAATCTAGGGTATTGCTAACCCCATCTCTATCGAGTTACGCTACAGACCCAAGATTATCACTAAACCAATAGCTCTGATACCACTGTAACGACCCAAGGATTTTCGGCCTCGAAAATCGACATAAATACCTTTACCGTAACTCATGCCGACCCTCCAAACATCGAAAACACTGGATAGTTATTAGAAAGAAATTAGAGGGTGAGATAAGAAAGAAAGAAATATTAGAATAGAAGAAGAAGAAGAAGAAACACCACAACACAGAATCAGAGTCTCACATCGCAGCGGAACAAAACATAATATAGAAATAAATCTTTATTGAGAGCTTGAAAAATACTTACACTATCAGAGTACATCACACAACGGAACAGTTAATATAACCTGTTCCCATATACAATACACAGCGGAATAGTAGCTTTATAATATCATACGTCTGAACATCTTCAGCTCGTCTCTGGACTTCATAGCATTTTATAATCTGAACCTGTACACCCCGGGCTAACCCGAGCATTTACAAAACACCGGGTCAGTCTGGTGAACCCGAGTGAGAAAAACTCGCACAGTATTAAGGGTATCACATAACTTGATTTTAAATTTAAAATTCTTTTGAAAGAAAAGGATAATCGTAAGACCAAATCCACACATAAATACGGACGGCTTTTACCACGGTAACCCAAAACGTTTTTGAAACCAATATATTTTCTGATATTATAATAACGTATAAATACAAGTAAATATCAATCTAGTGGAACGCTTGCATCTCACGCTCCACATATATAGTGTACAATCAAAACCGCGGGCGCTTATTGGAGATTGGATTCCGACTGTGAAAAGGTATGTGTGTATCTCTAGAGGCGAATACACTGGGTTCAACAAGAACAACTTGCAACCCGGCACACACATAACCGACCACTCATTTCGCTTGAGTGTATCGAATGCATATCACCAACGGTTGGGATCAGGAACCGTTTCCCGAAAAGGGACAGCATCGAATATAGATTAAAGAAGCAAATAGGAAATTTCTCTAGAATGGTGATTATATACCCTAATTGGAGCGACCCACATAGCCATACTGCCTGCCCGATTTTTGTCATTTCCCGGTTGATGAGGCTTGAGTTTTAGATTAACTCTTGAGCATCTGGTCATCATTCCCTTTGAATATCACATTGTCAAATCCGCCAGATATCACTAATTGACGCCCACAAAAATACTCTAGTTGGAAGCTAAGAGAACGACAATTCTCCGCCAACAACTACAGCACGTTTGCAGAGATCAACGTATGAGATCCCTTTGGAAATACTCTGTCAGACATCCATCCATACAAGTCATCCAGGAACAGGATGAACCAAAAGGCACTCTCCTACTGCATCCTATATAAGAATCACCCCATGGATCAGTAGCGAGTAGTTCTTGCAGCCCATAGATTCCAACCACGACAGAACCACCGCTTATCTTTACTTGCCACGTAGGCAATCTTAGTGGTTCTTCCATTTATGAAAGTCCACGGTCTTCAATGCTCCATCTCGATCATCTTCTGATATCTTCACGTATTTGTTGGTCGGAATGGTTTTCGAACATAAATTCGATCCCGGTCTTTCCGTACCAACAATCGTATTAGACAGATTTGATAGTCGGTGATTTAACTATCAAAATATATAGTGAATCAGTCATGACAATACAATGAGTTCACTGGTTCAGTATTCAGCATCACTTGGCCTTTAAAATAAACTAGTTCGCTTCTGCTTAATTAAAGCTTCTAACTCTTTTAATATTTAAAAATACGATAATTGAATTCTTGGTTAATATACTAATGTTCTCAAAACCATTATAATACTTAGTAAAATAACTTGTAACCATTTTCAATTCTCACTTACTTCTTCTTTCAAAATATTTGTTACATCATTCTTTATTATTTGAAACTTGGGGAATCTATTTAACTTATTATTCGTAAACAGTGTTACGCAATATCGTTTATTCCGTTCTTGAAACAATAACAAATATTTATTAGTATAGAATATAACTAACTTTATATTTCCATTACTTCGGATCTCTCGTTATATATTTTCCAATTTTCACCAACGTTGCATTATTATTTCCCTAATGGAAATAATAAATTATCACTAACCTCTCTTACGATTACCAACTAATATTATCTTCAGATAATCCTGATGATGTTCAAGTTGGGGTATTTTAATTACCTCTCAAAACTTGATCAACAACGTTCTTATCCTCTGATAAATATAAATTGTAATCAAAAACCCATATTCCATTCTAGTCTCAGAACAAAATTCCATTTTAACTATTTAAAATATAGATTCACAAACCTTCTTCCTTAATTCCATAATTAAGAAATTTCTTATCAACGACACCTTTTTAGCTCCACCTCTTTAAAGAAATTTCTTTAAAAAAAATAGAGTTTGGTTATACAACCCAATATCCGACTTCTTTATCCAAATTCACGCTTACCAATCTCCTTTCCAATCTATTCAACCATTCCATGCTTTGGAAATCTCATTTCATTTTTCC